>NQII01002346.1:544415-590819 GCA_002778355.1 Clitarchus hookeri
GCGCCTGCTGACCTCAGCCTCTACACGAGAGAAACTGCTTGCTCGCGTCACACACTACGGTTATTATTACATAAAATCTTGGTGACTATTTGTTCAACCATTTCCATAAAACATTACAACAAATATTTCGAAAAATTTTAATGGGGATCAAATTATCTTTAATACATTCACGGTAACTTACAAACATTTCTGAAGCCCTGATTAAGTTATACTTCAAAAATATATTCCTCCGCCTCATGCAAATAAAGCTTAGAAAATTACACCAAAGGGACAAGCACCGCATTCGCCTGTACTCAGTGTAATAATATTTTGCATAAGAACTATTTCTTACTAGGCATTACCAACACACCTATTTTTAACTTTATCGGTATTCGTATTAGTTATAAATGAAATATTGTAATTTGTAGATAAAATATTAGAAAAAGTTTAATTTAACTAATAATAACGTGCTTTTATGTTAATGCAAGTATAAAGCGCTTGTGATACATGACACATTTAGGAAGCAATCAAACACGTCAGACATGCGATATTGTTTCAAAGGTTTGATTCAGAAAGTGTGAAAGAAACCGCAAATAGACTACATAAATGTCACGAAGAACCTGTGAAATAAAAAAATTGTTTACTGAACGTTGCATGCACTCATGTTTGTGAATTACAAAACACCATGAAGGAAACATTCAAATGAAATGAAACTCTCAGGAAACGGAAAGCAGGGTACGGTATGGAAATGATCAGAATTAGGAAATGGTTGGACCAGCCTGACGCATAAACGTCCTGCGTGCAAGCACATAAACAGAGGACTGTTGAATATCCAAACTAGTATAGATGTTCATCGTCAGTGAGTTATAAACGTCAGTGCTTATGGCTCGGCACCTTTCAAGCATCTTACGGAGTTTGAATGGTGCCGAATGATCAATTAGGCCTATATGAAGGGTTGTCCTGCCGCTCAATTGCTGCTCATGCGGGGCGTGACGCCACGACAGTGATGCCGGCATGGAAGTAGTGAACGAAAGAGAACCAGACGAGTCGAAACTCCGGAACTAGACTACGAAATGTGACAACGCCGCAAGATAACAAGCGCGTGTCTCTGACGGACCTATCAGCTTCGTCTCGAGTGTCAACAGAACGCTGGAACACCGCGACAGGTCTGACGTCTGCGTCCATGGTTAGGTGGCGTCTGCTTCACAGAGGACTGTGTGCGTGTATTCCTTTGCTGAGAATTCTCTTGAGCCTGAACCATCGACACCTCGGGCTACAATGAGCTCACGAACGCAGCCGTTGGCGCACTGAGTGGCAGCTTGTCGTGTTTCCGGACGAGCCTCGTTTCAGTTTGGATTGCAACGATGGCCGCAGTTGCCTCTGACGTTTTTCAGGTGAGCGCCATCTTCCAGGATACATTGTCCACCGTCACACCACACGATCTTGAGCGTGGTGGTTAGGGGCATCACAGGCGATCTCGACAGCTTCTGATCGTGAGCACTTTCAACAGCGGCCACTGCATCAGGGAAGTTGTGGAGGAAAAAGTCGTGCCCTTCCTTCAGCACATTCCTGGAGTCGTATTCCAACAAGACAACCACGTGTTGCCAGAAATGTCGAGCCCGGGTCGTCTTCGGAGCAAGGCTTCTTCCTCGGCCTGCATGTACGTCCGATGTCACGCATTGAACACGTCTGTGATAGCGTCGCTCGCCAGCTATCAATTCACGCTCATTAAGCAGCCAATGCTGATGAATCGTGGACTCGGGTAGAAGCAGTCTGGCAGGCGATTGTCCAGGAACACATCCAAAGTCTGTCTGATCTGATGCCGCTGCGTACAGCGGCTCCTATCGCAGCTCGTGAAAGTGATGTTGCTGTGTTACTCTGAAGTACTATTTATAATACTATTAACCATTTTGGGAAATAAACTTCCTTTAATTCTGACGGTTCCTTCATGGTTGCTGCGTTATTCACGAACATGAGCGTAGAACATGAGTGTAGCTACGACAGAATGCCATTCGAGAATCAATAAATAGATAAAGAAAATATTTCAAGCCTGAAATACAACCAACAATATGCATTCCATACGGTTGCTTATTTAATACCTGGGCAATCCCCCGCCGCCATATTTTCCGCCACTTTTAGTTCAGCTGTAGTCATCTTTCTTTTATTTTTTTATTTTCTTGTCTTTTTCTTTCTTTTTTCTTCTTGCTTTTGGGTTTCCTTCTTCCNGTCATCTTTCTTTTATTTTTTTATTTTCTTGTCTTTTTCTTTCTTTTTTCTTCTTGCTTTTGGGTTTCCTTCTTCCTGTGCGATATTCAACATATGTTATCTGTTCAGCTATACGCCAGTTTCCACCCTTGCAAATCCTTTACCGTTCGCCTCATGCAGATCTTGGCGTCCCCTAACATGTTTAGTGCAGAGTTCACACTGATTAAGGGTGGGGGCGCACTTTCCGTCACTTGGGTGAGCGGGCGGAATATGCCAGTGTAACATGAGTGGAGCAAGTGACTACTGGTAAAATAGTTTGCACATACGATATATTTTTATACTTTATGGACATACCGGAGATTAGCTGCTCTCTGCGTGATTCCCATGCAAATAGCCAGCACCAAAATATACAGCATTTCAACAAGGGAAGGATTAAACGACCCTATAGTGTTTTTAAATAATCCTTGTCTCAAAATCGTCTCGGGAAATATAAATTTGCCGTAGCACCGGCGTTATCTAGCACATGCTGTTAACTTCCGTGATAGTGAACTCTGTCCACATTTAGAGTTATTATTTGTCTTTGCTGATATACGGCTGCAGATTTTCAACTCTGGCTTGCTTGCGGCGTCGAATGCCGTTGTATCTCACGTCTTCAATCACCAAGGACGATAGGGGCCGCGGTGACTGAGCGGCCAGCCTGCTCGCCTCCCACCAAGGCGAACCGGGTTCAATCCCCGGACGGGTCACTCCCGGATTTTCGCATGTGGGAATCGTGTTGGATGATGTCGCTGATCAGTGGGTTTTCTCGGGGATCTCCCATTTCCCCGCCCTTTCATTCCGGTGCTACTCTATATTCACCTCAATCACTCTCGTAGGCTTTCAAGACCTCGCTGTTAAGAGCCGCCCAAATCTCTTCACTCACTCTAAGGACAATAGATCGTCTTATATCACCGATGCAGGTGTTGAAATTGAGTTCGCAAATTCCTTCCTTAATATTACACATACGAGCGAGAAAAATTACTGTTTGCTACCCAATCGTGTTCTGTCTTTCCTCTCAAGATTGAATATCACTGTCTACGATACTGGTAGGAGTACAGAAACNATTCCGGTGCTACTCTATATTCACCTCAATCACTCTCGTAGGCTTTCAAGACCTCGCTGTTAAGAGCCGCCCAAACCTCTTCACTCACTCTAAGGACAATAGATCGTCTTATATCACCGATGCAGGTGTTGAAATTGAGTTCGCAAATTCCTTCCTTAATATTACACATACGAGCGAGAAAAATTACTGTGTGCTACCCAATCGTGTTCTGTCTTTCCTCTCAAGATTGAATATCACTGTCTACGATACTGGTAGGAGTACAGAAACGCGATCCCCAATACCCGGTATGTACACAACAGACAGTCAAATGCAAAATGAGCTGCGAAACACATCGGGGAGGCTACGGGACACCATCCCGCCGAAATGTGTAATGCTTATTGCGGAAACAAAGCCAAACACCCGAAACCGCGACTGAATATAAACTTCAGTGCCCAGCGCCAATAGAAAAACGTCTCGCCGATAAATGGTGCATGCATGAACAGAAAAAAAACTATGCTGTGTCTTGGAAAATTCTTACAGCTCAGAGAGGAAACAAACAGCACTACAAGTTCGTCGGCGACATGGCTGAGTGAGTGAGGGAGAGGAGAGATTATGGTGACTCTAGACAGCGAGGTCTTGAGAGCCGACGAGGGTGTTTGAGGTGAATATGGAGCAGCGCCGGAATGAAAGGGCGGGAGTAACGGGGAGTGACCCGGCCGGGGATTGAACGGCCCCACAAATCTGAGGTCGCGTGGTTTTTTGACTATAGACCAGCCGATAACATGAGAATTATGCATTTCGAATGACTCCATTACTTATTCACTCCATATACAAACATTTTGATGTGCCGTCATAAAACAAATAAGACTAACTCGGTATGCATAAAAAAATTAATGGAACTCGTGATGTGAATTGTGATAAACAACGATTTTTCTCTGTATTTACCAGCGCCTGTTTCTTCTTTCCAGATGAATATCCAGTATAGTTTTATTTTTACACGCTGAGATTTTCTGTTTTCTTCGCGAGTGGAGGATGGATCAGTTTTGCGATTGCACGAAGCTCAAGTCCCCGGCTTCGTATGTTTATAAAATGGTTTCTTTTTTCCAACGGTTTATTTCCCGATTCTTTTTACTCGCTTAGGGTGCTTCTGTAAGTGTTTATTTTCTAGTTTTTTTATTTTTCACTTTCCTAGGTTGGCAT
Source organism: Clitarchus hookeri (assembly GCA_002778355.1). Classification (NCBI taxonomy): domain Eukaryota; kingdom Metazoa; phylum Arthropoda; class Insecta; order Phasmatodea; family Phasmatidae; genus Clitarchus; species Clitarchus hookeri. The sequence goes on from NQII01002346.1 coordinate 548,881, forward strand.
GTTTGCAGAGTGTCTTCATAATCCTGTGTGATTTAAAGTTGCATGTGCACTCTGCGGTGTTCCCCGTCCATTTGTTTGTGTTTAAATATCTAACTTTTCGAACAGTATTTTTAATGTTTATTTTAGCTCATATTTATTCTTGAAGTTGATGCGTTTTTTTATTTATTTTTATAGAAATCTTGTTTGCTACAGTGTTTTAAGCCTCTCGCTTTTTAATATAACACATAAAATCCTTACTGTCTCGTTTTCCTTACCTNTGTTTGCTACAGTGTTTTAAGCCTCTCGCTTTTTAATATAACACATAAAATCCTTACTGTCTCGTTTTCCTTACCTTCTTGAGGTGCACCGTTTCGTCGGCTTGTATTTATGTATAGCTACATCGAGACTGGATGGCTCAGTTGATATTTGGACTGTGAAGAGCGAACATCTTCTCTACCCAAGAGGGAATGTATTCCAGAACATTGTTTGCGTCATTACATTGAGAAGATATTTTCTAAAAGCTACAATGCTCGGCGAAATGAGGCCAATTATATTCAGAACGCGGAGCATGCTACTTTTGCATGTGAAAAATGCAAATCGCAGTTTGGTCGGCAAAGTGACAACTTGAAACGACATCTCCAACCCTGTACCGGTCTCCCTTCGCTGCCTGCTAAGCGTCATCTGTCTACATTTGTACCAATCTACGACCAAAATATCAAAAACAAATAAATATAACTTTGACTTCCACAAACACAGAAATGCCTCGAGTCCTTGGCACGAACAACATAATTAAGTAATTAACTTATCATAATTACCGTAAAATAGCTTTCACACCATTTAAGGGTATTAAAAGATGCAACGGACTTATATCCGCAACATGCAACAAACACGTCTTTCAAAAACTAAGTTCCACGTTTTGCAAAACTCCCAAAAAAGGAACTTGAGAAAAAGAGCAGTTACTACTGTCAGAGTGTAAAGAAATGCAATAACCCACAAAAAAAGGTATGGTGTGTGGCAGACTTTACCCTTATTTCAGTAGAGAAATGTTTATTTTTTATAAATAAACAAAGTTACAGTCATAGTTTAATTTCAGCCAAAGCGCCAATAAACGGTTATTAAAAATTACATTTACATATATCATTTAAAAAGGAATTACTATAAAGGTGTTTTTACATAACTTTTGTAATTTATGGTTTCCCCATGGTATGTACTTACAAAAAAAACCTCCCCTCCCCCTCCTGGCTACACGAAGACTTCTAGTTCTCTGCTTGAGGAAAACAGGAATACAGTCTTTTATACTAAAATAACGCTGGCCTTCCACTCTCTCCAAGCACAAAACATTCCAATTGGTTCGTTGAACGATGAACGTCTGGGGGGGAGGGGAAGAGGGGGTTGCCCGCACTCAGTCTGGCGTGGGCGGTCCATAGGCGCCTCGGCACGTCACGACAACAGGTGACAAAGTAGGCAGGTACCTCCTTCGTTAGGTGTGACTGCTGGCACATACAACTAAAGCGTCTTTCATCACACGAAATTGACAAGTCTTCCTGTCACTATAGAAATTAGGTTAATTAACCTGGCTTAAAAGTATTAAAAGGGGTACCCCGAACAAAATATATCACTTTCAATGCCATAAATGTGTAAAAAAAAATNCTGGCTTAAAAGTATTAAAAGGGGTACCCCGAACAAAATATATCACTTTCAATGCCATAAATGTGTAAAAAAAAAATTTTGTCTCTCAATAGTGTAAAATATAGTAAATATGTTCATAAATATAAACATTTAATGTCAAGTTTNAAAAAAAAATTTTGTCTCTCAATAGTGTAAAATATAGTAAATATGTTCATAAATATAAACATTTAATGTCAAGTTTGTTGACGCCTTATCCGTACGCAGAAATAGTTCCGTCTGGAGATACAGGCAAGTATAGCTGACGAAAACGAAAAATGGGCATTGCCACCAGCAGGAAAAAGGCAGGCAACGTCCGCCAAAGGCCAAAAAAAGTAACACAGAACATTCCACAGAGTTGCCGCGACTTGCTAACGGTCGTCGCGACGTCCACACGAGCGTCCTCGACGTGAGTCCAGGCCAGCAACTTCCGCCGCCTCGTGAGCTGGAGAACCACACGACACAGTGGCGAATGGCGGGGTGGTTCCTTTGATGTGCGACTTTGGTTCATTCGCTGTTTCTCCACACTTTTTGAATAAAATATTTGTAAAATCACCGCATTGATGAAGTGTTTGGTTGTTTCTTAAATATGTCACGTATCACAAGCGTTTTAACATAAAAGTATCTTACTTTTGGTTAAACTGAACTTTTACTTATATTTAACATACAAATTATAATATTGCATTTATAAATAATTAAAATAAAAACAGGGAAATAATTAGTGTGTTAGTAATGCCTGGAAAGAAATAGTTCTCATGCTAAATAACATTAAGCTGAGTGCGCAAGAATGCGGTGCATTGCCACTTTAGTGTGATTCTCTAGACTAGGTTAAGCTTTGTTTGCATAAGGCGGAGGAATATGCTAAAAGTAGAATTTAGCAGGGCTTTAGTGTGTGGGGAACAGACTATTGTCAATACACGGCGCATGCGCACGCCACGTCTAACACGGGCTTCAGATTATTTTGAGAGGAAGCGTGGGCTATAACGAGTATAGGAATACACATTATCAGTCGACAAAAATATACATCACGCAAAATAAGAGTATGTATTTGTATTTTAAGTATGTAGTGGATTTTACGCAATAAATTCACTTATATGCGAACTGCTTTCACCTAGATTCAGATACAGTGTAAAGGTTAACCAATCACACAAGATTGATGACTGATCCACGTGGATTGTTTATCCTATACCTAAAATAAGAGTAAAAGATGTATAGTCGAGAATACTTATTAACCAGCTAACTGTATCTACTGGGATTGCTCCCGCCAAAAGAGGAAAGACTTCATCAGATACCAATCTATTTGTGGTGGGCTAACAGCGAGGTAACTGAATACAGAACCAGCGGCTCCGAAAATCAAGACTGAGAAGAAATCGGCCATCCCCTGCACGAAACAACAATCCTACCATTCGCCTGATTTTAGAAAACCAGGCTAAAACAATATCAGCAACTGCACACTCGCACTTTTGTGGAACAATACTACATATTATTACTGGCGTAGATCAAGTACTCTCTCGTTTAGGATGTTCGCAAAATATTTATGCAGCTTGGCAATCTCTTGTAAAATCTCTTGGCTGTAGTTCGTACTAAGTTTCACTTGAATATCATGGCTTTGACTTTCGTGACAAAGATCCTTTGCTCATTGCTTCGTGTTTATTTTCTTCTCGACTTCACTGACGTCAGCAGGCCACACCCCTCACAGCTGAGAAAGTCCCAGCTCCAACTTCAGTCCCAGACTCAAGAAATGTAAACAGAGACATGACCTCCGGCCACCAAGCACTATCGAACGCTTCAGAAGTTAGTGTGGAAGAAAGTGCCATCGCGTACTGTTTTTCCCTGCCTTGCATTTTGATGACTGCATCGTATGTTCATTTGCTAGGTACGTATGGTCAGTCATCCAATTGCACTCTTGACTCCATACAACTGTTTTCTAGCGCCAGAAAAAAGTCAGATTTCCGGATGGATGATCTTGGTTCACAAACAAGAAAGGAGTGGAGAGTTTAACGGGTTCACCTCCACTGCGAGTTTAGATACTTTTATCATTATAATTTTTATGTGGTGTTTGAAATGTTGTCCATTGTATAGCAATAGTTGTGTGTTTGCACCGCCGCCGGCGATGACGTTCGGCAGACAGCAGCACATACGTTAGGATAATGAGACCGCAGCACAAACACGTGAACACAAATAGCACAACGCAGTATCGACTCAAACTCAGTCTAGTTTCCTGTGTCTTTACTGAGTACCGCTGGAGAAGTTGGTTTTCGTTTCTTTGTGTTGAAAGTATGTACCCTTTTTCTGTGTTTCCATCAATGACTCGGTTGCATAGTTAACACTCAACATTCTCAAAACAGCTCATGTATTAGAAATATGTACACCTGTCCAGTTACATCAAGTAAAGGAATGGGAATATGTTCAGAATAAACTGCGGCAGGTATTGTATCCGAAATCACTCCAGTAAGGTGTTTCTCTCATACACTGCAGTCACTTAGCACCCATAGTTGGCACCACTCAAAATATCTGTATTCGCGACGCTCGGCTAGGTTTGATTTGAGGTTTAAAATACTCATCTTTGGTTTGGTTTTTCCATTACCAGAAGTCAACAAAATAAACAAGAACGGTGTAAATTATCCAAGCATGTAGAAATAATAACAACCCAGCTTAATTGTAAATAGACACAGGGTCATTCAAAAATGATAATTTGTCCATTTACGCCCATTATGTATATCTAGCTAACAGTAAAGTAATATTTCAAGTGTGTGTATGTGTGGTTATATATATGCACAGTCGAATCACATTACTATGACCACCTGCTAAAAGTGCAATCTGCAGCGCATAGCCTATGACATATGGCTCATGACGTGGGCTGGTGAAGCGGGTATATAATACGACCGACAGGCTGGCTGTACACAGTGCGCTTCCAGCTGTCATGGGTAAGGAAAGCGATTTAACCGAGTTGTGAAAATAGATGATCATCGGCTTCCGGGCCAAGGGGGACAGAATTTTGGAAACAGCGACGTTTGTGAACTGTTCACGTGCCTCTGTGGTAAAGGTGTATCGTGAGTGGATGAATGGCGCCATTGGGAATAACCATCGTTGAAACTGCGGAGCTCCACGCACCATTGATGTCCATCGACTACGGTGTTGCGTGAAGGCCAACCAACAGGCTACAGTGGAACAGCTCACCGTCCAAATGAACCAGGGAGCATCCAGACACGTGTATACCGCAACAGTTCAGCGAACTTTACTGCGAATGGGGCTCCGGAGTAGACGGAGGTGCGTCGATGACAACGACAGGAATTTTCTCGACAGTATGGTGACTGGACCACTGCTGATTGGCAACGGGTAGCCTTCTCCGACGAGTCACGTTTTCAGCTGCATGGAACGTATGGACGTCAGCATGTCCGGCGTAAAACTTCGTATAACCGACACCCTGCATCCATTGCTGGATGAACACAAGGTGGTGGGGGCAGTGTTATGCTATGGGGAATGTTCTCGTGATATACCCTAGTCCCCATCATCCGTGTGGAAGGCACTATAAATAGATTTGGTTACGAATCCATTTTCGGCGACCACGTCCACCTGTACACGATGATTGTCCTTCCTCGGGAAGATGTGATCTTCCAGCACGATAATGCGCCTTGCCACAGGGCTAGAAGTGTCAGCAAGTGGCTGGAAGAGCACGATCAAGACTTCAGAAGTTCTTCCCTGGCCCCCAAACAGCCCCGATCTCAATCCTATTGAACATCTGTGGGACCACCTCGATCGTCGTGTTCGCCGTCTGTCTCCTCCCCACGCACCCTTCAACAGTTGTGGGACGCACTGCAGACAGCGTGGCTCCAGATACCCGTGGAGACCTATCACCACCTGACTGAGTTACTGCCAGCTTGTCTAACTGCTGTCCGTGCTGCGAAGGGCGGTTACTCTGGATACTAGCAGCTGGTTATAATAATGTGATTCAACTGTGTGTCTGTATGTGTGTGTGTATATATATACATATATATATATATATGTATATGTGTGTGTATGTGATTGATTCACAGCACCCGTATCATCCCTTTTCAACGGAAACAACATAACACCAGGGGTTCACGAAATTTTTTTAATAACTATACCCTATATGAATCATCGATCATGTAAGCATATGGTTTGCGACATGCGTAGTTTACGCACAATGATATTGAACAAAAACAATTTTTATCCTTACTACTATAATCAAAAGGAAATCAACGAAACATGTTGTTTTTCTGGCGTGCATGCCTAGTTTACGTACAATCAAAAGGACGCCGGGTGTACTGTAAACACAGGTATGGTGTGAGAGAACTACTGGGAACTGGGAACACTCATTCGCACACAGCACTCTTCATAAGTGTTCTAAATGACTACTACTCTGTATCAGACACCACTATGCTAATAATAACAGTTAAGAGTATCCAATTATCATTGGTTGTGCATAAACTATGTACGTCAGATACAAAATGTGCGCCATTACGGTATTGCCGGTTGGAGTAAGAGACTCGCTTTGATACTAGCTGTGACCTGTGTGCCTTACTGCATGGACTCGTGCAGTAGATATTAGACTGTTTCCGATCACAAGCGGAGAATATTGCAGCACTGCGCAGCAAGCAGATAAGTCATACACCACTTACAGGAACTGTAGGTTTTGTATGCAAGTTAACTGACAATCGAAAGGTCGTTCATTCAGACAGTTATTCGTTTTAAATTTTAACCATTATTCCTGTGTGTTATTTCAGTGTCAGACATTGTCTGTCTGTGGTGTTGCTTTCTGAATGGAATGCCGTTTACAAACGAAGAAGTATGTGACATGCTGATGATACTAGGAGAATGTCGTCGGAACTGCAGAGATGCTGCCTGTTTGTACCCACAGCGCGTCCATCACTCGTGCAATGTCTTCCAGCATCTTGCATGTCGCGTGCGCACAGCCGGGCTTGTGCAACCGACACGCAACAAACGTCGTGGCATCAGACGACCCGTGAGAGATTAGAGAGCTGTTGATTTACTTTCTGCCGTGATAGTTAACCCTCATGATTCTACATGGAGGATTGCCCGTGACTCGGGATTGTCTCAAAGTACAGTGAGGAGAATCCTCGTTAATAATCGTTTACATCTGTACCATGTACAGCTGCACCAAAAACTTGGGAATAATTGCATTCCTAAGCGCATTGATTTCTGCAACTGGTACCTGAGCAAGGATAGTGCTTCCCGTCGCAGCATTTTGTGGACTGATGAGGCCACATTCAAGAGTAATGGTGACATTGCCGTACAGGATGAGTATAAAAGAATACCCCAACTTTGAAGGTATATAATATCAAAATCAAACAACCTACAACCTTGATTGACCAATCAAATGAACCGCGGAACCATGAAGTTTGTTTACCATACATTCATAAATGTTCAATGTGACCACCATAAGCGGCCCGAACGACATCTACGCGATAATCAAACTCGTTCCACGCTCTTGTCAGCATGTCCGATGTTACGGTTTGGATGGCATTCGTAGCTCTCGGTTTGAGGTGGTGAGGGGGTAGCGAGCTGGCATTCGACACGTCAATGTGAAGGAGACGGTCTGATGTTTCCTTTATGGTGCGCCACCCCATTGGCACCTAGCTGTTCGCAGATACCTGAACGAGACGTTGCCGCAATGCTGGATTGGTCGAGGAGCAGCTGGTGACCAGGCTCTTAATCACTGGCCCCCAAGAAGCCCAGATCTTACCCCGTGCGATTTTTTTTCTGTGGAGGTACGTAAAGGATCAAGAGTTTCGTCCACCATTGCCGGCTAACATTGACGACCACAATACGAGAATTACAGACGCCATCCAAACCATAACACCGAACATGCTGACAAGAGTGTGGAACAAGTTTGATTATCGCGTAGATGTCGTTCGGGCCGCTCGTGGTGGTTACATTGAACATTTATGAATGTATGGTCTTCACGGTTTCACGGTTAATTTGATTGGTCAATCAAGGTTGTAGGCTGTTTGGCTTTTTAAAGTTGGGGGTTCTTTTATACTCATCCTGTACATAATGCCTATTACTGGTCTGCAGTCAACCCACATTTCCTCCATCAAGTGGATAACTAGCATGTGTGGAGCCTTAATACTTGATGTGGCCTTCTCGGATATCTCGTCACAGGACCATATTTTTTTGAAGGGCACTTGAATGGCGCAGCGTATGCAGACTTCCTAGAGAATATTTTTTATTAGGTGATCGAAGATGTCCCTCTGGCTATGAGATTAACACTGTGGCTCCAACAGGATGGCTGTCCTGCTCACTTTTCACACAGAGCTCGGCTAGTTGCTGACATGTTATTCCTCAGATGGTGGATTGGACGAATGGGTCCTGTACCTTGGCCACCATGTTTTCCAGACTTATCCCCAAATGACTTCTTTTTGTAGGGGAGAATGAAAGACATCGTTTACTTTGTGCGCCCAACAACGAGAGAAGATATGAAAGACGGAATCAGAGCAGCATGTGGATCTCTCAGCTGTGCTGAAGTCCGCTGAGCAACCGCGAACGTAAGAAGGAGCAGAGTCGTGCCACTTTTTGCCTGCTAACACTACCCCATTAATTCAGCCTATGAATCAGGGTATTATTGAAAGCATGAGGCGACGTTATCGAAAACGCTTCATTCAAAAATAATTAGCCACAGTGAAGCTGAAAACATATTTTCCAAGTGCATTGAATGGTATGAGCAACAAGAAGAGGCAGACGCTACACAGATATTACTCCTACGTAAGATACGCAACACGGCAGCAACAAAAGCCCGTGGAGTATTACAACAAAGGAAAATGACAGACTTTTTTACGTAGGATTAAACTACTGAACATATACATAATAATGCTGTATTAAAATTTGTCATTTTATCAACATAATAAACATAAGTCTACAATATTTAATATAAAATACATACTGTGCTGTACATACTTCTATTGATTGCTACGTGTTTAANTAAACATAAGTCTACAATATTTAATATAAAATACATACTGTGCTGTACATACTTCTATTGATTGCTACGTGTTTAAAATATAGTGCTAAATATCGTATACATTATTATCGCTAGTATCTGTCGTGTCTTGGGGGGGGGGGGCATTTATATTATCCGTCTATTCTCTCAACCGTCACGGTGACGGTCCCGAGACTTACGGATGATGGAGACTCCACTAATTCAGAAGCAGTGGTATGTGAGAACTGTGGAATAATCACTCATTGCCAGTGCGCGACTGTGCGGGACATGTTGAATGTAGCAGCAGGAAAATTTCGATGTGCGCGGGTACAGCAAGTCATTATTTGTTGGCACATTCCACGGGCCCGCCAACAGCTGCAGCACCTTGGGCGGTGGAGCCTACACCAACTGGCTTCGTGTGGCCCCAACTGCATTCAACAGCCGCAACCACACCACTTACAACAGTCGCACAGACCACAGCAGGTGAAACGGGCAATACTCCAGCCCGCTTTCAGTCGCTGCCCACCGAGGACCCGCAGGCGTTCCTGAGAGACCGCACAGGACGTTTAACCAGGTATGGAGTGTGTAAACAAGAGTGGCCAAATTGTGTAGCAGGTCAACTTATGGGAGATGTACTTGTATTGTGGTGCACAGTAAATCATTATGGTATGCAGTGAAGCAAGTTCTGGAATGGGTTTCATTGTCACTTTGCCAATACTTATTCCTCCCTGCAACCTCAAAGTCTTGCTGTTTTTGAAACACAAAATCCTGGGGAAACTTTAACAGCTTTTGCATCCAGGAAAATAAATTTTATCAAACATTTCCACCCACAAATGAGGGAAATGGAAGTGCTATAAGTCGTAGCAGCTTAAGTGTAAGTCATGAGAAGGCTGAGTTAGTGCATTATAACATGGCGGCTTCAGGCAATCCGGTCGATTTTAAATGTGATTTTACATTTGGCACAAACACACTGTGGAACCGCTCATTAAATATATCCTGGCTCATCCNGTCGATTTTAAATGTGATTTTACATTTGGCACAAACACACTGTGGAACCGCTCATTAAATATATCCTGGCTCATCCAGGCACTTTTTTGTGCATAATATTTGGCAGGCAAGACGTTTAAATTCATATTTTCGAAAGCTCGAGGCTTTTTAGANAGGCACTTTTTTGTGCATAATATTTGGCAGGCAAGACGTTTAAATTCATATTTTCGAAAGCTCGAGGCTTTTTAGATTTCCCAGTGATTAGTAAAGGAAACCTATGTCTACTATTTGCATTCGCACCGCACAGAATGTATTTTTACTGGGTATTCATTGACAAAAAGTATTACAGTACAGTATACGTATTGTTCAACTGAATAATGTGCTTAATTTGATCTAATATGAAGCGAGCAAAAGTTATTTCATTTTTAGTTTAAGTTTGTCTTTTGTATCCAATTTTATTATTTTACTTGTCCTGTCAGCTTACTGACGGTTAACAGAAACTCACGGTTAACCGACTCTCCACTGTACCTTGTTTACACAGGACCTGGTGACAATGGCGTGGTCACAACACTTCTCCTGAGATAAAGTCAGTGGATACACGTGTCACTGGGAATAATGTTTGTGTACGATTTGCACACAAAATGTTGCAATTTCCATCGGCTGTTTCTTCATCACTTTCGGTAAGATACTCGGTGTGGTAATCTCTGATGAAGTTTACACATAGAATTGCCCCGTCTCCGATGCCTGCACACGTGATTAGTTTTGCATACCGTCGATTTTGGAAATTTTTTTCTTTGTGGATGGGGGTGCACACTAGCACACACGACTCGTGACAGGGCCGACTGTGCCCCGGTCTGGTGCAGTCTGAACACAATTGCACCCTCTGGCCTTCAGAGGTGCAGCTCCAGGCCTGCCCGACACGTTCGTGGTTGGCCCGGCGATTGTCGTCTTCGGGACACCTCGACTTTGCTGGTTCGCGACAGGGGCTCTTCGTGTCCTGAAATGGGCTGGACACGAGCAAGAGCCATATGCACCTCAAGCATATTGTTCTGTTTTTGGCATTACTGGTGCACCAGTTCACGTGGCATCTCCCGAGGTCCAGCTCGGCCACGTGGTTCGGCGCGCGGGCTGTCATGGTGACAATAGTGGTCGCTGCGGTTGTTGATCCGCCTACCTTCGCACCCGCGCAGGGGGTATGATATCGTTACGGCCTGCGACGTGGAACAAGGGAACAGCGTACACTGGAATGCAGCGAGATATTAGCACGGGAAAACAAGTACACTGGGATGTCGGGGGCGTAACAACGATCAACCTGGTTCACCACACTTGTACTCACATTTCCTGCCGGCGTTGTTGTTGACTAGTCCCCAAAGTTGGGAAAGCCATTGACGTCACAAAGATGGCTAGCGCAATAGTAAAACTTTTTTTAGCCACACAAGTTCGGCAAGCCATAAGACGTGTGAGGAGTGTTCCAGGGATGCTGATATGGGTACCCACCTTACCTGGATTAACCCTGTTAAGGCGAAAACTGGTGAAATTGTAGGCGCCATAACTCAGTGGGCATGAGTTAGTGAGGGTCGTGCGGTCGACGGCCTGTGGGGTCCTGGAGTTCTCTGTCGATCTGGAGTGCTTGTAGATACTGAACTTACCAATTATTTCATGCACCTAGTGGTGTCACTTGTTACACTGGCATGATTGTAGGCCACCTCGCACGCCTGCCTTACACTTAGTTATAGCTGTAACAGGGTGCAGTGCCCAAGAGTACTCTGAGGGGTAAAATAAATGAATAATTTGCTGTTGGTCAAGACGTATACTTACTTCTTTTGTTACATATACAGTGATTCTGTTCTGTCAACCGATGCAGACCCGGCACTCTGGTCTACTGGTGACCAATACTGTAAAATCGNATATACAGTGATTCTGTTCTGTCAACCGATGCAGACCCGGCACTCTGGTCTACTGGTGACCAATACTGTAAAATCGGCCTAAGCCATGGAAATTATTGAAAGGCACGTAGCGCGTTAAACCCTGGTTAAAAACTGCAGGGAGGCAGACAGTCGTCCCCTCGACAATAAATACACACATGTTCTGTTTGATTATGTCACTATTGATGATGAAGGTGATTGCAACAAAAGTTAAAGGTGCCGAGGGAGTCCGCGCGGAGCGAAACTCCTATGTTGCTGGCTGTCCCGACTACTGAAGTCAGACTAAAATCATGGCATTAGCTTCCGCTAATGGTGGCCGAAGCCGGCGCCAAAAATTATGTGAAAAATAACATGAACCCTCTTAATGCTAATTAATGTTACACAATACAATTTCATGGTGAACATGATGGTAACATCCCCGTGATTAATTAAANAATGTTACACAATACAATTTCATGGTGAACATGATGGTAACATCCCCGTGATTAATTAAATGTTAATTATGTTTGTGACTGTGGTGTCTCGGGGGATGTCACCGCATCAGAAAAATGTAGTAAAAACTGTAAGGCCTTGATAGGCAGTCTGCTGTGAATAAAATACATAATTAACATTCTCAAATTGCCTCGAATAGCGGTAACTGAAAGTGCATTTCAGTTTCCAGCAAATTTTGCAAGAGTATTTCAGTCTCCAATTTGTTTCGCCGATGGGCGAGTTCAGGTGTTCCAGCTTGTATGGGCTGGGCGAGTTCATCCCTGAAAAAGGGTGTGGGTAGCCACATTCGTTTATAAAGTTTTAATAAAAAATTTATTTAACTTATTGGCTACGGCATTTTTGACACTTTGTATTGCTTCAGGATTTTATTCCTCACTGTTTAACTGCGCTTGGGGTCATGAAGCACTGTTATCCCAGCCAGGCCAGTCGACGTCACACAGGTGGGAAGGGTGCTGGGCATCGCGGCGCGAGCTGTGACGATGTCCCCTCCAATTGCCGGAGCGCCTCACAGCTGTGGCTTTCGAGGAGACTTGAACCGCTTGTTATTTTCCCCCCCAAGCGTTAACTCTTGGAGTAAATAAAGCAAGACTTTCACTTGATCACGTAGTACATGACGAGGCGTGTGTGTGATGTTCTCGCCGACCAATACTGCCGCACTCGCGGCCAAGTGTTCACTTCGGCCCGGTGTCGGTTAGGTGATGTGACTGCGGAGGTGCAAGTGGTCGCGAGGGCACACGTGGATGCATTGTTCACGTCAAATTGCTACTTCATATTTCAACGTAGTGAGTATTCAATCAAGAAAATGCTTACATAAAGATTTCATGGATAAATTTGAATAAAAGTAATGATGGAAACACTTATGATAAGGGTTACAGTAAAATTTTTAATACCGTATTTAGTATGACATAGCTAATTTAGAAGTTGTAAATCATTTTAAGAGTAGAAAGCTGTAGTATTTATCAACACTAAGAGTACAACATAGAGTATAGTATCTGGAAGGGGTGCCAAAAACAGTTTTTGTTTGGGTAAGTACTACAAATTTGTACAAAATACCATACTTCTTACAGATGCGCACTAGAGTTTTACCTTTTTGAGGTCTGCATTCCTGCATGCAGAATCAGTAGTAATCCATAATTGAGCACTGAACACTCAGTGTTATTTAAATAAAATGTATTTCTGTATATTTCGTGGACACAAGCGCGTGCAAACCTCACCCCATTCTATTTTATAGAGCATTCACTATGATAAACATATGAAATAATAAATATATTAGTACAATTTAATCTCAAAGAAAAAATTTAAAATACGCAAAATTTGTGGAAACTGTTTTCAATTTTAACTTTCATAGTTAAAAAAAAAGTACTTTTTCATTGACAATTACATAATTTGTAAATATATATATTTTTATGAATTTAAAAAATAATAAATTACTATATTCTAAATTAATGCTACCTAGTAAATCAGAGTAAACTATTGTACAAACTGCACTATTGCTTTTAAGGCCCGCATTATAGTCGTCTATCGATAATTGGTGACCTAAACGCCCAGAGTAAGGTCAACAGCCGCACTACTGAGCTTATCTTGCACGATACAGTCTTAGCTTTAACTGCTGGGATAGGAGATAGATTATGGAAATTTCTCTCACCGTTGCCTACGCTTTTAGTAGTATATTACATATTATTAGTACATTTTGTAGGTAACACCCATACTTATTTTCAAATTAATTAATACTGTCTACAATCATTTTATTATATATATATATAAAACATTTATTTACTTTGTAATATGCTTGAAGTTGAAAACCATTAACAAATTAATATTTACTTTACTGTTAAGTCTATAACGGTTATTAGGGATGATGAAATGTATGAAGAGACGTTACCTATGCTATTAGTAAGACCGGGAAAGAGAAGAGTTTTTTCCGCAAAATTTGTTGAGCTGGCACATTTTGCCTATTGTACGTTAGATGTCTCCCATATGAGCTGCTCCTACTTAAACTTAATGACGTTGACCACTCCTGCATGGTCTGGCACAACCACTGACATCACGTCATCAGCCCNCGCAAAATTTGTTGAGCTGGCACATTTTGCCTATTGTACGTTAGATGTCTCCCATATGAGCTGCTCCTATTTAAACTTAATGACGTTGACCACTCCTACGTGGTCTGGCACAACCACTGACATCACGTCATCAGCCCACAGTCGCTGCACCAGTGCGGCCCGCGGAACACACACGTCGTGCGTCTCGATACGTGCAGCATCGTTCACTTGGGAANCAGTCGCTGCACCAGTGCGGCCCGCGGAACACACACGTCGTGCGTCTCGATACGTGCAGCATCGTTCACTTGGGAACGAGTCATGACCCGATAGCAAGTGCCTGTGGTGTCTCTAGAGAGATCTGTGAAATTTGGATAGGAATCAAGTGTTAGAATGTGTATAAAATAGCATTAGAATTTATCGCCCACGGACAAATGTTCGTGAAATTCGCCCTTAGGAGATTGCGAAGTAATCGCATAGTAAATGCACGCCACGTGCATATTTAATGTGGTGTACAGTAGCAAGGCTAGGGTATTTGAAGTGTTCTATATCATTTTTCAGAGTGCAATTGTGTGTCTAATCAAGCCAATTATTGACGTGGGAAATAATTACTCTTTCTTTCAACAGTGCCCCAAAACTTTAAACTTAAATTTTCCACATGCTTTGCAAGGCACCACATAATCATANACTCTTTCTTTCAACAGTGCCCCAAAACTTTAAACTTAAATTTTCCACATGCTTTGCAAGGCACCACATAATCATATTTTGTATTTAACTGAGTGATTAAGAAAGAACTCTGAACTCTCCTCAAGCTAAGGGATGTCCATCCTGAACGTTGAAGGGTCCTATTGTCTGTATGNAGAACTCTGAACTCTCCTCAAGCTAAGGGATGTCCATCCTGAACGTTGAAGGGTCCTATTGTCTGTATGTTTTACATGTTTATGTAATGAGGTCACGAACTCTCGGCGAGGACGCAGTTAGCCCGCGCTACCCCAGCAGTCTGGTTCCACGGGTCTTAGGTGCTGCACGTGCATCGTGTCATGTTTGTTCTGAACACTTTACTGCAATAGGTTAACATAATTTTACTGGAACTTTTATTCAGTTTACCAACNACTCTTTCTTTCAACAGTGCCCCAAAACTTTAAACTTAAATTTTCCACATGCTTTGCAAGGCACCACATAATCATGTTTTGTATTTAACTGAGTGATTAAGAAAGAACTCTGAACTCTCCTCAAGCTAAGGGATGTCCATTCTGAACGTTGAAGGGTCCTATTGTCTGTATGTTTTACATGTTTATGTAATGAGGTCACAAACTCTCGGCGAGGACGCAGTTAGCCCGCGCTACCCCAGCAGTCTGGTTCCATGGGTCTTAGGTGCTGCACGTGAATTGTGTCATGTTTGTTCTGAACACTTTACTGCAATAGGTTAACATAATTTTACTGGAACTTTTATTCAGTTTACCAACAGTCTTCCAAGTGTTCGCAGCCCCCTCCGTCAGCTCAATTTACCAACCTCGGAGGTTTAATTACAATTTTAAGTTTTTGCGCCATTCTTGGCCTTTTTGTACAGTAACGGCCGCTGGTAGTCCTTGTGAGTCAGGTCCGCTTTTATTTGCATTGTATACATTTAACTGCGTACATTATTCGGCAATACAATTTACTTGAATTAACCAAAACTTGTGAGTTCTCATTTAGTGTTGTATTTCGGGCCCTGGCCTATCGACGTCATCGACGCCTCAAGGAGGCATCCTTCATTTATAAGGTAAAAGATGCTAAGGCGTGCTGGGGAAACTGAATGCCCCAGCTATAAATTATATTTCCTGTAAATTTGTACAGTGTGTGTCAGGGGATACAGCTACGTGGTCGTTCGGCCCATGATCCCGAGAACTGTGACTTCGTGTTCACCTAGTGAGCTGGTGCCCATTCTATTCTTAATAGGAATATTGTGTAATATTCTGAATTTTCTTGCCGGATGACGTCCGCATTACTATCCCCGACTGCTCAGATACCATTAATGGCTTGCCCAACTAGGTGTGGCAAAAATAAAGCGTAACAAACACGTGTGTGCAAATCCGGAGGAGAAACGACAGTCGGACTTAAAATTCTCAATTTGTGCTGCTTGACCAGGAAGAACACGGTCCGCGCCGCCATTTTGTGGCATAAGTCAGGCCCGTGTGGGACAATAGACACTGATGTCGCAGCCGACCGGTCATCAAGAGCGCACAACCCTCGGGCGACCACGCTGCTGTAAACAACCGGACCGGGCTACCGCGTTGCGATGACATGTTTCGTGTGCAACCCCGTCATGTGATATACAAAAGACTGTTGAAAAATGGAGTACAATCCAACTGTACCATCCACCTGTCGGAAGTGTGATCAGTGCGAAAACCCCGAACACTCGACCCCTTCGACAAATATAACATACGCGCAGGTATATGCAGGTGGCCGCCGACCATGCATACGTCCTGCCTCCACTCGCTTCCACAGCGGTCGCCTAACGCTGCGCGCAATCCAAGTGTGCAGGGGTTGGCACAGATTCCGCGCTCTGCTCCATGCTAACGTGTAATACACACGAGTTGCTTACACCGCGCATAATGGATTACCCTGCGGCACCATCAGTTCCAGTACTTGCAATGCACAGAACAGTGGACGTATCAACCAGAAAGCACGAGCTTCAGCCAGCAACCAATGAGTACCCTAACAACAACCAGTGTTCAGTGTGTCTGGCAGAATATTGTGTGAACCCCGAAAAGACGTGCATAAACTGCAAAGCGTGTAATGAGAGTTTTCACCCCACATGTGTGTCAGCAGGGGAATGGCAGGCATTCCGCAAGGGAACATTTAAGTGTAAACAGTGTCAACAAAAATATGGAGCCCAATATGGGACAATACCGGAACCCATACGAATAAAAAGGGAAATTGACGTATTCACCCAACATGTGCTGAGATTACATAACCAACAAACCCAGCGAATAGAACTCGTGCCACCCATGCCCGCATGGCAGGGAAGATAGGAGCCGGCGCGACACAGTTCGAAACACCGGGGGCCATCAGCCACCGAGTACAGGACAAGCCTAACCGGGCGGAATTACGTGACACCTTTCAAATTTCTGACACACTCAAACTTTTCCGGCCAGACAGCCGAGGATACACGTGCGTTCCTCAAAGAGTGCACTACCTGATTACGATACGTGGTTAGCGAGGAAGAGTTGGGTGAGTGTCATCGGGAACCAATTACCCGGGGAAGCAAAAGCATGGTGGGGGTCCGCCACAGAATACAACATGTCCTGGGTACAATTTGTACGCAAATTTGCGGCCAGATACGCAAACACATATACCACGTTAAAACAACAGGTCGCCCTGTTTACGGAGGAACAAGGCGTCACCGAAGATCTGGACATATTCATAAGCCCAGACATTATCCACATCTCCCGGAGGAAGACATGCTCGAAATGATCGTGTAAATGGTGAGACACGAATACCGACCAGCCTTAAGTCCCATGGTGTTCAACGGAACACAACACTTCCTAAGAACAGCCGTGAGTGTAGCACGAGACACGGAGAAGCGCAGGGCGGCAAATTTTAATGCGCGCAGCAAAGGCGGGTGGACAGAGGCGCGGAGCAATACTATGGACACCCGGACGTTCGAAGGGAAGAGTGGCATAAAGGACAATCCCAAAATCCGGGATGTCAATAATCGGAAGGGCCCACCAAACCTGCCTCGCTGCCGCATATGTAAGGACGAACAATACCACTTGCACAAAATGTGCCCAAACTAGGCGAGTGAACCGCGGGGAAATGACAAAGTGGAGTAGGGAAAATTGGGGCCGCCCTCTCCGCCATTGTCGCGAACGGAACTCCTGAAACTACCAATAACAAACAGATCCATCATTACCTAGGCCAGGTTAGCTCCGCCAGAATACCCATACGCTTGGATGAGTGGAATATCGTCGCCTTAACGATACTGCCATGTTGCGTAACTTCGTGCGGGCGGAGTTAATAGGCCAACAGCTGATCACCAGGGACAAACAAATCGTACAATTGGCCACATTAAACAGGACAAGTGAATGTTTGGGTGAAGTCCAAGTGGAAATACATATTCGTGACTGTTCTATGGACATCATCACCCTCGTCTCAGACGAGATACGAGAGGACCGATTCTAGGGGTGCCGTGGCTTAGACAACAAAACCCCATTATTGAAATCACCATGAACCAGATTCACTTCGGTTTGACTGAACTGCAAATGGTGTACAACCTAGGGCATCACAGAGAAAACAGCGAACAATCTGTCCAAGTGGACACGTTTGACCACGCCGTCCCTGTGGAACAAAGGGACGCGATCCAGGGAGTCCTGACCGAACGACGGGACGTATTTACAGTGGCAGACCCCCTTAAAAGAACGAGCGTGGAAGAACACGTGATACCACCCGCTTAAGTTGAACCCCTCTGGTCCGCCCCTCGTGATTATGATCCTTATCACATAAGGATCATTAAACAACAAATCGAGGAAATGATTAGGGATGGGGTAATAGAGCCCTCAGAAAGCAATTACAACTCGGCTACCACTCTCAGCCCAAGAAAGACGGTAGCTGGAGGTTTTGCGTGGACTTCCGCCCGCTCTTTAAACATAACATTTAAATTTTAAAAATAAAATTGGTTATTTTTGGATTTTTCAAAAACAGCGATTATACAACACAATTCTCGGGAACCGTGGACATCCGTACAATCGAGGTTCTCTGTAGGTACCCCTCACTGCCTCATACACATGTAGGAATTTCATTTCTTATCTACTTAAACTGTATTACGGTGTTCTGGTGCCCCTTCACACACAAACAGATAAAACTGCTTATATCCTTCCCCCTTTACCACCAGGTCTCACGGAGGCAACATCAGTTTAGTGAAAATGCTTTTAGACATCACAAAATAAACATTCAGTCACCAGATATTACATATATATATATAAAAGAGAGTGAGAGTGAGAGTGAGAGTGAGAGTGAGAGTGAGTGAGTGTGAGTGAGTGAGTGTGAGAGTGAGTGTGAGAGAGTGAGTGAGTGAGTGAGTGAGTGAGTGAGTGAGTGAGTGAGTGAGTGTGTGTGTGTGTGTGTGTGTGTGTGTGTGTGTGTGTGTGTTTTTTTTCACACACACACACAAAAGTAGTTTGTAAAAAATTCAAGGTTGCTGTCTACCAACCTGCAGCTACAGATCAAAGAATACAGGCCTGTTAAAAAATATTGCCATTTTTTGTTTTTTATATAATTTTATCAAAAATTTTAAAATTAAAATACACATTAAAAAATATATTAATAAATAATATTTTTAAAAAAAATGTTTACATGGCAGTATTTTTTGACAAAGTTGCATTCTATATTGGTTTTGTTTGTAACATTTATCTTTGAAATTAATGCAGTGAGAAGTAACTTCTTTAACACTGACTCCCCATTTTCACTCTGTGGCTGCGAGCTTGGTCTACAGAGCCCTTCATAATTATTTATAAACTGTGGAGGTGTACTGAAGATAAAATTAACTTAAAATAATGTAAATATAACAATTAACAAACAAAATTGTTACGTAGTTGTAACATAAAATAAACCGTCATTGGGAGGTATGTGTTAGGGATGGGTTAGTTCCATTATTTTCTCAGTTCATGGTTCGGTGCCAGTTCTTAAAAATTGGTTCTCTGTTCTCTATTGCATATTCTCTATTATAACGGTTCTTAACCGTTACAAGTATAAATGTCAGATGACATAACTTCTGGTTCTCCTTTTATAGAAAGTGGTTCTGGTTTCAAAAACAAATATAATATGCAAGTGCAAAACTAATTAAAAATATTGTTATTCATACCTAAGAAAGAAACTCAACAATTGTCTGCACAAGTATATTAACTAGTAGGATATGTTTTATCCAGTAATAGAGCACATTGAAATGAAAGTTAAATGCACCATATTACTTTAAAAAATAACGTATAATCACCTGTGAAGTGTTTGTAATTTCAACATGTGTATACATCACATAACCTGTACGACAGTTATTTACGTTCGCTGATGCCAGAGATGAGGTGCCAAGTTGCACTGAACATCTTATTATTAAATGGAGTTCCTCCAGTTCATCGACGTGAGCACATTGTCTGACATTCTTCATGTTGCACACCACAGTGGTATGCAACAGCTATGGAAACTTTTTGTTGTTGTTTACATAGGAGAAATACACAGTTTTACCAGGCATAGAACTTCTTGGCCGCTCAGCATCGGCGAGAGTCACCAAGCCCTGTTGCCACGTCGATCAAGCATCCGTCACGTCGTACATGTGTCGTGAAATTATATTGCAGTAATATAAATTACACATATTCCTAAATAAACATTTGAGTATAGTAGATAGAGAAATCGACAAGCCATATACATTATGTATTTGGGAGTCTATAGCTATAAGAACAATTTCAACAGACGAACAACTAAAATTGAAAGATTGTAGTAAAAATGATGTGACACTTAAATGTAGACACTAGCAACAGATATTAAATGTAAATGAAATAATTGTCACTTACTTAGAGTTGCATTTAGCATTGGACAAACTAATTCATCTTTGTTGATCTAACAAAAAGTGACCTAATTTTAATGAAATATTTCACGATTCTACGAGTGCATCTCAGTAACCATTGTAACACTGCGAACTAGGCAACAGCTGTGATAGGCTACCGGCACAAGCCAGTGGGAGGAACAAGTCGATCGTCTAACCTTCAGCGACCAACAAATTCTGTGCCTGGTAAAGATGTCAATGCAATATTGTCCTCCTAGAATCTTGACAAATAAACCAATTCTAANCATTGGACAAACTAATTCATCTTTGTTGATCTAACAAAAAGTGACCTAATTTTAATGAAATATTTCACGATTCTACAAGTGCATCTCAGTAACCACTGTAACACTGCGAACTAGGCAACAGCTGTGATAGGCTACTGGCACAAGCTAGTGGGAGGAACAAGTCGATCGTCTAACCTTCAGCGACCAACAAATTCTGTGCCTGGTAAAGATGTCAATGCAATATTGTCCTCCTAGAATCTTGACAAATAAACCAATTTTAAACGTGAAAATATTACTTCTTAGTAATTACTATGAACACGGTGGTTGGTAATTCGTTGCCCGCTTCACGTACTTTTATAAGTAGGACGTTGTGTACTGTTTAGATCGTAGTAGAACAGAGATTTTGATATTGACTCCTGGTTCCAGTTAACATTAAGAACCAGCAGAACCGGTAACTGGAACTGACCCGTTCATAGTATTTGTCAGTTGTGAATGTTTTAAATATTTCGTAGTGTTAATACGTACACATTGAATTACTACAGACAGATCATGAAATTATAATGTAAACTTTTACGCTTTAATGCATTGAAACTTTTGAAAAATCATCCAATGTAAATTAGTTTATATATTTTCGTGGGGATGATTTATTTATAAACTAGCAAAATGTTACGATAAACACACAATTTTTGACTTGAATGAACATATTACATTTTAAACAGCCACATTTTAGGAAAATGAGACAAAACATTGTATTTTTTAATTTTGCAACATACTGCTTAATCAATATTATGCTGGTTCAATAGGTTATCATGCACAAACGCCATAATGGTGTTTCTTTTTCCCCCATGGGGAAGGATGGAGCATGCTGCTTACTTTGTTTTTTGCAAAACTTGATTGTTTTTCCCATTTGTCAAATTTGACAGTGCTGGTAGCTGGCAAATGCTAATGTATTTTTAATTTTATAGTTAAGTATTTTGGAATTAATAACGGTGTCTGAATTTGTGATCTATGACTAGTAGTCTAGTAGTAATCTGACTGGACATACTGTTGTGAGTCGGAGGCCGAGATGCACGACAGGTAAGAGAGGCACCTGCACCGGGGGACTCAACGTCTGTGTACTCAGAACTTACATGCAGTCCTTCTTTGGCAATGCACATCTATCGCATTTCGCTACATATTTATAGCGTGATAAGAAACATTGAGGTTTGCTGCACTTCCTTATGCCGTACACTTAAACATGATCTATTTGTAAGTAAAATCAAGCCAACATATTGAACGTTGTTTGAGTAACACATTTTTACTGGAGCCCTGAACACTTTGGCAGCACAGGCAGATGAGGCTACCTAAAAACAGTACAGGGAGACTTCACAATGTGTAATAACAAATTAAAACGCACAAACAGAAACAAAATTTAAGTCACATTACACACATCAGCTCTTGATGAAAAATGGGTCCACCGTGCGCAGGAAACCTTTCTCGAACTCATTAATAGAGAATCGGTCCACCGATGCCCTGAAAAGACAAACCAAAAATTATTCCGCTAAAAAAATATAAATTTACTGTTAATGTTTCTGCTACATAGAGGTGGGCAGGTGAAGCTTCGAAAATTCGAATTTGAATATTTTTAATATTCGGCCTTGTATTCTAAATGAAATTTTTTACTTTGAACTTGAAAAAAGTGCTTTTGGGCAACATAAATAACTTATTATTTACCCAAAAAACCAAAAGAAGATGTAATTATTATTTGTCCAAAAAACAAAAACTAACATCAACGTTCTTATTTAACGTATGCCACACACAGGGCTAGTGAATCATGAAAAGATAACCTCAACTCCAAACTGCATTTTGGTGTAAAATAATTGTCAGTATCTACTTTCACTCACAAGATAGTCAAATGAAATTATCGAAAAAAAAAAAAACCTTATATCATGAAATGCATCATCTTCCCAAACTTCATTCGGCATTGCAGATTTCAATCGGTCATACATGTTTATTTCTCTCATGTCCAACAGAGTCTTAACTCATTACGGTGTGATAAATAAGATATTAAACTGCAAGTTTTACAAAGTTAACTGCCGTGAAATTGCACCCACTGTGATTCAAATCTCAGTAATGTAATAAAAATAAAGTGGGAAACTGACAACTACCCTTTACGACATCTTGAGTGGCCTGAGAATACCCATACAGCCAACAGTGTTCCGTTGACTGAATAATAGAGCAACTAATAACGGAATGGAAAGGTTACCGTGGGTATATTTAGAAGACAAAGATGGAGACCAAACAATATTTAAATAAACTTGACACTGCACAATATTAACTCAAGTAATTTAATAATATAGACGTACACAACTACTTGGGTGAAAAACATGAGCAATGCAATAAATTGTGTCAAACTTTTGTATGTTTCACACTTTACTGAAATGATTTATAGTTTCTTATTTAGTATTATTTTACATTTAAGTAAAAAAATGCTCTGATGTGATGAAAAATGATTTTTTAAGTCTTTAATAATATCCTACATTTATATTCCCTAGGCGTGGATTAATTTTCAGTTTGTTATTTAGAGTTGTTTATCATGAAAGGATTCTTATAAAAAACTTATGTTCATGTTTTTTGTAAATCAGTAGAAACAATTTATTTTTTATCTGCCTTTTACTTAGATTGTAAATATGTATGTATTTATTAAATAAAAAAAATAATTAGTACAATGTGTACTTTTCAACAAAACACTTTGATTCAATATTTGACTAAAATCCGCAAATATTTTAAAAAATTTGCTTCGAAATGAAATTTTTAGCTTCGCCCACCCCTACTGCTACACGTTCTTTCACTATACAGTGTTCAGTAAATTTCCAAAAGAATTTCACAAGTGTTCCACTCTTACACATATGCTACTTCACTTAAAATCCAGTGAATTAGCACTTGAACATCTACAGTACCCTTTCCAAGATGATCACGACTTCCTATCACCCAGATATAAGTTGTCCTCAAAAATGTAACGACATACCACATTTTTAATTTGGTGTAAAGTGTAAAAAAAAAAAATTAAAAAAAAAAAATCAATTATTCCACTAATTATTTGGGGAACCAATTGAACAGGATTTGTTTTACCTTGGCACTTAAATAAAGGTTTAACACAAGTGCCCAGTAACGAAAATAATAAAACCTAAATTAACTACGTTCAATGGGAAATAAAAAAGTTAAGAATTAAAAAAAAAAAATTTTGTTCAATAGGTTTGTCTGCAATCAAAATATTTTCCCTTGTCAAAATATTTCCATTGAATGCTAATACTATTTTAGTTCATCTGCTAATATGCTGAAATATGTTCAACATTGAAGGAACAGAGAAGACACAGACCTGGCAGCCTCTCGGACGGAGTTGCGGACGCTAGGAGACATCTTGACGATGGCAGCAATGGCACGGGCGTACTCGTCCTCATCGCTGGCCAAGAAACCAGTGCGGCTGCTCTCAGACTCCTCGACTATGTCCATCTGCGGCCCCCCGGACCGGTGCGCGACCATGATCAGCCCCGCCGCCATGCACTCCACAACACCTGCCACACCAAAAAGTTTAAGTTTATCAAAGCAGGTAGAGGAATTACCTCAGACATGGCAAATGCAATCAATAATGTTCTAGAGTCAGAAAGACAGGTTTTTTCAAAGTTTCCAAGATTAAACAAAAGGTATTAGATTATTGTGGATAGTAAAAGATTTCAGACCGCTGATCTGTACATGGTTATTTTGTAAGAATTAATAATTGTGAGACAGTGTGTTTCAGTCCGTATGTTTTAAAAGAGAAATGTGCAATAAATTGTCAGTGTATTAATGTTTAATACTAGTATCAGGCACTGCATTGTTAATGATCATGTGAGGAGGCGAATGGAGGTATGAAGTAAGCTGCATTTAAGGAACAGAACAAATAGGCCAAGGGATACTACTAAACTTCCCCAAGAGTTTTATTTTTTAATGATGTGTAGTTAAGAAAATTAAAAGTAATGTGATGATGTCTGGAACATCAAACTGTAATTGTATCATCTTATGTATTCTACTCAGTACTGAAGGGATTGCAACTTGTAACTTTGGTTGTAATTATTTTATTTTGCAAACTTGGATATGATATTATTATAATGTAGCTCTAGTTGTATTATTTAAACTGTTTCAGCAGAAAATGAAGATCAATGAAAGAGAAATGTAACGATGCAATATATTTAATTATCGGGATATTTGGTTAGATTTATTTCATTTTGCGAGGCTTCGTAATATTTTATCAGGATTTGAAGTTCTTGCCGTGGTAGTTCGTTTATCATGGTAGTTA
This sequence comes from Clitarchus hookeri, assembly GCA_002778355.1. Lineage (NCBI taxonomy): Eukaryota > Metazoa > Arthropoda > Insecta > Phasmatodea > Phasmatidae > Clitarchus > Clitarchus hookeri. The sequence continues at coordinate 574,039 of NQII01002346.1, forward strand.
TGTTTATCGGACATACGTTTGCTTTTTTGAAATCTTAGTTTTTGTTACGCGTCAGCATTAGTAGATAGAAGTTTTCCGAACTTCAGTCGACAGTTTTTGTTTTAGAAAGTTTGATTATTTTTACCGACGATGCAGTTCGTATGGCTATGCGCTGGCGGATGCCGGCTGCCATGCCCTTATTTGGTTACGTTTTGATACTGTGAGAGAGGGGGGTGGATAGGCCTGCAGCAACAAATACTCCATGTGCCTATCGCCTGGTAGCAATGTAGAACCAGCACGCAAGGAAGACGCATCAGGCGTGACGAATATCGCCCACACCTGCAAGCACCCGCGACCTCTAATCTTTTTTCACTTCAATTCCTTTCGGCTTGTACTTTAAATTCTATTAAATTATTTCCGCCGGTGTGGAGGTCGAGAGGGTGCCAGGAGGGAACTGACGTCCGTCCTGCCTTCGTAAGTTCTTCTTGCGATGCAAGTTTTCAAGACGTAACTAACCAATAACTACTGTGGCGCTGCACTTTGCTTGTTTGTCTGTGAAACCCCTTCGTACTCTGCGTACCTGACGATTGTATGTGAACTGTTTCATTGGAAGGATAAATAAAAGTACAGAGTAATAAACAAACATTGGACTTTATTTATATTTGTTTGGCGCCTTTACAGTTTCATATTTCTACCGATTGAGCTAACCGAGCTGTAACTTCCATTTTCTTCTGAGGCATAATGTTCTATGAAAAAGATAGCATACACTTGCAGTGTGTTTTGTTTGCAAGTTATCTCGCTACAACTGATAAATTATTACATTTGAAACATCTCTGTTTTCTAGCATATTATTGCAAATGTCTAGTTAATTCCATGCAACTGTGTAGAAGTCAAACAACATAAGTAGTAATAATGTTATGTTGACTGCAGTTTTATTGAAGTTGGTTGCAACATAATTATATTGCAGTAACACTCAAACTATTAAATCTTTGGTCTTTAGGAGGGAACCATGCTGGTTATATTATTATTCAAGGGTTTGTTGGTAAGAGTAATGTTTGCTTTTATGCTTTTACCAACTCTACTGTATACATCTGGAGCTAAATTGTATCTGGTGTATAAGTAATCTGGATGAATTGTTTATTTACTTTATTATTAGTAAAAACAAATAAACTTTAGTAAGCATTTTATTGGGAATTTAGTGAATTTGTTAGTTGTGCAAGTTTGGCATTGCCAAGCATAAAAATTTTTAGTTTCTAGTCAGAATGTCTTGTATAGGTATTTTCAGTTCCATGTGAGTGTAAAATAAGCTCGGAATACAGTATTTGTCCTGTAGAATAACATGGCTGTTTCATGAAAATTATGTAAAGAGAAAACTGTTGGTTTTTTAAGACTTGTTTTGAACTACGGTTAACCATTTTAGAATAAAATATTTCTATTTTGTTTGTGGGGTGCATGAGTTAGTATGATTATCAATACAGATTGATAGGTTCAATGCAACTGCATATCTTTATATTGTGCATATATACGCAAGGTTTTATTTGTAAAAAGAGAATACTAGTGAATTTTCTTTAAAAGTCTGGGTTAGTTTTATTTCAAAATGTCTACTTAAGTTTATAATATTTTATTGCCATGTTTTATAATTTTTTTACCACACGTTATCGTTGAAGATAAGGCAATTGGCAAGTCCATGGCAAATACTTACAACACAAAACTTGTGTAGAAGCTCTCTGCATCTCGGTGGTATTCCTCAAGCAGTCATTGGCTAGTTGTGTTCATGCCTGCGTGTGGTTTTTTTCTTTACAAATACATACTGTATTTGTCAACATCACAAAATAATGTAATATTGTAAAGAACATATTTAGCTGTAGTAGTGCATCTATATATGAGTCACGAGTGTTTACGCAAGGAAAGTATCAAGATACCAGTTACTGGCCAGTTCAACCAGGCCACTGAGTGGAAGCTACTGTGCTAAACACATGTGAACCAGGCTTTACTTAGTGGACTGGCGGCAAGCCAGCTAGCCGCGTGCACGCACCAATGCCGAAGTGCTCGTTCCACATGGAGTGCAAGCCGACGAGTCCCTGCTGCAGCTCCTCCTTGAGCTCCTGGTACGAGATGTTGACGCGAAACTGCACGTTGTTCTCCAGGGACAGGTGCTTGCACAGGTCCTTCATGTCCTGGACGCGCTCCTCGTCCTCCGCGTTGCGGCACGACCCGATTATCACCAGCACCAGCTGCAAGCAACACCTGTCTACCACCATGCTGCACATAGCACATGTCACTTGTACAATACACTGTACTTCACCTTGGAATATAACACGACCCCTACATTTCCACTTAGGTCTAGAGGTAAAATTAATTTACTTACAAATGAATTAGACTTTTATTTAAATTGGATGCGTATATCAGTACTCTACAGGCAATGGGCATGAAATTTGCAAGGAGAATGATAGCAGTAACAAAGAGGGGTATAATTTGAAATGAAGCTGTATGACACAAAGTACATATATTGGAGCTGACCGAGGTCACAGAGGAGGAAAGATATGAGAAGTGAGAGGTTGACAAGAAGGATGGAGGAAAAAGACCACAAGGTAGACCAGAGAAGAGATGGGATGAGCAAGTAGCTGACGGAACGAGAAAAGGCAAAGACTGGGAAACAGTGAAAGAGAGAGAATGGCGGAAAGACAGAGGAAGATGGGACACATTTTATGATGACTAGTGAAATCTCCATCCATCAGTTTTTAGCGACGACAAGATTTCTGCACACGCGAACATCCAATAGATGTGGGCTTGGTAGGTAGGTCAACTTGCTAACAGAAGACAGTAGACATGAGAATCTTTAAAAGCGTTTATAATACATAAGAGTAGCTAGAAATTGTAGGTACTGCACCACCTGGCATCTTGGCACGGTGCCACGGCAGACATCTCGGGTTTCGCTTTTTTCCCTCAAGAGCACTCAAAATCGCCAGAATTTCCCTCAAAACCCCCAAATATCCCGGGTCACTCAGTCCGGAAATAGCATGACTCCACAATGTGGATCATGACTCCAATTTGCGGATGAGGGGGTTGAGGGGTCACCCTGACATTCACGCTCTGTCATTCCATGCCAGCACAGTCCATCTTGTTTGAGTCCATTGCCCCACCTTGTAACTTCATGCTCAGCCTTGTTACAAGCACATATTGTACGACCTATGTCAAGTACGCACATGCTAAGGACAGCAATACCAATCACGCACACATAAATGCCAATTGTACGTATACTAACCGCACCTATGCTAATCGTGCACACGTCAATCACCCCGCCATCTTGCTTTTGTCTCCCCCATCAACAAACTACCATTTGTGCCAGCTAGATCGGAGCAGCAAGGTAGCAGGGCTAAGGATGCCTTGTGCATAGTTCACAACCACTTCCCATCTGCTGAAGCCATAATCATCAATTTTAAATCNTGCTAACAGAAGACAGTAGACATGAGAATCTTTAAAAGCGTTTATAATACATAAGAGTAGCTAGAAATTGTAGGTTCTGCACCACCTGGCATCTTGGCGCGGTGCCACGGCAGACATCTTGGGTTTCGCTTTATCCCCTCAAGAGCACTCAAAATCGCCAGAATTTCCCTCAAAACCCCTAAATATCCCGGGTCACTCAGTCCGGAAATAGCATGACTCCACAATGTGGATCATGACTCCAATTTGCGGATGAGGGGGTTGAGGGGTCACCCTGACATTCACGCTCTGTCATTCCATGCCAGCACAGTCCATCTTGTCTGAAGAATGTTTGAGTTCATTTCCCCATCTTGCAACTTCATGCTCAGCCTTGTTACAAGCATATACTCTACGACCTATGACAAGTACGCACATGCTAAGGACAGCAATACCAATCACGCACACATAAATGCCAATTGTACGTATACTAACCGCACCTATGCTAACCGTGCACACGTCAATCACCCCGCCATCTTGCTTTTGTCTCCCCCATCAACAAACTACCATTTGTGCCAGCTAGATCGGAGCAGCAAGGTGGCAGGGCTAAGGATGCCTTGTGCATAGTTCACAACCACTTCCCATCTGCTGAAGCCATAATCATCAATTTTAAATCNGCAGGGCTAAGGATGCCTTGTGCATAGTTCACAACCACTTCCCATCTGCTGAAGCCATAATCATCAATTTTAAATCATACGCAACGCTCTTAACCTAGAACAGGGCAGCAGGGTCAATTATGCATTAATCCCACTTATAAACATAGATGCCTCTCATTTCCTATCCACGAAAACCACGGCCGTCAAATTCATATCACCGGTATCATTCCTGGATGCAATCAATGCTATAAGGATAATTAGGGCCCTAAGTCCTGTTATAAGCATAGTAGGGCATCATTTCTGAACTATTTTAGTTTGGCTAACATGTAACAGTCAACCATACATGTAAATAAAATAAAGGCAGGTATACATACAATTGCATTGCAAGTATGTCATAGTAGTTAGTATTATTAATGCATGTAGGAGCATAGGGCAGCCTGAAATAGCACACATACACACTGGTCCACACGCACTCAATCATCCACCACCACGCTCTTAGTCTGCTACCGCAAGTGTTATATATGCATAAACAAACATTAGCACGATTAACAAATAACGACCAACCATACGCGAAAAAAATCAAGGTATATACAAATGTGCTGCGAGCATGATGCACATAGTCGCAGGTAACAGTAAAATACATATACAGTAGAACCTCGCTAATCCGTCCTTTACGGGACCGGCGGCATGGCCGGATCACTGAAAAAGACGGATTATCGGGGGAGCACAAAAAAGTCGGATTATAGGNTTACGGGACCGGCGGCATGGCCGGATCACTGAAAAAGACGGATTATCGGGGGAGCACAAAAAAGTCGGATTATAGACGGAAAATAATTTATTTTACATACGTTAAATTATGAATATACATATGTACTGTATAAAATAAAATATTTATTTACACATTAGTTTTAATTAAAATTCACAAAAAATATATAATTATAGCAACAGAAATAATAATACGTATTTACAGGTCTTAAAAATTATGTATGTACAGTCGGTTCATGACTGGAAGAAACTTTTGAAAATCAACCTTTGAAAAAACACCCTAGCCGTTAGCAACATGCATATAACATTACAAACAGCGGCAAGCGCGGATACAGTTATCCCGTCAGGTTGCCAGCACAAAGAGAGGAAATAGTTCCAAAGTTTCAACGCAATTGTTAATTTATCGTTTACAAATGGGCGTCGAAAAGAATTGTATCTTATTACGCCAATTATTAATGACGTGATGCTAACATATTTAGATTTCAACGTTTCTTGCATAGTCGCATGATTACGCTTAAGGTTAAAGTAACGCGGCCATTTGTTTACTAACCTTCGTAGTCCTTGTGTTGTTGACACACGTGCCAGAGAATTTGTGCGATTATCTGGTTTAACCTATAATAATTCATTTATTTGTCTTGTTTTACTAATATCCGCTCTTTATTATTTGGCTTTTAATAACGTATGATTTTAATTTGTGCTCACTTTCAGTTCTAATTTCTTTTGTTTTTATGTGTTTCGTGCACGTGTCTTTCCTTTGCCACTTTATTCTAATGTTGCAGTATTTGCACAAAAGAATTATTTTCACATTGTCAAAGACGTAGAATCCCTCACTCGCAAACTCTGGCGTCCTGTCGAAAACCGTCACAACCATTNATTTGCACATAAGAATTGTTTTCACATTGTCGAAGACGTAGAATCCTTCACTCGCAAACTCTGGCGTCCTGTCGAAAACCGTCACAACCATTTTTAAATAACGTTTTACAATTGTGCGAAACATCCGACTCAACCACCATGTCATTTTAACGTCTGTAGCAATTTCAATCAATACTGATGATCTTGCCTTCGATGTACGGGAATTTATCGAAAGTCACTAACAATCGATTGTAAATAGACAACAACTATCGATTCATCAAAATACTAGCATTTTGGGTTCATAGAATTAAATGTTTTTTCGCTTGCATCGCATATTCTTTTGTGTGAAATTCTCAAGATTAAAAACTTTACGCTTGTGGATTATCCATTAATAATATATACATTACATGACTTTTATAATGGGTACGTGCATGTACGAACACATGCACCCACACACAGTGGAAAGTAAACATTGCATGTAAACATTGCCATGTGACTGCCACATGTCAATGTTTGTTTACTCTTTGGCGGAAGGATACAAAATGAGCTTGAAAGTAAATCTTTAGCAGGGCTTCAAGAAAGTCTCTTCCAGTCGTGAACCGACTATATGTACAAACATACATGTATACGAAATTAAAACAATTCACTAACGACGAAAGAAATCAGTAATGCTCGTCTGTTTAGATGATGACAATCTAGATTTTGCTGCGATCTCTCTCCGTTTCCTCACCCACAATATATCCATTGGTGTGGAAGATGCGTTCTGCTCGATGTACTGAAGTGCTGGGTCGAAAGCCTTCTTTGCGTCTGCATGTGACACACGGCCAGGCAGAGCTTCACTATCATCGTCATCTTCGTCCTTCTCGCTGTCATCTGTAGTTTGTGTTATGGCAGAGATGATTTGGTCTCATCCAAGTCCTCTTCCGTACAATCAGAGTCTACATTGTTTATCCACGCACATACGTCAGTGGATTGAATTTGTGGGTGTAATATTTGAATTTGTTCCACAATTACTGGAGTGTCATCGTCGTCGTTTTGATGATCCTCTATCTCCATTGTCGGCCAAAGTTTCTGCCAAGATTTTTTGAGCGCTGAACTTTCTAAATCTGCCCAAGCATCAGCAATCGTATAAATGACATCTTTAATATTTAATGTTTTCATAGCTTCAAAGAAGAGATTGCTGCCTTCTTCCGTCTTCTCTAATATTGATCCAAAATATTTTCGGCGATATAGCCACTCGAACACACCTTGATCCACAGGTTGGATCAGAGAAGTAACGTTAGGCAGGTAGGTTGTTTTCACTAATTAAACTGGTTCACAACAATTCTGCATCAATAAAATCATTATTTACCATTAAAACAAAGCTTGACAAGAGACGAATTTGCTTAAAGATCGTAGGCATTTTTTGTGAGTTTCGGTGTTGCCATGACATCGCAAATAATTAAGTCCCCCACTACAAATGTTAAGGCTACAATAACGTACATTCTCTGCACTTTGCCTGACAAGTACCTCCCCCCAGTTATGACCATCTGAGGTAGTGTAGAAATTGGCACTTTTTGTTAATAAAATGGTCATGTAACCCGTTTGTCTATAAAATCTATTAGGTATTTTTGTAATTTGTATTCTGTTTATTGTCATCTTCGAACCTGACAAATTACTAAATAAAAATTACTGAATTGTCACGATATTAGTTTTGCCTGCTTGAAATGTTTGAATACACATAAAGGCCAGGTTAATGCAATAAACAAATGTGTATTGTACTCAAAATAATTATTTCACAAAGCAAGTTGTTTAAATATTCAGGAAATAAGTATTTTCTCACTACACAATTTTTGTTAAGTAACAATTTCCCATCATGTATGTTTTATTTTGTTAATTTAAAATTCTAAACGGCCCTCTAACAACTTTCCGGAATAATTTACCGTTTATTTTCAGACTTTATGGACTTTTAATTTTAGAATTATGATACGCCAAAACAATAAACATGGCATGCTAGACAGTTGAAGGTCATAGTGTTTCAACTAAACCTTACAAAATTCTAATACAAAATCACAAAACACGAAACTCTAAACAAATTGGAACACGGCCTCAATTTTCCCACCTATTTATATTGCTGCCTAAATGGAGCCCGATAAGGCAATGCTTAACGTTTTTTGTTCATTGTATCACATAATGATGGCTATTAAATATTATTGTTTATTTTTACATTTATGTAGCCAAACAGCAATGTTCACACGTAGTTTAAAATGTCACCACTGCAAGTGGCAAAGTTAAATCTACAATTATCTAAGAAGCATTCTTTTAATGCATGTGTTTATCTATGGTGTGTGGCCGTTTGACAATAAACAACACGTAAAACGTACATGAGAATGTACAAAAGAAAATATCAACGATATTTGAATGAAATCTATCAATCAGTTTGAAGTATCAAAATTCTTTAGAAATTGATAGAATCTGTTAAAACAGCAGTTCTGCCAAAGCATTTATTTACACACAAAGTTTTCTTCATTGACAAAACAGCTGGGGCAGAATACATTGTGGCCGTACTACGTTTCTAGAACTGTTGCAAATGAGTGTGCTTATATGAAATGCAGTATAAGAGGGGCAAAGCAGCATCTACGTGATGGACTCAGTATATACTATCCCTTTACACCACATGTGTGATGATTGCAAATTGACTGAGTGAGAAATAGACACTTGTGTCTTGAACTACATTTTGAGAGAGGTAAGTTTGCACTCACGTTGTCCCACACATCTTCAGGCACGACCTGTCGCAGCTGATACATGGATCTCAGCTGCATCGGGTGGTCCTTCTCCGGGCGGAACTGGCCGACCGAGATGATCTTCACTTTCCGTCTCTTCCTCGCTTCACCCACGCTCTCTTCTGGAATCAACAAAACCCCACAGTCATCAGTCTAGATTGCTCTGTTTTACAATGTTGCCAACTATTTATACCACAAACAATATTAGCCAGATTGTGGGTACATGGGATGCAACACCTCGGTCCATCCCACAAGGACGTGGACATTATGGTAATAAATCCACTAGAAGGCATTAGCCACACACTGTGTGTATTGAAACAAAAATATACACCAAATACAAAAGAATTTTCGGAATTTTAAGTCTGCATTGTCTTTGTTCCACTGAAAGCAGAAACGTGTTTAAAAAAAAACTGCAAATGCTAAATATATTGATAGTGAAAAGTATTCAAAAGAAAATTTACATTTAACAATTTATACATTTATCCACACAACAAAAATAAAATGATGTACATTAGTAAGAGGGAGAGATTTGTAGGTGAATGAACAACTAGGTATTCAGTACCTACGGGCCCAGCCGTCACAAGCACACTTCGACCCTATTGGCGTGGAAACCGTGGGCTCTGTACTTTTCACATTTTTTTACCTTTCAACTGTTGGAATATCGAGATTTTCAGAGGCATTAATTATTCAAAATATCATCAGTACTTGTTTTTCAACCAACATTTTACTACAATATAAAAGTTTCGTGGGTAGTAAAACCTTCTTTTTTTTACTGCATTTCGCATCAATAACTTTAAACCGGTGGCAGCTGTAACTGAATGTGTGGGTGCATTCTTGTACACAATATAAATAAAACTGACTGTCTATTAAACTAAGAACCTTGTGAATGTTTTTATAAAGTACTAGAAACATGCCAGTTCATGTACATCCAAATATACCAACGGTCATTTAATAAAAGGACCGCCAATAAAGCCTCTGTATGGATGGGCCCAGGCCCTTACGCTGCAGTAACACTCTCTTGTCAGGGCTGACCTCTGGGGATGAAGTAAATTAGAGAAGGGGTGGCCACGGAACAAAAAGCAAGGGAAACAGAAGTACCCTGAGAAAACCTACCTCCCATTGCAACGCATGCCCCATGTTTCTCACAGGCTACAATCAGATGTGAGCTTGCAGTAGGGATGTGTCAGATGCATCGGCAAAAGATCAGAACCGCCCAATTTTCACTGAACCAGCAACTTTTTAAAAATTGAAAACAGAAAACTAATTTTGATTCTGATTTTATTTATTTATAGATGTACAAGACTAATCCATGCCGTACTGCACTGGAACATTTTGTGTATTGTCTGTAAACATGTTGCACCGAGAGGTCAAAAAAATGTTGTTGACTTTTCCTTTACCTGGTAAACACAAAAGGATGGAATAGCAACACAGTGCCATCTCTTTCTACAACTTCATTATGGTACAGCCTATTAACACATCTCTTGAATTTGGTCGACTGTTGCTGCGTTGCCATGCAGAACTGCATTTGAAGAGACAAAGATGGGTGGAGAAAAGTATTGATTGCACGAGCAGCTACAAGAGNGTTGCCATGCAGAACTGCATTTGAAGAGACAAAGATGGGTGGAGAAAAGTATTGATTGCACGAGCAGCTACAAGAGTTGAGGTAGTGAACGAGAAGAGAGGAAGGGCAGAGAATGCCCTGCTGGTTGCTAGGCACACAGCAACCACCTTTCCCCTCTCTACTGGCTCACTTCCCGTCCCCCATCTTGACCGACAAGAGAGGAAGGGCAGAGAATGCCCTGCTGGTTGCTAGGCAACCACCCCCTCCCCCCCCCCTCGCCGACAGTGTATGGGGAGGAAACGAGGTCGCATTTGTTTGGTCGTGTCTGGTCTCACCAAACTTATGCTGCAAGCCAGATGTTTACACGTACGAAGGCACCATAGCAATAGATGTTATACTTGGTAGACATCTGCGCTACGAAATGATTAATAATATTTCATTGAAAAATATGATTTCTAAAACAGCAGCTAATAAATAGCGGTCATTAATATTTGTTTCTGTATGAACTTAAATAATTAATAAATCAAAACCACATGCTCTGATTTCCCCACAAGATCCACTTTTACAATGCTTATGCATAATCTGGCAAAAAAATAAAATAATATAAGCCCTTCCAGGATTTTGATAACAAATCGTTGATATTTCCAGAAGCCACTGAAAGTGGACTCCGCGTACTATAAAACTTACACTCTGCTTAATGTTTTAAACATATTTGGAGACAAGGAGACATTGGAGTCTACAACTCTGGGGGTATCATTTTACTCAGAAAAATGTGTTGAATTTAATTAACATTTAATTTCAAAATTATGTTGATTTTACACTATCAAAAGAATCTGAAACTGTATAAAACTGAATAAATACTGGCAAATCTCTGAATCAGCAGTTCGTATTGGAATCAGACTTTAAAGTGAATCTGCACATCCGTAGTTTGCAGGGAAGTGACGACTCGTGCTGGAAGCCGGGAACTAACGAGAGGGGGCAATGACTTGCCGACAGCGGAGGATGCGTCCAGGTCCCCGTCGGACAGCAGCGGCAGGGCCTTGAGGTCGCCGACGTCACAGGGAGGGTAGACGCGGTGGGTCCTTAGCGGGCACTGCCACATCTCGTTGATGTGCTCCTCCGTCCAGCTCGAGTTGACCATCACAATGTCTGCACAACGGCCCACCAGCCTGTACAGCTGCCACCCGGTGCCTTCACGACACGCCACTCCCTACACCACTACACGTATACTAATATAACACTATGTACCTTACATACTCGTATTTCAGACTATGTTTGATTCCAACCTCTGCTTCCAAAAATGATGGTTGTCTTATTTTTGCCACGTAAGAAATTTGATCTCATGAGTTTCACCCAAGTAGTAGCGAGTGATGACAAATTTAAACAAGACACACGTATTTCTTAAATGACAAAATTTTTAAGAATTAACCGAATGTTTCTGTATAATCACAATGAATGTGACTGGCGAACCATGAAAGTGCAAATTCTTTATTGTCTGTAAAATCAATGGNGTTTCTGTATAATCACAATGAATGTGACTGGCGAACCATGAAAGTGCAAATTCTTTATTGTCTGTAAAATCAATGATCAAACACTTTAATCTTCATCTAACTGTCCAATTACAAACTGTATAAACACATGGCCTAATAATTCATAGGAAAATTAATTTTCCATTTCTACCAAAGAGTGAATTTCAGGTGTTGCCTTATTTCTGATGTTGTCTCATCCTATATTCCGATGTTCAGGTAAATACAACACATGCGTGCACTTGGTATAACATCTGTAAAAATTAAAACCTGTACACTGTGTCCTGCCTGATGCACAGTCAACACAGATGATGTGAGTTGGGTAGAGAGCTGACAGATCTGAAAGGTCATAAACAGATGAAGCTAGATGGAAGTCGAGCAGTGACAATGTCCACCATATTTGCCAAGTGCAACACTGCCACCGGTCACGACGAAGTTGGAGCCACAGCGTCGACTACTGTTGCAACTGGCTCAAGGCAAAACAGTGGTAATGGAATGGAAATTATTAAAGGGGAGTATCTTGAGAAAAATCCCACATTACAATAGCATACACCACACTACCCATACGAGAAGCCTTAATGTAAAGTGCAGTGGTCGCCAACTCGCTGTGCCTGTTATAACAAGCAGTTTTCTCACCTCCCCTTCACCCTATCCGACAACATGCCTGAGGGTGTTATCACGGGCATATTTGTCGTACTAGCAACACGCCAGACGCTACTAGCGGTGCTCAAAGTGTGTTTGTGTAGTATCTGCGGTCTGATGATGGGACTTCAAGTATAACATATTTCTTATTCAGTGTCATTTTGTTCATGAAAATCATTAAATTTGATAGTTCTGGTTCTAAGCAGCACAATGCTACCAGTGTTGTTGAACCTGAAAGGCCATATTTTGCATAGCCAGTCCAAGGAAATTGTGCATTATGTTTCAATGTTCATGGAAGAGGAAGCTAGGAATTGCACAGTCAGCATTCCCGTCAAGAGAGCACAAATTTGAACAGCGTGTGCTACTGGTGTCGCGGAGAGAAGGGTGCATAAAATTAAAAAAGAAGCAAAGGATACAGGAATTTAAGGTAACACATCATTCTCGACTCCAAATAAAAACCTAAATCATGAAAAAAACTGTTACATCGTTNTACAGGAATTTAAGGTAACACATCATTCTCGACTCCAAATAAAAACCTAAATCATGAAAAAAACTGTTACATCGTTAGACGATTTTGACCTGTGCACCTGAAGAAAAATAGTGTACGAGTTTTATAGATCAGAAAAATGTGCACCTACTGTAGAGGAATTAGGCAGAAGCTGCATGAAGGCATCACTTTTAGGTGCAGTGCAACAAGCATTATAAGACTTGAACTTGGGGTTCAAGTAGAAGAAAACAAAAAAAACAGGCGACTCTCCTGGATTTTCGCATGTGGGAATTGTGCTGGATGATTCTGCAAGTCTGGTTTTTTTTTTTCACGGATCTCACGTTTACTCTACCCTTGCATTCTTGTACTGCTCCACTCTCACATAATTTCACCCTTATCAGCTCTCAAGACCCCGACGTTAAGAGCCGCCTAAAGCTTTCCTCTCCAGACTTCACACGAGCAAAAGCATTTCAAGTAACTTCCCTCATCCCTCCATAAAAAAACGGTTAGGAATCCGGCTGTGTAAAAGGAAGCAAGAAACGTGTAACAGAGTTCCGCTATACAAGATATAATGACGAGCAGCAATGCAGAAGAGGAGACGCACCCAGGCGAAGAGGCGGTAGTACAACATCTTGCCAAGTGTGAGGGAGCGGCTGCGAGCAATGATGCGCCGGTTGTTGTGAGCAACTGTGCGGTGCGCCACTCGGCGCAGCATGTCGGCCGTGATGGTAGGGTAGTGAGTGTAGCTCGCCACTTTGCAGCCGCCCAGGTACTTGAACAGCGGGTACGTGAAGGCATAGCCCATTGTGTCTATGTACAGGTCTGCCAACACACACAACATACAGCTGCACACAGACCACATGGCACAACTGTTTTCATAAATAAAGTTTATTGCGATTCCCCCGAAAAAGTTTTAACTGTGCATAATGGATATTATATTCAACTAAATGCAACATTATTTTTTCCCCAAAAGTACATCTAACAGAAAACTAGTCACTAATTTATTACATGATTTTAGTATTGCTCATATTCCCAGCTGAAACTCTGAGAAAGCCAAAAATTATAACGTTTTAATCCTTAGTAAGCAAAAATTATTTACCACCTTTAATTGTACCTTTAGGTTAATGTAGTTAAAATGCTGCTACTTTCTAGGTCAAATTAGGCACCTGGAATAAAATAATTATGTGCATGATGGCAGTGGTGAGAAATACGGTTGGAAACAAAGTGGTATGAGAAACAGTACAGGTAGAGGGGATGACCAATTAGAGACAGCAAGGATGATGTCGTACAGTCAGATCAAGAGAATGAGAGGGACACAAGGAGAATGCTGGAGTTAAAAAAAAAAAAAAAACTGAAGTGTTGGTGTTTGCTATAAGTACTGTATTTAATTGCATAATGTCAGCACTTATCTGTGCAAAAAATGATATGAAAACACTGCAACAATCAGAATATTTTTTTTTAATTGAACATAATTTCTGTATTTAATAAAAAGGTTCATGTGCTCATTTATAATGAGCTTCTTATGGTTTTCACTTGCAATGATAATAAAATGCTGTGTGGAAATGTTAAGCATCACTGTGATTCACCCGCTGGGACACGGCCAACCCAGCTTGCATGGACCTGCGCCACAATGCTGTATGTGTGATGATGCCAGCCAGCAGCTGGCTGGCGCACAGAACTGGTAACCTGCAATAACTGCTCAGCTGGGAACAGCGCAGCATCACCACGTCAGCAATTCATCCATTCCAACTACAACCCCCTTCTGCCCAGTCAGACTTCCACAATCAAATGTTTAGAAATCTGTTGAAAGGTGTACAGGGGTGGGGAGGGAGACAGACGCAGCGGCTGTGATATAATACCACTTCTGACATACTGAAAGGGAACATTTTTAACAAAAACAGAGCAAGGTCATGACTTGACAGACAACCTGTAAAATGCCTCATTTCACTTTCTGGCATCCTTTGTATCCATCATGTAAATGTCTTCATTTTTTGTCTGCAAACACGTGCGTAAAGAGGTCAAAAGAGCTCAAAAGAATGTCAACAACTTTTCTTCCCTGGCAAACACAAAAAGTAATGAAAAAAAAATGCATTTCTTTCTTCTCCTTAAATACAGTACTGCATACTCACTGCCCCTCTTGATCTTGCTTGTTTTCGACACCTCCAGAGCACAGAACCTTATCAACAGAGATGGATAGAAGCGAATGAGACGACAAACACATTGAATGTTCCATTAAAATGTGAATGTTGTGTTTGCATATAAATTTGACAAGAAACAGAAATGTTTGAGCCTGTAGTAGAATTGCATTAACTACCAACTTATATCTGGTATTTTATCAGTCTTCATCAAGACTTATTAAAACACTACAATTTTCATAGGCAGAAGCATAAGCTACCCAGTAATTGTAAAGAACCGCATCTTTTCGGGAAATGGCAAGAAATCTGACAACTGCATTTTTCAGCTTTCAGATCATGCCGAAGGCAATATTACATGTGTTTGTACATGTACGCATTACATCCGCTATCTGCCTACTTTAACAACGGAAAGTTGATGAAACACTTTTTAGTTGGCTGGGATAGTAGATGAACAAATGTTCACTTTTTACTCTGTTCACCATCAAGGATTTTTTTTAAATTTTATTAATATGTTTTATCTAAACCAGCATTTCCCAGTTTTCCATAATCCTTCACATCACTGTTTCCNTATCTGTTTAACAGCATTTTCACATCACTGTTTCCTTTGGAATGTTGTGTACCGACACACCATATTCTGTCTTGATTCAAATACTTCACAAGGTATTTGCTTGATATTACAAAACTGAACTGAATTATATTTGTTTAAGCAAGTCACTTATTTCATAGGAAAAAAACATTTACACAATGTCAGCTAGAAATTGTCTGACTTTTTTTTAATATTACTTTCTTTTTTACTGCAGTAAAGTCATATCAGCAAAGGCAGTTTACATCCTCTATACAAGTACATATTTCCACACGCAGAGGTCGGCTACTTTGCTCAAGAACGTTAAACGTCGTGTTTCCAGTCGGAGCTGCATTCGTGAAACAAAGACGAATGAGGGCTGGAGAAAAGTATTGACCGCAGGAGTAGCTAAAAGAAGGATGAAGCATACACGAGAAAGAGATACAACCAGACGTCAAAGCCCTGACAGCGATGGCAACTTTCCCTAATCATCTCTTCAGCGGTGGCCAAAATTGGGTTGTATGCTGTAGAAGTTGGGTGCACACATTATGGAGGCATTTTAAAAACCCATTTTAGGTCTTTAAAAACATAAGTGCCGACATTATGAAAGTAAATACGGTACATACCAGATGTGGCTGATTATGAGTTATGTCCGAGACGTGTAGGCGACAACTTATTATGCCTGGCATTATTGGAAGACATAAGAAAGTGTCACGGGGATGTCAAACCGTTCCCAATGTACTTTTGGACTTTATTGTAATCTCTGTAAAGACACCTTCAATCATGTGCATTCCTTCGGCTCACTTATCAGCATATGTTCCTGAGTCACATTAAGTATTAACTGATTAATAAGGTGCCCACACACTGTTCAAGTCGTCACCACTCGAAGTTAAGTCGCAACTTGTTCTTAGTTGACTGTAGACTTAATTACATTCATAGCAACTAATTTACAATGTAAACAAAAGCCTTTATTAAATTTGCAATTCCGTACTTGTCATAAATACCTTTACAGTAGTATTTTTGTCTTAGATACCCCCCCCCCCCNGTAGACAGTAAAATATTAATAATCCTGTAAAACAATCCATATTTAGACTGTTTTCTATAACATGAGCATTGACAAAAATGAGACAAGGTTTAAGGAAAACCATTACTAGGCTTAAGTGTGCTAAGCTTGCAGCAGAGCTCTGGCAGCCCACCAGACTTGTTACACCAACTCATGGACTAAATATTTTATCAGCTATTCTTTTTTTTAGTATATATTTTTGAATACAATTAGTTAATTTAACTTCATCTACACTGATGTATGGATTTTAATACTGTATATTTTAAAACAAACAGTACATTGACTTAACAATACTTGGTAATAAGTGAGCGAGGTCCGTCCAAGCGTGTAAGTAGCCTGATGGGAACACTAATGAACAGTCCTGCCTCCGA
>NQII01002346.1:591368-624676 GCA_002778355.1 Clitarchus hookeri
TGTGCGAAGACGGCCTCCAGCCCCAGCACGATGGAGCCGAGGGACTGTCCCAGGAGGGTGAAGTACGGGTACATGGCGGCCTCGACCCAGCCGCGCTTCCTCAGGTACACGAACTGCACCGGCCGGGGCACCACCGTGTTGAGTCGCTGCCTGGCGTGTGCCAGCAGCTCGTCTGGCGAGCAGTCCAGGTCACCTGAGTACACCGCCACTTTCGCTGTCGGATACCTGCCACAACAACCATCCTTACCCTGTCCCTACAACCTCGCTTGCCAACTTACATTCTAAATATATTTTTTATCCAGTAGATAAATATTTAACTTCCTAAACTTTCTTGGTAACTGTCATGACAGTCTACAAGGAAGTGTTTCAAATATTGTAAATTTTTTAACTATATATAAAAGTTTTTTTTTAAGTTGTAATTTCATTTCTGCGGTCTTGTAAATTTGTAAAAGCATATACGTATACATTTAAACTAATTATAGGCCTAGATTTGAAAATGTTTAATAAATGATTTTGCTCTAAAGTATTTGTACATTTATTAATTTTAAGAATACACACAAACTTTTGTATTGTAATTTTTGTAAACATAATATGTCATTACAAACAAGGTTCCTACAGTTTTAGTAAAATTTATTTCCCTGACTTTCCTCACTAGCACATTGAACACTAAACACTAAACACTAAAACAAGGTGTCCACTGAAATGCCTCTTTTCCAGGCAGAATATTACCATTTTCCCTAACGTATTTAAAGGCTGAAACCTTTGAATATAATTTTCCACTGCTGACAAAACAAATATGTTATCAGTTACGTTGAATCAAATTACACTGCAACAGACCAAGCAAGCGAGCCAACATTTTATTCAGCCCATCAACACGCTATGAGTGCCCATTATTTTGTGTGTGTGTCTCTATATATATATATATATAGAGAGAGAGAGAGAGAGAGAGAGAGAGAGAGAGAGAGACACACACACAAAACACTTGCACTTCATAAGGGCATAAATTCCTCTTACAACTCTATATATACCGTCCATATCGGAAATGGAAACCTTACACGTCTCTAACAACTTTCTTGCTCACAAACTAGTGGCTTGCGTACGGGTCGCACAATTTCTTGTATTCTAGCTCCTGTGTTCGCATGTGTACTGGGCTACGTCATGTTGAACCCAAGTGTAATTAACGCGGTAACAGTGAGGGTGTGTTGGTATGCCTGACCTGAGTTGCATGGCTCGAATGGCGCACCAGAGCACCTTCTCCCCGCCGCCCCCGGCGTTGCAGTAGGGGTGGAACAGTCCTATGCGAGTCACCCCGTCCACCGCTCCCAGCCTCCGCTTCTTGTGCAGGTGCTGCGCACACAACCACAGGGCATACGTAAACACAACTGCCGAGCATATCATTTAACAATAGAGCTCTTCCTACACACTTTTAGCCCTGCGCGAGTGCAACCAAAAAAAAAACTAAAATAAAAATTACAATCCCATGGTCATTTCTAAACTTTCTAAATACATATTAAAGTTATTCCACTCGTAATCCCTCATGAAAAATGAAACCAACACTTGTAAAAAGGTATATTTAATTAAGCACAACATTCAAATGTTTAATAATTATTAACTACTATTATAGGATGACCTACACAGATTACGCAATTTTTTCAATTTTAAGTTAGTTCAGAGTCCAGTTCNTATTAACTACTATTATAGGATGACCTACACAGATTACGCAATTTTTTCAATTTTAAGTTAGTTCAGAGTCCAGTTTGGAAGGACATCTTTATTTGACAGTGGAAAAGTATGTAACTTAAAGCAGGTAATCATCCTAAGGTTTGATTATGCTGGTGTAAGCAACTTTTATTAATGCTTTTGTGATATCATGTTGGGGCACCATTTTATTTATACTGCTATTTTTGGTATAAATTAAGGATTAAGGCCCAAAATTGTATTAAGGAAAAAAACAGAGTTTTTAAAAATGAAATTGTACCTGCAATATATTTGAAATTCGTAAATAACAAATTCTCTACTATATAAAAGGAAATTAAGAAACTTCTCTTGTTTCACTGGGTGTGTAGAAGGGTTCCTGTAGCACAGTATCCCAGATTTTCTCCTGTGCATTTAACTTATTCTGGTTTTCGATAAATGAGGAGTCTTGACCTGTTAAAGAGAAAGAATTTGAATTAACATTTTTCTTACTATTTGCCAACTGCTGAGTTGTTGGTGGTTATTGGACTTGGGATGGTCAGAGTGTTGGCACACCTGGGGTGCTGGTGACGATACCCTGGGGTCACAGCCACCCAGAACCAGACCTGTCACTCCAACCGGCGAAGTACAACGTGGTGGATGGAGCGGGATGGCTGATGTGGATGTCTAGCCGCTTCATCGTGTGTTCCTAGTGGTCAGGGCTCCACCGTACGTGCGTACCTGGTCCACAGTATGGGAGGCCATACACTGGGTTATGTTTTTATGACGTACGTGCGCCTGGTTAAGAGTAGCCCACAGTCCTACAATAGTTTCAAGGTGCAGTCTCCTGCTTCTCCTTTGTGGGTTTGACATCTACGAGGTCTGAAGTCACAATCATCCCAGAATAAGCACACGAGATTATGTAAGAATAAGTGTTTATTCCCTGGAGGAATAGACACAGTGGCACGTACTATATTCTGTACCATATAAGAAGGCCACTTTTTGACAGCTCGACGAAAGTAGCACCACTGTTTACATCTGACTACGTATCCTTCCACCATCAGCTGGTCCGTCACGTCGGGGCTGTATTTTTTATCAACACGCAGTCAGCTAATCCACTTCTCATTGTACTGTAATGCTAAACAAATTTTAAGATATTTTAAGACTTACATCCGTCTAAAAATATAAGTAGGTTATAAATGTAAAAATATAAAATGTTAGATATTTGATAACTCTTTTTTAATTTGTACGAGATAGTAAATTTGGGTTAAAATTTGCGAGACGGTCTGTTGTATCTATTATTACACTTTGGGCATTATAGCTAATATATTCGAGTTGGAAATATGTGACGTGGAATAACGTTAGAATTACTTAAAAACTATTCACGCGTATTTACGGAATCAAGGAGATGGGTTTCTAGAGAACAATATGGCATATAATTTACGTAGACGAACGATTACCGGCCGGATATAAATGACTTGTACTCCAAATCGTTGTGGATGAAATATATGTTACTTTAAAAATTACGCAGAGCTTGTGGAAAAATATAACTATTGGCATATGTTTGTAAATTCGTTATATATCGCCCAGAAGAGAGGGTCATTTCTGGCTGCTAATAGCTCGCAGAATATCCAATAGATAGCGCGCAGCTCGTCACGACGAAGTTTTGAGTAACTCCCTTTATGGTCAAGAGATAGCATATCCTCAAAGTTGATCATTCTTATGTTACGAGCTGGAAATATATTTCAAATTCGTGTCGTTTCGTCAAATTATTAGAAAAAATAATTCAACAATATTATGCAATATTTCTGTATGCTTTTGGAATTAATATCATGGACGTGTTGAAAGCAAGGTTTGAGATGGATGATACGACGTGAAAAAGCTTTCTGAAGTTAGCACAACTTCAGAAAACTTTTCCACGTCGTATCGTTCTATTGTACATTTCATTTTGATCACCTATACATAACTACATTATCACGAAGTTTAGTTTTCAACATTAACAACCATTGTTTTGTGACCTCGTAAAATAAAATGTATTAATTAATCTACGAACTCTTTCTTATACGCGTATTTTCTGCTTTTCTGATGCGCATCGGCAGTGCACTCAGAATAGCCAACGTAATTTTAACTTTTGTTCGTTCGTGCATCAGCTGATACAGGATTTTGTAAATGGCTCTTTGTTTGTTTCGTATAAGTCAAGTTGCCACTCACTGACTGTCAGAAAGTGACCTTCTTATACGGTATGGACCATATCTCCTAGCTATCAATTGTACTGAAACCGGCAGAAGAAGACTATGTTAAACCAGGTGAAGGGAACCTGGGGCAAAACTAAACAAGAGCAGAAAAAGGCTAGGTAGCTATGACATCAACTGTCCCTAACTAATCTATACTGTTGTCCAGAAGCGACTCGGGGTTCACTACCAAAGTAGTAGTGAGTGTAAGGGAGCAAAGACTTATTTGGGGGTCGCTGGATGCTGTTCTAGAAGGCCACTGGAAGGTAACAGTGGTCCTTCGTGAGGAAGGCGGTAGGCAGAGAGCTCCAGCACACGAGGTGGTGGAGCGAGCTGCAGAGTATACAACTGGCATTTTTGGGCTGTGGGTTCTTCGGCTGGTCGAGTATCTTCGGACGTGAGCTCCTCCCTTAGCAGCGCAAACCGCATTCTCTGGGGGAGGCTGGAAGTTGTCGTTTCCTGGACTTCGTTGCTGGTTTCTGTCGCACGCCGGGGTGATTGCAAGACACATTGACGTCTGGCAATGGCACAGACAGTGTCGGCTGCAGTGTCTTTGGGTGTCCCTTGCCTAGAGGTGTGCTGGTTGGCTCTGGAAGCATCGTCCTGGGTTCAAACCCTGCTCGGGATGACATGAAGTAACGTGAAGATGAGGGGGAGCCGTACTTAATAATTATGCCAGTACGTGTCACGCGTCAACTTAAACACCAAAGATTTCATTGAGAAGTGGCTGGCAATATGGAACATTACATGTGATGACTACAGCAACAAGAATGCTAAAAAAAAATGTGTGGAAAACAGTCACATGAGATTTGTTCCAACGTTCTTTCACAGACGTCACTAATAGAATATACTCTATTGATAAGTAATAAAATGAACCTACTTCTAAGGAATTTGCAGAGATCCTGAAGCTACTGAGCAGGAATATTGACGAGCCACCGCAGCACTGGTGAGTGGTAGCTGCAGTGTTTCTGAGTGGCCACGTCGGAAATGGGTCCACGTTAGCAGTGCTATTTACTACTGACACGCGACAGTAGAGCCACTCACACACTACACATGAGCCACTAAGAGGCATTATTAAGTAGCCCCATGTGATATGACCTTTAAGAATCGATTTGATTGGGTGAAGGGAGGGTTTAACCTCTCGTCAACTGCGAGGTCATTAAAGATAGAGCAAGTTATTCAGAGAAGCAGGAGTGGGTAAGGAATAGGTTATGGCCTAGAGTAAGAAACCATCCCAGCTTTCACATGGAGTGATTTCGGGAAACCATGGAAAACCAAAATCTGTATCACTGGACCGGGATTCAAATGCAAGTCCGAGGACTTACTCCTGCACCACCTGACTTGACTGCGGAAGAGGGCAAGGTAGAAACGAAGCTGCAACAAAATGCAATGATAGGAGAAAAGGAAACATCCAGAGATACCCACCAAACAATTTGGCAAAATCTGCCACCTTTCCTAGATTCAAATATCCACATTTAACCATGCTGGGAACAGAAGCTGGTTCCCTGTGATGAGAGGCAAATTGGCGAGATCACTGAGAAGGCTGGAAATTGGTTCTTCGCATCTCACAGTTATGATGGAGGTAAGAAAATGCAACCACACCGCAGTGGGTCCTGAACCACTCGCATATCAACACTGTATTCCAGTGCTATTTAATTAGTAAGTAAATGTAAAGAACAGCTGCTTTTCCGAAAATAAAAAAAAAATCATGAAAAGTGGTATATTTTAACTCTACTAATTACACAACACAAATTTACTAGAGGCATTAACATATTATGATTACAAACCACAAAAACGATAGTGGGAAGGGCTATGAAGATCAGAGAAATTGTGGGGTAAAATCATTAAAAATACACCCGCAGAAAATATGAAAACACCTCAGTTTAACATTTGTCCTTCCACTTTCTTAATATGTGCCCATCTAACCTAACCCCACAATGAGTGAATCACTATTTTACATTTTGAATCAAACTTAGAATTTTAGTGTTATAATCTATCCTAGGATTTAACTGTTTTAATCTAACCTAGGATTTTATTCTAACCTAGAATTTTAGGGTTTTAAAGTAACAGTAAAACATACCTGAAGTATTTGAATTTACTCACCCNATTTTATTCTAACCTAGAATTTTAGGGTTTTAAAGTAACAGTAAAACATACCTGAAGTATTTGAATTTACTCACCTAGGTAGGCGAAAACAATAACAAACTAGCAAACGGCCAGGTAACACCCGCCACATAGAAGACTGTCACGCACAGAAACATTCGTACTTGCACCTCCATTCTCAAATCACAAGCCTTCGCACGGTCGGATTCAGACATCACAACTCACGCACGCAGCAACACTCCACTCACCACGAACCGCACTGTATTGCATCTAACCTGCAACTAACCTAGGCTAGCGTCTACACATCCACAGNAACCGCACTGTATTGCATCTAACCTGCAACTAACCTACGCTAGCGTCTACACATCCACAGGCAATAAGGTGACTGTCGATTCACATTTGTTTACGTTACAACAACATTACAGGACTATACAACAAGGCGTCCGACGTAAACAAAGTAGCACGCAAACTCCTCATATATTATCTATTTTATTTTCGACATTCTGCATATTTTATTATTACGCCCTCCTAAATATGAAACGGGTAAGGTGTGCAAAAGCCATTTATATAATTTTTGTGGGTCTACTATGTCTCCTTCAAAAAAGCAGATATACTATATAATTACCAATTAGTTTTCAATTCATTACAAATCGTCACACAATTGATCCAAAACCACATTACGTGACGGCATCACAAGCAAATGCTTCGTCACTCCACACGTAGTCGAACATGCTCCCTGTCATCTACAGTGTAATCACACATTCTATCACAGTAAACCAGAACTTTGGAGTTAAAGAATTTTTAACACTTGTTTGTTCACAAGATATCGTCGGACATAAAAATGTCTGAATACATTGATGTACCACAGACAACATCTGTGATACCATTAAGCCTCCGCGTATCTTGTGCCCCCTCATGCTACGTCTTGCTGCTGCTGTCTCCAACAACGTTGCCTTCTTTAGTCTTCACCCAAATGAAGAATGCACCTCCTGATGAGTACGCCCACGCAGAANATTTTATTCTAACCTAGAATTTTAGGGTTTTAAAGTAACAGTAAAACATACCTGAAGTATTTGAATTTACTCACCCAGGTAGGCGAAAACAATAACAAACTAGCCAACGGCCAGGTAACACCCGCCACATAGAAGACTGTCACGCACAGAAACATTCGTACTTGCACCTCCATTCTCAAATCACAAGCCTTCGCACGGTCGGATTCAGACATCACAACTCACGCACGCAGCAACACTCCACTCACCACAAACCGCACTGTATTGCATCTAACCTGCAACTAACCTACGCTAGCGTCTACACATCCACAGGCAATAAGGTGACTGTCGATTCACATTTGTTTACGTTACAACAACATTACAGGACTATACAACAAGGCGTCCGACGTAAACAAAGTAGCACGCAAACTCCTCATATATTATCTATTTTATTTTCGACATTCTGCATATTTTATTATTACGCCCTCCTAAATATGAAACGAGTAAGGTGTGCAAAAGCCATTTATATAATTTTTGTGGGTCTACTATGTCTCCTTCAAAAAAGCAGCTATACTATATAATTACCAATTAGTTTTCAATTCATTACAAATCGTCACACAATTGATCCAAAACCACATTACATGACGGCATCACAAGCAAATGCTTCGTCACTCCACACGTAGTCGAACATGCTCCCTGTCATCTACAGTGTAATCACACATTCTATCACAGTAAACCAGAACTTTGGAGTTAGAGTATATTTTAACACTTGTTTGTTCACAAGATATCGTCGGACATAAAAATGTCTGAATACATTGATGTACCACAGACAACATCTGTGACCCCACTAAGCCTCCGTGCATGTTGTGCCCCCTCTTGCCTTGCTGCTGCCGNAGACAACATCTGTGATACCATTAAGCCTCCGCGTATCTTGTGCCCCCTCATGCTACGTCTTGCTGCTGCTGTCTCCAACAACGTTGCCTTCTTTAGTCTTCACCCAAATGAAGAATGCACCTCCTGATGAGTACGCCCACGCAGAATGCATGCCTTAGTTGGGAAGGTGGTGGTATCAAACCCCAGCAGGTCTTCTCTGCAGGCAGGGTACCGAACATGCCCCTTGGCCGCACGGGAGGGATGGCTCTTGGCCGCACGGGAGAGATGCCTCTTGGCCGCGCGGGAGGGATGCCTCTTGGCCGCACGGGAGGGATGCCTCTTGGCCGCACGGGAGGGATGCCTCTTGGCCGCACGGGAGGGATGCCTCTTGGCCGCGCTGGAGGGATGCCTCTTGGCCGCACAGGAGGGATGGCTGGCTCTTGCCACTTGCAGTGCTCTCCTCCCTAGCCAGATGGGTCCGACTTGTAGCTCACAGCCTCCTCTATTCTGCTCAGTCTCTGTGCTGTTCCACTGACTCCTTGCTGGCTCTCTGCTGCTTGTCGCCACATAACTACAAGACCTAAGCCTTGCGTCAGACAGTACAAGTCGTCTTACAACCCCTTGGTCTGTTAGGAAGTTGAACTCGTGTTGACACACCCTTGCCGTCCAACCAGCTGCTTAGCTACCAGGCTGACACTTACCCCTGCATATTGACACACGTTTGGCAGTTCAGATTACTTTGCCCTTCATACGCCCCTAGACGTAGACTGGGTTTAAGTGTGTGTAGAAATATAATCATATATTCACCTTCCTGGCTTTGCCTCTTAGCTCACCCAGATTCCTTCCACTTACTCCACCACTCCCATAGTCTTGGAACTTGTGGCTTACACAGCTGCCAAGACCGAGGAACCACTCTCTTCCTCAGTCTGGGCAGCTGGTTACTTTCTTGGACACTGCTGGGGTCTAAAGCAAGGCCCACTACAAAATCCCCTCGAAGGAGACTTGTTTCCTTGCAATAGTGCTGCTTCTCCGAGATCTCCAGAGAGAATGCCTAACCTCATGGGATATGAGCACTTCTAAAGCAGTAAACATTCCTTGCCTAAGCTAAGCACCTGGCTACTAGTGATAGTGAAGCTTCTCTGGGCCCAAGTCCTGGTTAACAGCTGTAGCGCTGCTTCTCTTGGGTCCTTCTGTGGAGAATTTAAATTAGCACCTTCCTTTGGATTGGTCCGATCCCCGGGCATCTGCACCAAAGAGAGAGGCTCAGAATTCCTGAACGGCCCACTTTTCCTCCAGCACTGCACTTACGGCACATTTACATGGAAGTCACCTGTGCCTATGCCAGAGTCCAAACCGGTAATTATTATTTATAATAGGGTCTTTTCTGAAGGAAACGTCGCAGACTCACAAAAGTAACATAAATGGGTTCTGCACAGCTTATCCTTTTGAATATTGAGGAGGGCATAATGGTAAAATAAGTAGAACGTACTAAATAAAATAAATTAAGGTACAAGCAGATTGGCCGCTTTGTTTACGTCGGACGCCATGTTGAATAGCCATGTAAGTAAGCTAACGCCACCTATCGGCTCCGGACGTGAAGACGATAGCGTAGTACGCCATTATATGGGATACAGTGCAGTTCGCGGTGAGTGGAATACTACGTGCGCGTAGTTTCAGACGTATGAAACAGACTGTGTGAAGGCTTGTGATTGTAGAATGGAGGGTGCTAGTAAGAGTGTTTCAGTGCGTTACAGTCGTCTATGTGGCGGGTATTACTTGGACGTTTTAGTAGATTGTTGTGTTTTATCGAGTGAGGTAAGGTGCACGACAGTAGTTGAATTGGCAGAGGACAGTGGAATTATACCCGCCGCCCCACTAGGTGAGTTAATTTAAATACTTCTGATATGTTTTACTGTTACTTTAAAACCTACAATCCTACGTTAGTTTGAAAATGTAAAATAGTGATTCGCTCATTGTGGGGTTAGATTAAGTTAGGTAAGATGGCCACATATTACGAAATTAGGTGGACAAATGTTAAATTCAGGTGTTTTTTAATTTTTAGTGATTTTACCCCACAATTTCCCTGATCTTCATAGTCCTCCTCAATATCGAAT
This sequence comes from Clitarchus hookeri, assembly GCA_002778355.1. Classification (NCBI taxonomy): domain Eukaryota; kingdom Metazoa; phylum Arthropoda; class Insecta; order Phasmatodea; family Phasmatidae; genus Clitarchus; species Clitarchus hookeri. The sequence goes on from NQII01002346.1 coordinate 601,353, forward strand.
GTGTGCTTTGTATTGGTAATACGTTAATGCCCCTAGTAAATTATTGTTCTGTGTAATTAGTAGAGTGGAAATATACTACTTTCCGTGATTGAAATTATATAAAAATTCTTACTCACTTTTCTTACTGCGAAGAATACCAGTGGCACTAACAGGATGGAACAAGCCAAAATTCCAAGACTTACTGAGATGAATAATTTGACGAGAAAAAACCTGCAACATATAACCAAATAATATAATCCAATTTTAATAGTACACACATACACACAGAGCTGTCGATAAATAAGTAACTAACACTGAAGAAATATCCATGTCGGCAACACAAATAGTACACGTGTCGATTTAAATACACAAGGTGCTATTTTTTTTTTTTTTTAGTTATAATAGCCTGCGCCCTAGCACACGGCCAACATCAACGATTCCACATGAAAAATACAAAAACATTTTCATAAAACTAAATATCCAAAAATCGAACGTCTGCTACAGAACTTGAAGTATAGCAAAAAGCAAATACCATAGATAATTGTAAACACAATATGACCACATAAATCATACAACATTAAACGCCTCAATATACGANTTGAAGTATAGCAAAAAGCAAATACCATAGATAATTGTAAACACAATATGACCACATAAATCATACAACATTAAACACCTCAATATACAAANGCCAACATCAACGATTCCACATGAAAAATACAAAAACATTTTCATAAAACTAAATATCCAAAAATCGAACGTCTGCTACAGAACTTGAAGTATAGCAAAAAGCAAATACCATAGATAATTGTAAACACAATATGACCACATAAATCATACAACATTAAACGCCTCAATATACGAAAAAAGTTAAGATGGGCGCCAAAGAGAGTCGCACAATGGCGCGAATACAACACTACATTAATTGTATTAAAACTGTTCACACGTCACCGTCCAGACTAAGAGAACTGAACGGATTTAAATGATGACCCTTACACAATTGTAACACTTTAACATTTCACTTGCTATTTAATTTTAGATTTGCTTACCGAAATATTGTTACTTATAGTACTTGGCACACTGGAACTGCGACGATAACGCCGCCACGTGCATCGTTTTTGGATTCGCTCCTCTGTAAGGCAGACTGCTCCTTGGCCGAATCGGCTCCCCTCCTGTTTTCACCAATCATTTTCCCAATGATTACCAATCCTGTACGACAGCTTTTTTAAATTCTGGGACTAGTTTATATAACGTATTATACGTCTTGTGCAGCATGAATTCTACGCCTCATTCTACGCATGTGAAGAAGATCGTCGGGTTGATGCCTGCTTGAGCTAATTTAAATTGTAATATCAGCTAAAATTGTCAGTTTACCGGTCCTTGGACGAGGGTGCTATCAGACGCCGTTTAAATAATGTAGTTGCGTGAGCGGCTGATTATGCTGGAGCTTGTTAAATGGTAAGTCGTGGTCGCAATTTTTCATTTGTGGGTCCGTTTAGTGCTTTTAAATAGTTGTGTGGCGTAGTATTGTGTATGTCTTGGGCTTTGCAGTGAGTTAAATTGTATCTAAATGCTGGTTTTGGACAGCTGACTCGATTTTAGTTTCGGCCTAACTAATATCTTGCTTCTCTCTATAGTTCCAGTTGCTTTATGTGTTGTATATAGTTATTGTATGCTGCCCAAGCATTTACTTAAAGTATCATTGTTACTACCATGCTATATACCACGACTTTTGCATTGGACGTAATCTGTTTGAAGTGTACAAATTGTCGTCGTCGATTATTTTATTCGATGGAGCTATAGTTAGAGCCTACGATCTGCCTCCATCCATTCTCTATTTTAACTTCTATTTGTACATAAAGAAGGCTTTCCTGGGCCTGAAGCACTGCCCTCCTTTAATCAAATTGCTCCAATAAATACCTTGAATTTATCTACTCATCAATGTAACTATTGGTATTTTAGAAACGATTTAATGTATTTCTGCTCGTTTTCTATTAAACATTTATTGTATATTTTGGTGTAATGTAATACCTTTGAATAAGCAATCATGCAGCAATTCAATCTTTTTTTATATGAGTATTTTAAGTATTTCTAGTCAACAGAGTTCCTTTTTGATATTATTAAAATTGACGTGAACCACGCATCCATAAGTTCCTTGTGCCCACTCTGACTGCTGAAGTCACAACACCAGCTACACTGGGCCGCACCAACTACATCAGGCCAAGTGTGCGTAATGCGGGTTGACAAGAACCGAACTTGCACCTTCTTGCCGATAAGGATTATGTAACTCAAGAGACCGCCCTACTCAATTATCACAAGAGGTAACTCTTGTAATAAATGGGTAGGCTGACCGAATCCATGTTTACCCCAAAACCACAACCGTTGGGTGCACTGGCAATTGGTCGTTGCGTCCTCGCAGCTCGCACGGATGAATACGATACAACGCACCACCGGGTGACGTTAACTGGCTGGTATGCTGGAGTTGAAGAGACACGTGCCCCAAAGTGTAATCCAGTAGTGTACAGAATTTTTATAAACATATTGAACACAGTCACTGCATTCACGGCTACAGACATTGAGTGTTTTTCATTGTATAAATGTTAATCAAGCATAGCATTCCACACCCCTTTGCCCAGGTGGACTCGTTCAACCCTTCAGGAGACAGCCACCTGGCAACACTGTATCTAGTGCAATGAAACGCATCATCGGAAGTGAAATTCAAAACACTTTTAGGATAAAATGTAATAACTTATTTAATGTGTATTTGTATATAAGAGTTATTATGTTTTTCTAAAATAGAGATTGCCTATAAAGGCCTCTAACATTGTAAGAAATCATTTAGTATCGTTACATTCCAAATCCATTTCACAACTTTAACATTAACGTATATTTGTTAATAAACGGGTATGTCACCAATGTATTAAATTTAATTTGTATAATTTTTCATCATCGTAATTACATCACAAAGTGTACATGTAATGTTTCATCGTTCTGTATTTGATGTCGGTTGTCACCACTTGTAGCGACAGCGGGCATTACTGGCCCTAGTTCGTCTCAGCATCTGAACAAGACCAGTGGCGTGGTCGCCCGCTCTGTGAGCCCCCTCAGTACCAGCATGTAGCCTGCAATCATTTTCACTACAATAGCTATATATTAGTCAACCGGAACATTTGTGTTATTTTAATGTACTGAGGGGAGTGCCAACCACCCTCTCACCAGAGAGTTTAACGCAATCGCATCTCAATCTAAGACCACATGTTTTTCACAGTTGACGTGCCGAGTCCATTACCATGAATAATTTACGCATTATTCTACTGTAGCAAGGACAGTGAATAAACCTCTCAACCAAGTGAAATCAGTGTAAATTCATTGTAGGGCATCCTTAGTAGCATCACCCGCATTGCTGTTACATAGTTCAGGCGTACGAGATGGCCTACAGCTCATCAGTTATAAAAGTGCAACAGTAAGTAAATGACAACTCATCAACCAACTGACGGAGGATTACCGGGGTCACCATGGGCCGTCGACCGGACGACCCTCATCATTAGCTCACCACTGAGTTATGGTGCTGGGCAATATAACATCAAACCAGCACTGGGTAACCTCGTGACCACGTCAAAACGTTTTACACTATTCGAATTGTTTGTCAGTTAAATAGTTATTGTACTTTTGTGCTACGCAAATACTTTTAAAGAGCAATTTAATCTATTTGTATGAGTATTTTAATCTATATTTTTTGCAATGTGAGCTTTTAGTGTTTAGAATTTTATGCATCATATTTTTTTTTAATGTTCAATGCAAATGTTCAATTCTAAGGTGCCACTAACTTGTAAAATATTCTAAAATTACAAAGCTTGAAAGTGACATCGTCCATTTATTATTTGTGCTATGGCTTAGAAATTTAAAATGTAGAATTAAGCACTCTGGATTTTACGATTTCGAAAAGTTGAAAACTAAAGTAAAAATCAAGCAGCCATTTTGCCGACAATCTAACAAAAGTTATGTGGAATGAATGTTATTTTATTGCAGTGTGGTTTTCATCTCGCTATATTTAACCAAGCTCTTCTAAATCCAATAAATGCAAAACGAATATAATGTGAAGACGAAACATATGAATTAATATTTTTTAATGAAGTAAACAAGTGAGTTTTTTTTTATAAATGTTTGCGGGCCCTCGTGGCCACTGTCGCATCAGTAAGGATGGTGTTGGCTGGTTGGTGTAGTGTTATAATGGAGCACGAGTGCCTTTCCATTGGATTCCTAACCACATGCATTGTCGTGGTGTCACCCACATGGTCGTTTCAAAGACGAACTTTTTAGCTTACTTATTTAGTGCTGGGTGAAGTGGGTGCTTTCCCAAACACTGACAAGATACTTTTGCTAATGGCCACTCTCTCGTTTTTTCGTCGTCGGAACAATGCTCAGTCGAAGCTAAAGTTGTTGGGATGGTGCAATGAATGGTTATGAGGGCATTCGAGGTTGGACTCACATCAATTTGATTATATGGTTGAGCTCTATCGGGTGAACAAAAGCAATATGAGGCAGAGTGACGTCTCTTCATGCAGAGCAAGCCCATAAGTATTGGTAGTGCAGCCATCTGGAATGGTGGAGAGTAGCGAACTTTCTCTATAGCAGTCCTCTCAGTCACTGTCACTTGTGCAGCTGGTGGTCTGTGGCAAAATGTGCCACCGAAAGTGGCCTGGGCTGGCAGTGAAGGAGAGTAGTGACCATCCTTCAGAATCCCATTAGTTGCTGCAGATTTCTCTGCTTGTGCTGCCTTGTCCTGGCATGTCACTTCCTCATTGTAGTAGACACTTGCAGGAAGTACTCCGATGCACTCGACAGTGAGCCTTGTACCCCTGTGTCAGCACCTTGTAGAGGCACGGTGAGGGGGAAAATGTCCCCACTATACCTTGGAGTACTGGAGATGGTGGCAATGGAGTCGACCATTGTAGTGGGCGCAAGGCATCGTAACATGGATAGGACTTCATTACTTTTGGTGGACTGCACTGGTGTAGCGTGTACCATTATGGTATGCAGTGGAGCTAGTTCTGGAATGGGTTTCAGTGTGGCTTTGACAATATCTACACCTCCCTGCAATCTCAAAGCCACGCTGTTCTCGAAACCTAACGTCCTGGGGAAAATTTAACAGAATTCCCAACCAGGTAAATTAATCTCATCAAACATTTCCATCTACAAATGAGGTAAACTAAAGTGCTAGAGGTAGTAGCAGCAGCCACAGTGTGACGTGAAAACAGACTAGCTATTACCCCCTATATACGTTGCAGCATAGAAGCCTTCATGCAATCAGCTGCATTATTAGACCAAACCACGAGGGAGCAGGACAATCCACGACATGAAGGTGATGGTTTTTTCCCATGCAGCGCGCATGACCCAGAGCAGGGTAGCAAAATAGCACAACCATCAGCTGTTCGCGGTGCAACAGCAAGTGCGGGTCCAACCGCACTGGGCGAGGCCACTGCGAGGGGTCACACCGGTAAGAGGCGCCTTCCCTTCGCATGCAGGTATTGTGAGGGGCAACAATTTCACTGGCATTGCGAATTCCCAAAGTGTAATACAAAGGAGGAAACAACAACAGATAGTAAAGCTCCACCAGTAGGAAATGGCTTATCGGGGTAGGAGAGCTGGACCATCACTGCCCCCAGGCCACAATAAAAAACATAACACCAAAATCTCAACAGATTCTGCTACAACAAATAACTAAGGAAATCACGAAATGATCAGAATACCAATCACCTTGAACAATCATATGTGCCATGCCTTGGTAGACATGGCAGCATCACACAACTTTGTTAGTGTAGGGTTCGTTGGCATAATCCAACTAAAGCAAACAATATAGGTGCTACAACTCGCTACATTGCAGCACCCGGGGGGAAACCATGCGTGAAACAAAAATTACTATCCAAATATGTGACATGGAGACCAACACCTCTGCCTTCGTGACAGCTGACCTACAGGAGGATGCCATATTATGTATTCCCTGGCTCACTGCACATAACACCATTGTAAAGCCTATAGCCCTTTTTCCAAAAAGAACAACGAACTGGGTTTGACCTCGAACCACTACCAACAAGTTACGCACCCTACGTCCAGCTGAACTAATTTGATCATGTGGTACGCCCGGAGATTCACAGCACCATGCAAATACTACTGCATGAGCAATGCGGTGTATATGTGGCAGCTGACCAATTATGTCGCACCACAGTAGCGGAACATGAAATACTACTAGAACACAAGCAACCACTGTATGTTGCTCCGGGCAGTAACCAGCTGCAACAATATATGATCATAGAAGATCAAATAAAAAATGCTCGCAGAAGGCGTGATAGAACCCACATGCAGCCATTACAATAGCGCAATAACACTAGCTCCAAAAAAGGATGGGGAGTGGCATTTTTGTGGAGACCTAATATACAAAAGCACACACCAACCTACATCAGTCTTAAGGATGCATTACACAAACTCAGCTAAGCAAAAATAATGACATCACTGGACCTTGGAAGTGGGTACTGGCGAGTGCCAATCAAACCAGAGGAATGGTACAAAACAGCTTTTACCATATCAGATGGGCAGAGATTCTAATTTTGTGAAAATGCCTTTCGGGCTTAAATGTGCGCCATGTTATGTCTTGTTTTAATCTTGATCATTTACATGTAGTAATTAACAATACTAGACATATTACTAAGCTGTTTATTTAACGATAATCACTGATACATGAATATCGTGCTCATCACTCCGCCATTAGCTACAATATCACTAGTCCTTCCACTTCCGGTAAGTGCCAACCTTACCTACCCAACTTTCCTTACAATACTTAAATAACTTCAGTCGTCACGGGTAGGACCAGTTAAATTCATGCAACAATCATCATCGTGAGTCATCATCATCAGCATCACCAATCAATAGGGATCTTCAGAATAGGGCCACATGGGTTAACGGCCCACTGCCCGCTCTTCCATGCTCTAAAGCTAACCTGCACCCAAATAATTCATTTCTGCAGCAACACCCCCCCGTACCTTTCATTCTTAGCAACTCCCGTCATAGTGTACTTTCTAACCTGCATGATTTGAAGTGATTACAGTTTGCAGAGTCAAATGCATGACTTAGAAAACAATTAATCCGTATTTTGTTAAAAATAATTAATTTAAAGTGTTTAAAAAATAATATCATTAAAAAAAATTAATTGTTAGTATAACATTTAGTTTTTGAAACTTTTGGCATCAATTTAACACTTTTAGTGTGGCGTGANAAAAAAATTAATTGTTAGTATAACATTTAGTTTTTGAAACTTTTGGCATCAATTTAACACTTTTAGTGTGGCGTGAACTAAAATGAGAAACTAATTTTTTTTCACTTCAATTTTTACTCCTTCAGGTATTACTTTGTATCAGCGGTTCAAATGTTTGCCCCTTTTGTAAGGAAAAAGCATTACATTTCCAGAATTAATTAGTTTTTTTAAGTATAAGAAAGTTTAGAATGCCACGAAACATTTTCTTGCAGGTTTCATATTCTTTGCAGGTTTTGCTTGATTTGTAGTAGTGATTACATATTTTAAAACCAACTCCTCTAGTTTCTTTGCTTTAATAGTTTTCCATACAGCTACATTAGCACATCTCTTTATCCAGGACTCATTTTATTTATACACGATCTCGATTTTTTGGTTGAACTTCCATTCAGTCTACTTTAATTTCAGTCTATGGAAAACATGGGTGCAATCCGTAACGTGTAGTTTTGAATATGTGAGCTAAGATATTCCTGTAAGACAACGGTAACTAACGTTTCCTGAACTCTTTATGAACACAGTGGCGTTTAAGAACATCATATCTCAAGTTACGATTTTCTTAAATGGGGAAAATTGAATAGAAACAGCTACAAAGTTCTTAAATATTGAGTTCATAAATAATATATTGTGAATCGGTATATAATAACTATCGAGAAGATATACCAACTTTTAAGTAATATAACAAGTAAATAATATTAAAATTGCAAAAATGTCAATTATTATGTTCCTAGTTGGAGGGTCGAAATATGTATAGAAATGCTACTCTATCCACATTGTTAACGCACTTTTACTGCTCTTTGCACTACTTAGACGAAACCGAGCGAGGTGGAGCATCAGAGGTAAAACTCAAGACTCGCATTCGAGAGGACCTGGGTTCAAATCCCGGTGCGGCCATCCTTATTTCAGTTTACCGTGGTTTCCCGAAATCGCTCCTGTAAGAAAACAAGTACCAAATCGCGTGCAATCTGGAGCTACTAAAGATACTTGGGTCCCACCCACCTGAAGCCACTAGGGATTGCTCTCGCCTACCTGAGACCGACAAGCGCGGGACTATAAGGGCGACACTGCCTCGCGGATCAAGTGCGCCATCGCCGCTAAGTGCAAGGCTCTGAGCCGGCGTGCAGTGTTCTCGTTGCACTGCGTCTACGTGTGACATGTAGCGCTCTCTCTCTCTCTGTGCCTAAGGCGTGCACAATTCCTTCAACCAGGCGGCCATCCAGAAATACTTTGTTTTCGTGTCGTTATCTCAGTTTCAGAGGTATTATTGGATATGTTTTATTATAGAAAATTTACTATTTACTAGCTGTTTAATACTTTTGTATTTAATTTTCACCGCCTGTTATTTCCTACTTGCAAAAAGGCAGGAGCTTGTTGACAAAATATAAATATGTTCTTGACTTTTTACAAGCAGATGACACACAATTAACACTAAGCACAAACGTATTAAACAACTCGTAATACGTAAATTTTGTATAATCTTGCATTGTCGGTAATTACTCTGAATCCGAAAGTATGTCACGAAAACTAAGACTTTCGGCAAAGGGGTGACGACGGGGCTTGAGTGTCCCGCCTACCAAGAACTTGAACTTCGTTACAGAGTGTTAGTAATTCACGCTTCTCTCCGGAATTATTAACCGCGCGTCCAATGTGCTGATCTAACAGAAGAACACGCACTCCAGACGAGGCCTGTTGAGTGCTTTCAAAACATCACGCACATTAGAAACATCGTTTCTGAGTGCTCTAAAATGGCTATAAAAAAAAACGGCCTTTGCAGAGCGCTGTATCTCACAATACACGCATCAGATATATATAAAACTACTCAAGGGCCCTGCATTGAACCTCCCTACAGACTTTCCTCTAATAAAATAATAGGGTCACCGCTGAAAGTCCCGTAGGTCGACGAGAACACTGCACGCCAGTACAGAGACTTGCGCTTAGCGGCGATGTACTACTTGATGAACGTGGCAGTGTCGTCCTTATCGCCCCTGCACCCCTCGGCCTCAAGCGCGGAAGAAGCTGCAGGTAGGCGGGGGCCTTAGCCAGTGCGGAGGGTGGGCGGCAGAGGCAGCAGTGCTCCAGTTGTGGCGGACGCGACTGTAGCGACGGCAACAGCTGATCGATCCGCGCAGACTGCCGACATATTGGCTGGCAGTTCGCTCAGTCGCCGTCGCCCTGCCCTGGTGCGTGCTGCGTGTGCGTGCGTGCGAGGTCCAGAGGCACACTCGTGTGCGTGTGTCCACACCAGTCCTGCTGACCGCTGCCGGTGAGTGTAGCTCCACTTCTCGCTCCTTCCTGGTTACGATTACAAACTCGTGTTACAGTCTAGTGCGCCTTCTTCACGCGCTGTCCATATAACCATCAACAAGCTCGCAAATCTTGATCTTTCGATACTTGCTTAGAACTTTAAATTCCTGCGAACAACACCCAGTGGCATGCTCAAATTTGTCTACGCCAAAGAAATTTTTAACAGAAAATATCAAGTATAGCATCTCACACACCTTCATATACAGCATGGTTCTAAAATCATGGGACAAACATTGAGGGGTGGTAGAGCTCACAAAAAAAAAATATATTGTATAGGAATATATGGGCGTGAGTGACGCGTTGAGGCACAAACACAAAAATAACACATGAAATGCAACACATTGTTTATTTACAACGTCGCCGCTAAATGCCTTTTTACAGCAATGTTTATAATAATTGCTCAAAATTGCTACCACCGACAGTAATGCAAGCTTGGTAGCGTCGGTGGAGTGATTGGCGAACAGATTCAAACACGCCGGGTATTTCACGCACGCGTGCAGCCGCACAGGATAGTCGAGCGACGAGGTTTTCAATGGAATCAACTGGAGTCTCGTAAATGAGGGCTTTCAAATGCCCCCGTAGGAACAAATCGAGACTCGATAAATCTGGTGATCGCGGTGGCCATCGGACTGTTTGTCCCTCACGCGTCACTTCCGCCCATATGTTCCTATACAATAATTGTTTTTTTTAGTGAGCTCTACCACACCCCATTGCTTGTCCGATGATTTTAGAATCATCCTGTATATATGCATGTATACACACGCTTAAGGAAAGCCCAGCATGGCATACAACTTGCTCAGTTCTGTAGTGAACCAGCACACCGAACACAGCAGTTACGGGTGTTCTGCTCACGCCGTAACCCCGTCTGACTGCAAGTACGGAACTTCCTGCGTGTCCGTGGCCTAAGAGCTAAGGTCGACCTGGGTGCACGCATCAAATGTCTGATCGCCTTTACGAGCAACGTCATCTACTCGCCTCTTGAAGTTCTCAACGACGACCCTAGCGCGCTGCAAGTCCATAAGATGCAGTATATTCGCGGTTTATTCAAACTTTACGAATTAAAACTAGGAGTCATTCTATGAGAATTCAAGGACGGTTGCCGCGCCATTTCGAATAAAATTCACGAAAATATATGTTGTTTCTACCTTCCGACAGGTGACAAGAACAGTTTTAAAAAAATGTTCATGTGAATAGTTTACGGGAAAGGAGGTGTCAGAGAAGGGCAGAGGTAGATAAAAAAAAGCTAGGCTGCAAGGGTTTATGTTTTCATATCTCAGCTCATATGACAGATTTTAGAGCAATTCAAATACAGGTTCACTAAGGAGCATCTGAACTTCATTCTGATATGTTATNTAAGGAGCATCTGAACTTCATTCTGATATGTTATTTTAAGAAAACCAAGTAAATATTAGGTATGTAAACAAAAGTAAAAAATAAGCATATTCATAATTTTTTTTTCACCATCCAAAAACCAAACAACTTAGCTTATAATTTTTTTTTCATGTTTATTTTAACACAAAATTGGAAATGCCTAGCTTCCCAACCCCCCAAATATCCTCTTTTTGAGATATATTTTTTTTTTAACTGAAAATTTATTAAAATGCCTTACATTTAGACTTCTGTAAAAGCAAAAGACGTAAAAAAAAAATGAAATTCTGCATATTGATAGTTATATGTAGTTAGAATATACTCCTTTAATTACAAAACGATTATATTTTTCGTTTAGGAGGAATTAAATTTTACATTTTGTATATTGTGGCTGTCGTGCAGTTCTGCCAAATTAATTTACGTAAGTTACTGATGGATAGTGAGTTTCTAGATTTTAGTTTTGGTTTTACTGGATACAAATCAAGATTTTTTTTAATATATAAAATGCTTTGAACGGTTTTATAACCAAACATACAATATTTGATACCATGCGTGCTAGGCTAGTATTTTAGGCTGAGGAAGTAAGAATACATCATCTTCAATGTATCAGTTGTCTCAATAATAATTTCATTTGCACAGTTAACTAATATTTAAGTACAAAGTATATTACCTACACATGTTTCGAACTGATTCCACGTGGTGAACTCTCATATGAATTCCGAAAACACACTACACACATGCTAAATACTGACAATATATTTACACTATATGTCATATAGTTTACACGTTAGCTTTTTCTTTAAATAACATTGTCATTTCACTATTCATTTTGTCTGTTTTGTTATTTGAGTAATCCTTAATAAATTTTCTTTATTAACAAACGGAAATACATTTTCAGTTTGTCGCAGCAGATTAGACTGTCTATTTTCTCGTTGCTTATAACTAAACTTTTTTTTTAAGAAGAGTTAANCACTGCTTGTTTCTCCCTGCCTCCCCGTCTCTTTGTCACCCACCTCATTTGAAATTGTAATAAATACGCAATATTGAAAAAGAGGGTTATTTGTTGTTTTAGAATTGGCAACAAACACTGAGCACGAGTCCTTATCGCCACGAGTCTTGCGGTACTGGTCTGTTATCCGACCACAATCGGTAATGTCACTTTGCCTTTGAGGGGATTAGCGGGAGAGCAGGTAGAGCAGGAAGGGCCCCCCCCCCTCCACTTTTCCAAACATATCTATGTTCACATCGAGAGCCAACTGCGATTCTACGACACCTGCAGACAAATTGGCGCCATAGCTGAGTCGACACTGTTGCTACCTAGCGGCAGATAGCTGAACTACTTGCAGCTAGTTCCGGACATTTGTCGGTATCGCTGACTTGACTGCTCCTAAACACGGCGCACAAATATAGAACAGTTTTTAAAGAGTGAAGTTGTGTGTACTGTCTGGGACCTGGCTATGATTGCGGCTGCCTGTAGATTGAACCCCGCTGCAGGTGTCTGAAACACGGGTTTATTTACGAAATTGTTAAACGTGTCATCAATATGATTACTACGTAAATAAAACATGGCGCGTACGAGAAATTAACGGAACTTTCAGGACACCACTCATAGTATGAATATTATTTTGGAGCCGTCGAACATTGTTTAAAAACTGTTCTTTTTTTTTTTTTTTTTTTTTTTCAAACTGCTGTATTTTAAGAGCGCTACTAGTGCAACGCCCGCCAAGCTTAATGATAGGATTTTACATGTTAAATTATTTTAGGCGTTTCTTGTCTACCTTTCACGATATCGCTTTCAAACAAAAAAAAAACACATTGTTGTCTTTGAAGAGAAAACCATGACACATGACCGCAATTAGGCGTCAATAATAAGAGTTTATGTTTTTGTGCGTTTTTTGAATCCATAAATATTGATTTAATCATAATTTTCTGGAAATTAGAAAGTTTACAAAGTGTAAAGATGGACGAAGTGTTTTTTTTTTGTAAGAGATCTTGTGAAAGGTGGCCTAGACTAGCCTAAACGCATTTATAGTATATTCGCGGTTTCTCCAAACTTTTTGAATCAAACCTTTGAAGCATCACCTCGTGTATAACGTGTGTGGTTATTCCCCAAACACGTGTAGGTATCCCAAGTGTTTTATACTTCAGTTAACTTTATACCGAAAAGTAAAATTGAGTTTCAGGAAACTTGTGTTTTTGTTTACAGTAGCTGAAATTAATGCAGACAAATTTTTTTAAGAAATTTTTTGTTGGTAAGAATGCCTAAACGAAGACACGGTAGAAACTACACAAACAAAATAAATAATTTTACAGAACATTTTGGATAAATATCAGCAGTGGCGTGGGGTGAACTTTTGCAAGGTAAGCTGGCGTTAGCTGTGTGCTGTACACTGTTGCATGCTAGTTTACACTCCCACCAGTAAAACGTAGCTCGGCAGCTGAGGTCACAGGATGCGTGTAATGGTTCCCTTGCTGCTCGCTTGTGAGTGGTCGGAATGCACTCAGTTTCCCTAGGCTGCACGGTGGTTACTGACTCCCGCTGCCTGCACCGGGAATGTACAGTAGTGAGCAAGCACCAGCTTACCTCGCAACAGTTCACCACACGCCACTGCTTATCAGAATATGTGTGTATTACAAATCATTCAGTTGTTGTAATTAAATAATTATACCGACATGAATGGGAATTCAGCTTAAAAAAAAAAAAAGACATCTTACGTGAAACACGAACAGTACAAAAGTAGAGGGATTATTGGCACATCGGGACCTGTGACCGGAGTGTCGGAGCTGTTCGTGCTCTGTCATTCCGGTCGGCTGGTGGTCATAATAGATCCAGGTGACCTTGAGATTTGACCTTGAACCTGGTAACAATTGACCTTGACCCCGGTAACCTTTGTGTTAAAATCCAAAAATTCCAAAAAAATTATTTAAAAAAAAATGTATTAACTTTTTTAACTATAAAAATTTATTTTAACAAATATTTACAAAATTTAGAATTTTAGAGGTCCCCCCTCAACCCCCAACACCACTCACCAATACTCATTCTATAGTGTGCAGCCATCTTGGTTTTTTCGCCTGTCATTCGTTTATACATTGCTGGAGGACTTCATCTTGATTTTTTCGTTTGTAATTTGTTTATACTTTGCTGGAGGACGCCATCTTGGGTTTCGTTTGTAATTTGTTTGTACATTGCTAAAAGAAGCCACCTTGTGTTTTGTTTATCATTTGTTTATACATTACTGGTGGACGCCATATTGCTTTTTTCCTTTTTTTGTCTTTTGTTTATACATTGTTGAGGACGCCATCTTGGATTTCATATGTTTTCATCACCTAGGTGGTGCTAGTGTTTTAATTATAGATTTACCTACCAGGCGAGCTTCCGATTCAGCCCCCAGGTGGCAGTCATATTTGTTTATGTTTTTAAAGTATAGGTGGTGCTGTCGGTGCCCTCCATGTTGGATTATATTTTCAACACTTAGATGGCTTTAATTTCTTCATTCAGCCGCCAGGTGAGCTGTTGGCACTTATATTTATAGGCATAGGAAAATATGTAATTTTCCATTCCTATAAAAATATTATTTTTTTTCAATCAATAGTGCACCGTTATGCTTGATGCGGGACTTACATGCATAATTTATTAAATATTTTTTAAATTAAAACTTTAAGACCGATTGTAAAAAAGTAATTGTTTGTTTTAATGCTAATCAAAGTACCATTGCACCTTATACAATAAATGTGGCTTTAGTATATTAATTACCGATTTCGTCACCAGACAACCTGCCTATTTAGCCACCAGGTGGCAGTCAATTTCTTAATTTTTTTAAAGTATAAGTGGTGCTGTCGACGCCCTCCATATGTGATGCCAGAGGTAACAGATCGCTCTCTCACCCCTCGTCTTTTAGCATTCTGAGCTCTAAGTTCAGATATTTAATTCCATCAGGTTGCAGGATATTATCAAGCGTGCATGTAATACGCATATATTTTCCCGCGAAATTACAAATCTGCTAAAATTTAGAGTATAGGTTCGGACCAGCTAGTCTCTAGAAGAATATGTAACATCATAAAATACGGTACTAGAACTTAGTTTTAATTTATATATTTACCATCGATCCAATTTGCAAAGGCGTTACCTCAGTACCCGTGATGCTACTGTAACACTTGGCAAATGTGGCCTTTGAAGTAGCGTCTCGTTTAGTTGTAAAATACGTATGTGGTGACGGCTGCCAAAGCCAGTGACAGTAGACCTGGGCCATTCGAACTCCACTGCGCGTTACTCTGTCAATAAGTTTCTCTCTTTGGCTGTATCAACACTTTGAGTAACTGTTTTACTTTCTCTTGACAGTGTCTGTCAACTGCAGAGTAATAATTACCCTGAGCATCTTGCCAGGGTAAAACTTTTACACGCGCTTTTCAGAGAGTAACGAAGAGTAAACTGAAAATGGCGGGAAGTTTAATAAAATTAAACAAACTGAAAGGGGGGAAATGGACATTCTGGTTACAGACACACTCGGGAAATTACATATGACAAGTGGTAAAAAGGCGTACTTTTATTTAAATGTTAACTTGTATAAAGGTTGCATTTTTAGACGCGATGTTTATGAATAACTTATGGTAAGTAAAGCTGTTCATGTGTTGTATATATAATTGTTTGGAAAAGAAAGAATTTGGAGAAATTGATAAATAAGTTTCGGAATTTACGTTGGTTGATTAATCAGTATAGTTATATTTGTAAACACAGCTTACATCTTACATATATGTAAACACTATTTACATCATGCTCGTTCCATAACCACGTTTACTCTTGCTTTCCTCAGCCGTTACTTTACTCTCGGAGTAACGTTTCAGAACGCCGCCCTGGATCGCACTCTGCAACACGAGGAACTCAGTGGCGGGGTACAGCCGCCCTCAGACGCCATCCCCAGCCATTACACACAGTAGGCAGGGCCACCTTTCAGGACAAGTTGTGTTCCAAAACACTTCAGTTCAGAACCACTTTGGTGATTGGGCCATTTGAATATATACGCGTCTTGCCTGTCTGCCCGCGAATCACGGACGGTCAGTATCGGAGAAACTTAATTCTGACTGACTTGCTCATGTAACAGAATCTCTTCATATAAAGACAAGCGGCCAATAGCCAAGTGAAGATACAAATGCGCACACAGGATTTTACTGTCTAGCCTCCGCGTAAACATTCTCGCGAGAGACAGGCGGCCATGACAATAGGCCAGTATATACAAGCGAAATGGCGTGTCGGTTACTTTGATGTCAGTGAACTCGAGCGCTGATTGGCCGCACGAAGCTATAGAAACGGACCTTGCGCCTGGTTGGCTAGTGCACGTTATGGAATATTCACTTTTGGTCGGACTACCATTTGTAGGCTGTTCACGGTAAAATGAGCACTTTCGAAAGTCCTGCTTATGATCTACTTGTATGCACCTTGTGTATTCTTCAACTACGTGTAACATTAACATTGTCGTCGTCCTGATCACTTTATTCATGCGATGTAAAAAAAAACTGCGATATTATTGCAAAAGTAAATATTTTACAAATTTGCTGATTATTAAATAAAAAACGCAAAAGAAATCATTTCAGTATTCAAAAACGTTTACGTAACAATTTTAAGTAAACTTTTGTGGATGGAACTACTTTCCCTCCGATCTTACCAAGGTAACTATGCGCAAGCCAGCCAGGGCATCCGTAAAAATATACACAGGTAGGGGCAGCGACATTTTTCAAATGTTGATTTTAAAAGTGCTCATTTTACTGTGACCAGCCTTTGGTAAGTTAGTCTCGAGGCGCTGATTGGTGAACGACGTTCCGCCATCTTGCTGGCCGGTGACGCCATTTTGTTGACGAGCGTGGGTCGCAGTTGACACCACCACGTCAGGTCTGTATTGTTAAGTACTGTGTGGTCACGCCACTCAAGGTCACTGTGCACGAAGCAGTGGGCTTGGAAGAAGGTTGATTCCCTGTGGCGTCTCGCTCCCACGCGTCCTGTCTCTCTCCCTCTCTCCCCCTCACTCACACGCCCCTGGGCGTCCAAAACGGGGATCAGCCATGTCGTGGGCGTGAGAAGGACCGCCATTTCATTGATCGCCCTCGCCCCTCGTAGTCCCCTAGCGACCTGCACAGGCGAGAGCCCGGCCTGTGATAATGCCTTCGCTCGTATGTTCGAACGTGTTCTCGCACACTCGGCGCCTTTCATGTCTGGATATACTAGCCTTTTATGACACGTTGACTGATCACCGACTTCTGCCCTCGTCACCAACATCCAGTCGCTCAGCACCAGAAGAACTCAAAACTACGAGAAGATTCTTTACTTTTAGTTTTCCAGCGAGATGTATGTATGTGGTACGTGTATGTTTGTTGCTGCCCAATCATTTACTTAAAGCTTACTTGTCCCTACCAAGCTACCACGACTTACGCATTGGGCGTAGTCTGTTCAAGTGTTCTAATTGTCTTCGTCAATTATTTCATTTATATATGTATACATATAGAATATGTACATACATATGTATACACATATAAGTATATATACGTATAGAAGTATAAACACACATGTGTATACATATAGGTATTTACATGATGTTCCAAAATATGTAAGAAGTACCGGGGAGTGGACAGTAACCTTTGAAATCCGCCCTATGTGTCACATGTTTAGTTGTTTCCATATGTCATGTATCAAAAGAAACTTATTTTTGATTCCATTATAATTTTAAAGTTGTACTTTATCTATAAATTATACTATTTTATTTATAATTAAAATGATTATAAGCAGGGAGAAAATAGGAGTGTTGGTAATGCCTGGTAAGAGATAGTTGATGTGCAAAGTATTGTTACACAGGGTGCGCACGAATGCAGTGCATTCTCTCTTTGGTGTAGTTTCCTACACTAAGGTAACCTTTGTTTACACGAGGCGGAGGAGTTTCCTGGAAGCAGGGCTTCGCACAAGTTGTAAGTAACCGCGGAAGGACTTTACTTGACTTTGTTTGGCTTAAACAAGTACATGTAGACGAGTCGCGAGATATATTGGCCAGCAGTCGCCGCGGGGCCCCGCCCGCATCTCGCGCATGCGTGGCGCCAAATCAACATCATGCTTACACAGTATAGGCTATTCATGGTAAAGTGAGCACTTTTACAAGCCTTTTAGTTTGGAATAATAGCCAATAAATATATTTTATCGTAGCCTCAGACAATAACTTTCGAGTCCGGTGAAATATATACAACGTGTTTGTTACTTACGTGGCAATATTTATTTTAAAATTTGGCGGAAGGATAGAAAACGAATGATAGAAAAAAGTAATTAGGGCCTTTAAAGTACTCACTTAGCCGTGAACAGCGTATAGTCGTGTACAGGTTCGAAGTGAACACGTCGGTTCCTAGTCGTAACATCACCCTACTTGGTCACGTCCGGCGGGTTGTACATGTTTGGAGAGCTAGTAGAGTTCTACCGAGGTAAGAGAGAGGCACTGTCTATTTTCTTCTTCTCCCTACATACTTCCATGTAGTTGGTGATAAAACCACAGCCATGCGCTCAGTGGGGCGGAAGTGGATGGAAACCACCAGGGGCACGGGGACGGGGACATGGCCTGTCACGACCTCTGCATCCAGAGGTTGTTTTAACTAGTGTTAGTTCAGTAATATAAAGCTAAACTGGATTCGACAATACCAATGAGCCGAAGTGTAGTTCATAGCTCATAGCACAGCATCGCAACTCCAATGATGGCTTTTCAGCTGTGGACTGGAGCAATACAAGCTTTGTGGTGGTTTTTGTAAATCGACATTATGTGGATTCCAGCACATGCATTGTCTTGCCATTACCGATAGGCTTGATGCCGCCATGAGCTATGTGCCCCATAGCAGTTTCATGTCCGTCCCTGAGATCAGTTGAATGTAGCGAGTGGGCAAATGCATCCGAGACACAGTATTCAACGTACACGGAATACACTTGCCGGAAGATNTATTGCTAAGCAGTTTCATGTCCGTCCCTGAGATCAGTTGAATGTAGCGAGTGGGCAAATGCATCCGAGACACAGTATTCAACGTACACGGAATACACTTGCCGGAAGATGTATCTACCAGTCAGAAATCCGATGCCGTGTACTGCCTCCCAATCGCTAGGTCCGTCAGTACCCTATACCGAGCATTACCGTTCAGCTTTGCTACAAGCCCGTCCATGATGGCATTGAGTAGTACAGTGGTTTACTCTCATCGCCGGGTCACTATTTATATTGCCTGCTATGCAATTACTATTGCTCCCACCAGAATGGTGGCATGTACCGCACTCCATAGCCCACGTCCTTAGCAGCAGTGCGTTCAAGGACGGACATGACCAGTCTAGCCTGCACGTGTTTGGTATTAGTGCACCGAGCCTTCAATGCTCTTAATGATGGGCAGACATGCTCTGTCTGCAGATCACATAGATTTACGTTCGTACCACAATAGACGCTACTTATCACTTATGCTCTGGGCCGGCCACGGAGGTCACGCCGTCTGCCTCCAAGGTAAACATGCAGGTAAGTACGTCACGCATTTCATCGTATTCCATCATTCCAATTGAGACCGACGATGTGCATAAACCAGTTGCTTTAGGAGGCAAGCGCTCTGCTGTGGAGAAGAAGCCCCTGGCCTTGTATTGTGTGTGTGTGTGTAGTGTTAAAATTTATGGCCTCTGATATTAAGTGCATCTTGTCTTATAAATACATAAGAACACTAACTTGCGCGATACTAACACATTTATTTTCCGAACAATTCCACAGTTTCTTTCAGAGAAGTAAAGTGACTCCTAAGCCGTGCTTTCAAAAGTGTTCGATTAACCGTGAACATACTATACCAAGATATCAGACAAGTCATATTATACACAGACTAAATATGAGGTAGACCGATTTAGAGTAAAATATAAAATTATGACTACAAAATGTTTTTGATAAATGTTGATCTTAAGAAACGCACTTTGTCTTTGTACACGAGTAAGAGAGGCAGGTGCGGGTTACTCGTCACCGTTACTCAGGCACATTCAAACAAGGAGAAATGCAGAATCACGCAAGATAAAACAAATTACTGGGATGATTGGGAATATATACAATGAATCAAACACCACTGAACACCAAATTATTCTACTCTAGCGTCAACTCACTGCTATTACCTCTGTTTTAGGATGTCTATTCCCTGTGATTGTCTGCATCGCCATAATATTTCCGCTCTCCGCCAATATTCGTGTATACGATAGGACTACCAGATACTTTAATTCATGAAGTACGACACTTGTCGTAAGATGTGTGATTTATAATAAACGGAATACGGCTAACTTACAGGTGTGACAGTACTGTAAATACAAGCTAACGCACTTACAAAATTGAAAAGAGTACACCAAATAAATATCTGTATGCAGTTCAAAATCATTTTTACAGTTTGACTGTAAGTCAACATACATTAGTTGGACAGTTTTACTTTTATGTTTCTGTGAACTTTATTTCTAATTTAAATTAATGGTATGCAGCAAAGAGCTATTTTGTCAAATTAGTTCATGAAACTCGCTGCATGTGCAAAATATACACATTTTCAGTGGTTGTTCGTGTGTAAAAAGCAGAACTTCTCGAAGGACACTATTTGGCCTTCAGCATCTCGCAGGACAATGTTCTAAAGAAAGGACTCTCCTGCGGAAAGCAGGACGTCTGGTCACCTAAGCATGGCAACACCTGATGTTTTTGCGAAATACTTCTACGACAGGATATACTGTTAATGGTGACGTCACCGCGAAGCAATTCCAGTGGTTAGAGTCGACACTACTGACACGGTTGTGACGTCACAGCGAAGCAATTCCAGTGGTTAGAGTCGACACTACTGACACGGTTGTGACGTCACAGCGAAGCAATTCCAGTGGTTAGAGTCGACACTACTGACACGGTTGTGACGTCACAGCGAAGCAATTCCAGTGGTTAGAGTCGACACTACTGACACGGTTGTGACGTCACAGCGAAGCAATTCCAGTGGTTAGAGTCGACACTACTGACACGGTTGTGACGTCACAGCGAAGCAATTCCAGTGGTTAGAGTCGACACTACTGACACGGTTGTGACGTCACAGCGAAGCAATTCCAGTGGTTAGAGTCGACACTACTGACACGGTTGTGACGTCACAGCGAAGCAATTCCAGTGGTTAGAGTCGACACTACTGACACGGTTGTGACGTCACAGCGAAGCAATTCCAGTGGTTAGAGTCGACACTACTGACACGGTTGTGACGTCACAGCGAAGCAATTCCAGTGGTTAGAGTCGACACTACTGACACGGTTGTGACGTCACAGCGAAGCAATTCCAGTGGTTAGAGTCGACACTACTGACACGGTTGTGACGTCACAGCGAAGCAATTCCAGTGGTTAGAGTCGACACTACTGACACGGTTGTGACGTCACAGCGAAGTAATTCCAGTGGTTAGAGTCGACACTACTGACACGGTTGTGACGTCGCAGCGAAGTAATTCCAGTGGTTAGAGTCGACACTACTGACACGGTTGTGACGTCAGTTCGACCAGTCCAGAAGTAGNAATTCCAGTGGTTAGAGTCGACACTACTGACACGGTTGTGACGTCAGTTCGACCAGTCCAGAAGTAGCAGTTACATTGGCAGGGTGGATAGTTAAAAACATTCTTATTTTATTAACATGTTTTCACACGTGAGTAAAAGTTGATTATTTCAGTAGGATTGAATTGTAAATAAGAGACATCATAGAAAAAAAAAACGTAAAAACCGAAATATTTCGGGAAAATATGTATTTCTGGCTATTACTGAAAAAAAGGGTAGATGTTCCAATTTCTCGGAAAATGTGGCATCCGTGTTCAAGCGAAATCCTGGGAAATATGAGAGACATGAGCTCCTTCTCCCTCCTTTTGTATCGACGCAGCAGCTTCAAGGTCGTGGAGGCAAGGCAGACGAAACACGTACTTGCGGATTACATGCAAACTGAAGACTTTCCTACCAAACTCGCAACCACACATGGCAATACACATACGAGCGGAATGCAGTCAATGGTGTGAGTTAAGAGAAAAATTGTTACAATTGTTCTTGGTTTGCAAGTGGTTGGAGTACGTGCATGTACTGAGACAGACTACCTTGTTCAACTCTCAGTTCCGCCCACCGCGCTCTCTGTCAGGCAACTCAATACTTGTCACACTGAAGGTGGCTACGCAGTATCAGCTGTTCACGGTAAAGTGAGCACCTTTAAAAGCCCCCTCATTTGGAATAATATTCAATGAATACATTTAATTTTATCCTTAGACGTTATCTTCCAAATGCGGTGGAATATGCACACCGTGTTTATTACTTACATGGCAATATTACTTTAAAAACTGACTAAAAGGAAAAAGTAACTAGGTCCTCAAAAGTGCTCACATTACCGTGAAAGGCCTATAAGTACACAGAGGTGAAATGGAAGGGCCAACTGCGAGCTCTCGCCACACACGCCATCAAAATGGCGTCACCGTCCAGCAATATGGCGGGACGTGGTTCACCAATCAGTTCTCGGAGGCTTAATTGCCAGACAGCAGCCTCACCGATAGGGAATACTCAATATCGTACGATAGCCAATCAGACTCTCGCTCCGTTACTATAGCTTGGTGCGGCCAATGAGAGCGCGTGAGTTGACTGACATGAAAGTAACCGCCACCATACTTCGCTTCTGTCTACTTAGCTGTAGCGTGATTCACTCGCGATGTCTTGACGGCTGACGTCATGTCTGGAGCAACCATGGCAGGAGATGGCATGCTATGACGTCATTGAATGTGGGTTCATGCCAATCGCCATAGCGTCACACCGAAAACATTGAAAATGTTGAGGCAGGTTTTTGTATTTAATGCATGTAAAATGAGGAAGTTTTTTTTTTTTTTTTTTTTTTTTTTTTTTTTTTTTTTTTTTTAACAAATAACGTATCTAAACTTTCAGGCTATATTCCAACATGCTGTGATAAAATAGTTTCATTGTAATCTTGACAGGTTAGATGTGACAACACAGCGGACAGGCTTCATCGTTACCACGCACGTGCACAGCCATTGGCCGCCCCTTGGGAGCAGTGGAGGCCCAAGTAGCGGTAGGCCGCCAGATGCACACTGTTGCCACCTCACACCTACTGAAAATCTCTAATGACACTGACAAATGAGCCAGATTCCTATATCTAAAATAGCTGAACATTTATTCCTGTCCCTAGTGAGGGTTTAAAAAGTCGCTATCTCCCAACTTAATCAGTAGAACAATTAAAATATAATATCGCTAAAATATATTTAAAAAGCGCAAATAGCATCGACGAAGTCGCTGTATTGGCAGCACTGTCACAGTGCGTGCGTGGCAGGTGTGCAGGTGGTCGTCAGTTGTATGTCGAAG
>NQII01002346.1:624682-649262 GCA_002778355.1 Clitarchus hookeri
GGGGGGGGAGCCAGCGAGGAAGCGGAAGTGAGGCGATAGAGCCGCTGCCGGCAGCCACGTCAGTTGTCAGTTGTCAGTTGTCGTGTGCGGTGCAGTCCGCGTCCTCCGTTAAGCTGAACCGCCAGGCCAACATCCGATGCCGAACTTCTCCGGTAAGTTTCTCCCCGCCAGCTTTCTCACCAGGGCTAGTGACATTTCGCGAAAAGATTTAGAGGCAAGTTATGTTTCGAAACACTGTAGGGTAGTTTACCTATCTCGATTGGCTTAGTTACTTTATGACACGTGTTAACTTTCCATACACAATCACGCATGGGCCGTGCCGATGTTGCCGAATTCTGAGTGGCCCGGTCAAATATGAAATCTGCTTCTCAAGCAGACAGCAACCAATGGCAATATACAAACTGCTGTTGGGTGCTTATAGTGTTGTAGTACACCGTCGACTCATATTTTTTTTCGCGAAAAATCACTAACTCTACTTCTTGTATTTCACATCACTGGCGTACTCGCGCACATTTCCCCCAGGATGCAATCAAATCTGCAGGGGAAATTATTTTTTTTTTTCTTGTGGAGGGAATTGCTATTCAAACTAGACACTTCCTAACGACCACATGTATAACAGCGAGGAATGGGGGTTTCAACCCCAGGCAACTTTTGACTTTCAAGGTTAAAATTAGCCAGTGATCAAGCTCGTTTCATTTTCTTCTCACAGTAATTTTTTAATCAAAATTTTCAAATGGGCTTATAAATACATTCGGCAGACTTCAACAGTTTATTTAGCTGATGCGATATTTACGGTAAGTAATTAAAATGAAAAATCCTTCATTGCTGGTTTCCCTAACGCAAGGCCGGTGGGGCACGGAAGTTACTTTCCAATTCGACAATATCGTACTGCGATGGGTATCCAACAATACAGATTCTCGGGGAGGCTATCGATCACCTTCTTTAACGTACGCCCCTGCTGTACAAATGAGCAGGGACACACACGATTGTCGCGAACAGAGTTACACTTCAATAACCCGCGTGGACATCTGCAGTCTTCCTATAGTTACTGGCCGCGTGTGCTTGTGAGAAGATATCTTGATACTTGAATGGACCAATCAGAGGGAGGTTACTCTAGTACCGAATGCCTGAGAGTCGCGGGCTGCCACCTATTGCTGGATTCACAACAACCCGACAATCCGACATCGCAGCCCCTACACCGATGAAAGTTTTCAACAACCAATCAAAAGTAAGGTAACCCCGACAAAAATTACAGCCTCGACAGCCCGACAAAAGTAGATACTTTCGTCGGTGCCGAACTAGCTGGACAACAGGAAAAAAAAATACAAACATAACCTTACAAAACAAAATTTCACGCGGAGTTCACTATTATGGTAAATTTTACTTTAAAAAGTGTTTTACTTATACGTATAGCCAAGTAATCGTGTAGCATGAATGGAAGTGGCTGATGAGCTGACGAAAACAAATAATCGTGGAAAACTAACTTTCCGCCAAAACCTAAAAATATTTGGTTCACGGTGCTGTAAAAACAAAATAGTGTACAGTATTTTATGATTTCCTTGCACTATAAACAGAGCGAGTTACTGGACGTTATAGGGTTGGCCGAAAGTCACGCAAACTTCGTCGGATGGAAACTGTCGGGGTATTGTAAACACTAATTTTGGTTGCCGAAATGGTCGGACTGAGATGAGTCGGAGTGTCGGAACGTTCTCGTCGTGGCACTGTAAATCCAGCGCAAGAAAGTGAAACCATCCAGCCGCGGAAGAAGATTTGAGATGAACGTAATTGTCTGAAATACAACCATAGAGAAATCGTTTTCTTAAAAATAATCTGATGTCCGTACATATAAGTAGAGACGCTATCATTTCGCTTTATAGTTTTGTGACAGATCAGAGATGTTATAAAAAATATATTATAGTTTCATGTGTGAGATTGAACCTCCGTCCGTCCAACACACACACACCCAGTGCACCAATAGTAAACATGTAGCGTTCTGGTGTCCTCGTTCCGTTTGGCCGGGTCGAAGAGGAGACTGTGGCGGTGACCAATGAGAAAATGACAGCTGCTTGAATATGTATAGTCTGGCTGTAATATTTCGCGAAAAAAAAAAAAAAAAAAAAAAAATTCGAGACAAGATAGAGTTCAAAGCACTGTAGGATTGTCCAGCTATTTTGATTGGCTTAAACATGTTCTGGTCCGTGTTAACTGTTTGCGCACGACTCACGAATGTTCAGTGTCGGAGTTACGTGATTCTGAGTGGTTCGGGTCAAATGCGGACGCGGTACGAGCAGCCAATAGAAGTACAATAGCTGAGTTGTATATATAGAATTGAAGTCTAATGTGTGCTCCGATTTCTACTCGAAAAATTGCTGGCCCTGTCTATTCGCGGTAACTTCACACTTTCTGAACCAATCAAACCTTCGCAAAATCACTGGATATATGGTGTGTTTAGTTGTTTCCTGGGTATGTCGTGTATCTCAATCGTTTTACGGCCCTGCTAACATAAAAATATCTTATTTTTGGTTAGATTGAACTTTTAGTATCATATTGTGTATAAATTATAATATTCCAGTTTTTATTAATATGAATATGAACAGAGAGAAAATTGATATGTTGGTATTACCTATAAAGAAATATGTTCTCAAGCAAAATATTATTAAACTGAGTGCGCACGTCCCTTATTCTTCTTCTTCTTCATGCGAGAAGCCTTCATGGCTTGTTACTATCTCCAAGTATTAGTCTTGATCTAACCGCCTTTCCTTCGGTCCTTCCGTATTCCTTTTTCCTGTTGGTTTATAATATATTATTTGTTTGGGATATCTTGTATCTTTCATCCTTTTTACATGTTCTAGTCAATTTTTCCTGTATTGTTTTATCTATCCATTTAAATCATTGATGTACGACTGTTTTCTTATATATATTCATTTCTGAGTGTCTCTCTTCTTGCAAATCCTATGATTGATCTCAGAAATCTCATCTCCACTGCTTGTAACCTACTTTTGTCTCTATTTGTCATTGTCCAAGTTTCACTAATGCTCCTGGAACTGCTTTGGTCTTATAGAATTTTATAATTTTTTCCTTCCTTACTTAATTTTTTTACGTTCTCCTATTCCGCACATTTTTGAGAGATTTTCAATTTTATTTGGTATATCTGCTTTTTTTTATATAATAATGTGCATCCAAAAAAATTAAATTTATCCACTTGTTCAATTATGTTATTGTCTATAACGATTTTACTTATCTACACTATAATTTTTTCAGATCCCAACTACAGCGTATTTGGCAGTACTGGATTACAACTTCCGTCTGTTCACGGTAGATGTCGTGTATGCAATTCAAATAAATACAGTCTAATACTTATCATTCTTGTTTTCTCTTGTAATTCTATTGGCTGAATTCCTTAAGCCTGTATGCCACTATTACATCGTCCGTACAATCTCGGGCGGAAGCTACCACGAGTGCTGCTAGCCGAGCCAGCATGCAAGCTGTTAAGGAGAATATCCGTCCAACGATATGTGTTGCAGCACAAGTAAAGACGAGTGCATATTTGTTATGATTTTACGTCTGCAACTGTGGTTCAGGAATAATCTTCACTCACGACTTCAACATTACGTGTTTATGCACAGAGCCTGATGGTTTGGTTGTTGTAACTGGAACTTTCGTGTTTAATAAACACGAATGTTTACCATAATTTCCACACGATGCTATTTTAGAATCAGCAAACATTTTCGTGATTTTTATTCACTAATTACTTGAGTTTAAGAGTCTTGCTCCTTCTAAGAAAAAAATAAATGAACAAAATTACAACCGTCCTCAATACCACACTCCGTCACCCTCTCTCTGATTGGCACAAATTGCAACCGCGCAGGAAACCTTTAATCGAAAATAGCACACGACCAATTACGAAAATGTCCATAAAAACGGCCAGAAGGCGGCCAAATCTTCCATAGCAGCATCCATACAAGTTGCCATGCAGGCTTGCATGGGATCATCCAAGTAATCTTCTATCCTGGCATACAAGCTTTGTGTACGCGACACGAAATAAATCATCGCCTTTTCGCACACGTCTACCGCACCCTACACGTAACGCGAGGACCGTGGTTAGCCTTCGTAAGAATACCTGCTTTCATTTCGACACGTAGCTACACGTTCGTTACGTACACATTGTTCATCGTGAACCGACCTTAACGAAAGACGAATATGCACAGGTGCGATTTGATAAAAAGTTTCGACAGGTAATTAAAGCAAATGCAACATAACTGTATTCCATTCACGGTTACTTCCAACTTTTCTGAAGCCCTGCTAAAGTTCTTCTTCCAGGATATTCCTCCGCCTCGTGCAAACAAAGCTTAAATAAATCTAGACAATTATACCAAAGGGACAACGCACCACATTCGTGCCCATTCAGTTTCATAATATTTTTCCCGCCTGCTGTTTTTTCGCGAAAATATTCCACGACTAGTTGTACTCCAAAACACGTTAGTTCAGAACCAATAACGCGTCTTAGGTGTCTGCCATCCAATCACGGACGACCAATGTCGGGGTAACTTAATTATGATTGGCCCAGTCGAGTATAAGGTGTCTGTCTTCTCACACAAACAAGCAGCCAATAGCCAAAGGAAATGCGCAATTTTGCACGCAATACGTTATAACCCAGCTTACGCGTGAACGCTGTGAAAAACAGGCGGCCCTAAATATTTCGCATGAGAACTATTTGTTACTAGGGGTTACCAACATACGAATTTCTAGCTGTTTTTATTCACATTAAATATAAATAAAATATTGTAATTTGCAAGTAAAATAGAAGTATAATTTCAATTTAATAAAAAAGTAGATACTTTTATTTTACCAGAAGTAAAAAAAAATATGCGATACATCACGTATTCAAGAAATAACTGAACACATTTGTACATGGGGTGATTTTTCAAAGGTTTGATTCAAAAAGTGTGAAGAAACCGCGAACAGACTAAAGTGTCATCCCATGTTAACTGCACCGTGTATATGCCTTCGCCCAATTATTGAGTTGACAGTCGGTAGAAGAAGGGATAGGGGGGGAAGGGGGGGNGCAGCAGTGCGGCGCGCGCTGCCGGAGGTGCGTTTCCTTCCTGTTGCGCGATGGCGGCGCGGCCGGTGCGTTATCACAGCGCGACCAGCAACTGCCAACTGCGGTCTGCGATAACACACAGAGTACCGTCAACTGATTCCCATTTACACCGTAGCAACTCTCTCATATCTACTGTACCTTCCTCCCTACGCACTAGCCACACTCTCTGCTTGCTTACGCTCTCTACGGCCGAGTGAACACTTTGGAAATCTCAACCTTTGATAGAATCATTGCACGTGACTACGCACGTGGTGCATTAGCGTGCTGGTTGAACACTCTTCGACTGTTACCGACCTGATATTACCAGGGTTGTGCGAATATTCGGTATACCAAAACTAAAATGGAAAATTACAATTTTCATTTTCGTCTCAGTAAGAAGTTTGGTTGCTGAAAGTTGAAACTAAATGAAAATTCTCGATTGCGATTAATGTTTGGGTGTTTAATAAAATATTAATTTAGTGCATCAACAAAGAAGATTTTTGCCTGTAAATTATTGCGTTTGTTTTCATTATTTTATAACTAAAATAGCTACATAAGACAGTAATTCAAATGTAGGCAAAAAAAACCCTGTATTAAATACTCCATATTTTACACTTTTTTTTGTTTGGTTTTTGCAACTCATTGATTACCATGAATAATTTGCAAAAATGTTATGGAACTCGTCGAACTTTCGTTAAGACTGAGCACTTGCGAAATTATATTTCATTTTCGTTTCAGTTCACTGAGAGTTCACAACATATCTTTCGTTATCGTTTGACGAGAGAAGAAAGCAGCCTCGCATAATACCGCTATCTACAGCCGTACACGCCAGCTAAACTGCGTCACTGGCCAGTAACATGTCGGCGCGTGGTAACATGCACACAGGCGCCTGTTTCACCTCTGTTGTATCAGCTACTCTGTGAGCCCGGAGTCCGCACGTAACCAACTGCGCCACAGAGATTTGGAACTACTGCGTCGCTTGGACTCCCGGCGAGTGTAGCAACTCCTGAGTTCCAGCCAGCGCAGGGACGTGCTGGGCTCGGCCTGGAGGGGGGGGGNCCCGCGTGGTCGAATGACGTCACGGCAACTTGCAGATCGACCAGTGGTCAGTCGCAGACCGACAGCAGCTTCCACACACGTCGTTATATCCGCCGGCCTCCAGTTTTACCCAACCGCAGCTCGGTTCCGGGAGTGGAGAGTAAACAACCCCCTTGCAGAGTCACCCCTTCTGCTCCCCCCCCCCACCACCTGTACTGAATAAGGGTCACCGCTCCGACAGAATAACGAGCACACCTATCAGTGTATTGCCGGCGATAACGTATCGCTGAGCGTGGCCCTATCCGGAGGCTGGGTACGCGATGAACAGCGCGCACGTATAATTATGTTAGGCTTCGTTCGCAATGAGAAACGAGCACGTGTTAACATGAATGTAGGTAGTCCTTACGGTGTGATTCACGGTTGTCGAGTGTGTGTCGTACAGGAAGCGACCCCGACCTGCACACGTTTGGGAATTGGCGAAACTTTATCTCTGTTCGTGTGTTTGAGGAGTCTCAGCCAACAGGATCGTCTGTGAAACAAAGAAGGAAACATAACTTCAGTT
This sequence comes from Clitarchus hookeri, assembly GCA_002778355.1. Taxonomy (NCBI): domain Eukaryota; kingdom Metazoa; phylum Arthropoda; class Insecta; order Phasmatodea; family Phasmatidae; genus Clitarchus; species Clitarchus hookeri. The sequence continues at coordinate 631,366 of NQII01002346.1, forward strand.
TCCCGGGATCCTACCACGTTCGTTGCTGATGTTCTTTGCATAAGTTTAACTGTGTGTTTCTTTAGTGCAGTTTAATCATTTACAAGTGAACGTTCAATTAAATGAAAATGAATGTTTAGGAATACAGTTATTATTCCGAGGCTTTAGATGGACGTGACGTGAGTTTCCTGCTTGCTGAAGAACAGGGCAGTGATTGTTTACTTATATCTGTGGTTAATGGGTACCTTTCTTTTACTACCGGGAATTGAAAGATTTTCGGGATGCTTAGCAAAGTGTGCAGTCTCGGAAAATAAACATATTTTAGTCTCAATAATTCTCTTATTAAATTGCGTAAGAGTGTTTTAGATATCCTAAGTATAATACCACAAAGTAATCAAGAAAACAGAGGTGAATCGGTAGCGTGTATTGCGAGCTATACCCACTTAAGGCCAGCAAAATGACCTCACTGGCCAACAATATGGCGGAACAGTAGTTCACCAGTCAGCTCCTGAAGATTAACATGCCAGACGGTAGCCCGAAAATTTCATAGCGTGAAATACCCAATCAGAATCAAGGCCCTTTCGTCATAGCTTCGCGCAACCAACGAGTAGGGCACCGGTTTTCCGCGAAATTATTTCAGGACAAGTTGTGTTCCAAAACGCTTTAGTTCAGAACCACTTTCGTGATTGGAGTTACACGTATTATCTGTCTGGCCGCGTATCACGGACGGTCAGCACTGGAAAAACTTAATTCTGATTGGCTCACTGGTGTAATAGACTGTCTCCACACAAAGACAAGCAGCCAATAGTCAAATGAAGACTGCATGTGTGCACATAGGATATTGAAGTCTAGCCTCCGAGGAAATCTTTCCGGGAAACACAGGTGACCAATGAGCGACTGAGTTCGGTTACATGAAAGTAGCCGCCACTGACTTCTGCATATTGTGTGGTAATACAGCGCGATTTGTTATTCAGGTCGAGAGTCGCGAATTGTTGTAGTGAAGGTAAGCCAGAGAAGCAATAAGCCAGGAGTGTGCACGCCAGACGAAACACGTCTCCAGCTCGTCTGTTATGACTGCCGTTGGTGAGACGTGAAGCGGGGTGAAGTTCCCTCCACAAGGCTCGATATTAGTCAGTGCGAGTAGAGCAGGGGATGCTCGACAACTCACATTTCTCATGTAGGAGGAAGCGAGGGATGACACGCCCCTTTCTGGGGAATGAAATTACAAACACACAGATGTATTGCTTCGCCAACCGCTTTTGTAGGACTCGGATTAAAAGTCACGTTTGAGCTTCACCGTAAAATAAATTTCTGCTGCCGCAGTTTTGTTTTGCTAAGGTATTAATAAAATGTTTACTTAAAGCTAGAGCTATTGATTTCTCGCGAAAAAAAATATGAGTACACGGTGTACTTCAATACTATAAGAACCCAACAGCAGTTTGTCTACTGCCATTGGTTACTGTCTGCTTGAGAAGGCGTTTTCATACTTGTCCTGGCCACTCAGAACTCGGCAACATCGGCACGGCTTCTACGTGATTCGTGTGCAGACAGTTAACACGTGTCAAAAAAAAATCAGCCTATCAAGATAGGTAAACGACCCTACAGTGTTTTCAAATACAATAACTTGTCTTGAAATCTTTCCGCGAAATGTCACTACCCCTACTTATAGCTTTGGAGACACAGTAAAAGTTCAGTATTCGCAGACCTCTTCTTATTTGGGACTCTCATGAAGAATGTGTGAAATGTGTTCTATCACAGAGCGTTCTCTTGAATGCTTCACAACTGCATCTTGTTTTTGGTTACCTTAAATTTTTAGTGTATCTATAAATAACAATATTTCATTTATAACTACTATGAATAAAGCCAGAGGAAAAATGGGTGTTTTGGTAACGCCTGGTAAGAAACAGTCATTGTGCAAAATGTTGTTACACTGAGTGCGCACGAATGCCGTGCGTTGGCCCTCTGTTCTAATTTAATAAGTTTTGCTTGTATGGAGTGGAGGGATATCCTGGAAGTAGAACTTTATCAGGGCTTCAGAAAAGTTGTAAGTAAGAGTGAACGGAGCGTACTCGCCAACGTAGACGTAACGACGTAACGACACATGTGTTGTAAAGACGCGTTGTTACGGCAGTCGACGACAGCTGACGTTCGCGGAGACATGGACGCACAGGACGGGGGTCAGTGTTGCATGTGCACAGCCGCGGTGCTCTGCTTACTGACCACGTGTGTCTGTGAGGAGAGGCACTGGACGTGTGTGGTCGCGCGCACACCCTTCACAAGGGTCATATCTACAGTCTTGCTATCACCAAAGTGGGTCATAGCTACGCAGTTTGCAAGTACATCTCATTGACTGGTCTGCGGGATCGCCTCAAGCTCTATACGCACGCTCACTGCTGCCTAGTCAGCAGTCTTCACGCAGTTCAACAAGAAAACTGTTTTTTTTAAGGTTATAAGGACATTTCAAGGTTAATGACTTCACATAAAAAATAACTTGATAAAAATATATAATGTTTTTAGCGTAAATGTGAGCATTTTACCTTCAAATGTTTATTCGTACAAATTTTAAAATGTAATTTTTACAAGAAGTTTGGTTTTAGTTAGTTATCTTGAAGCCACCGTAGTGACATTTTTTCATTTCATTGAAATCCGAAACTTAACTGACCAGTGGCAAGGGTTTAACTTATAACAATTTTTTTTTAAATCTTACAATACAAAAAAACCAAATAAAATTTTCTAAAAAATATTTTTTATGACATTTTGATGACACGGAGAATTATTTAAAGCTTTAGAATAACCCACCCCTGCCCACTCCATTTAGACATTTGTTAGAAAATAATTATTTCAATGAGAATTGCCACAGTTCCTTTTGTTGTTATTTGAAAAGTAATTTTCTCCAATTGACACCCCTTGTTTCATGTTATTATTTCAAATACAATGAAAACTTATTAATATGCAAAAATGTAGAAAATAATTTTAGTCTCTTGAACCTCTTTGAACCTTTAATACCCAGTGTAGACAATTGTCAACGTGTTGCAAAGGAAAGTTAGTTTTGGCTGGTGCTGTACACTGGCGGGGTTCTGTGTCCGGTGATCTTCCATGGAGGTGACTGGGTAATTGTTATTGGTTCATTTATAATATACTATATATAATATAATATACATAATAAATAATATAATCGAAGACAAAGCTTGCAAATTACTGGCAAGCTTCACTCAGCATCACCAACACAAACTATAAACTAGTGAAAGTCAGTTCAGAGACTGGTACACACTAGCCAATCAATCAGTCGAATAAACGGGGAATCAGTCACATGGTGTGACATTTATGGTCACTTTTGGAGATACGACGTAGAGAGAGCGTTAATTTTTTTATGCCAGCCATAGATGGAGATTTCAATGTTTTTGCACAATAAATTACATGAATAGTATTTTTGTAGATATGAAAACAAACAATTTATTTTATGATAACCAAATATTTGTCACGAAAGTCGACCGCTTTACTCACGACTCTCTTCGCCCACTTAATGCAGCGTAAAAAAATACAGTGCCAAACTACAAGCAATCGTTTCGCAACGAAAAAAACATCTCATCCTTCGGCAATAAACGTGTACTGTGCATTTAAATATTGCAAATGTTAATATATGGCATGTTCACAGGCATCTGCCACGTTACAATGCCTCGATATGGACTTTAATACATCAGCGAAATTCAGCAACCGGAACAATCAGTAGGTTGCAGCCAATTTTACCGATTGTCACGGAATTGACTCCATTGTCACTGTTTCAGATGTAGAATGTAGCTCTGCATATTTGAGTTTTAATAAAGGAGGAGTTTTTAAATTGGCCGACACTGAAATACTTTTCTCGATGTTTTTACACTCATTGCAGCAAGAACTGCTGTAGGCAACAGTAAGGCTTCGATATATCGCTCGATCGAGGCATAGGTAATTGCACACCTGCACACGTCTGCTTCGATATATCGCTCGATCGAGGCATTGGTGATTGCACACCTGCACACGTCTGCTTTCGCGAAAAATCAAATTGCGGAAATGCAATTCCTTCACTGTCTTACGTTCATATCTGCATCTTTCCTCGCGTTGGTGGCCGCGTGTATTAGTGATAAGACTTTCCAATGGAAATCAGGCTACTGCAGTAGTGAACGTCTGTGATCCACAAGGCGACACAAAATACGTGGAACTATTTAAATCATCCCATTACAAAGGTGGGTCTGAGATCAGTTGTTTTGTAACACAGTTATTCACGTAATTATTTAGCGACAAACAACAGCCTCTGCAAATGACCTCTACTCGAGTACAGACCTACAGTAGGTAAGCGCCAGAGAAGCCTTTAATGGCACCGAGTTACAGCGTGAAGTGGCATCTTCTCTATAGAAACAGCTTTGACGTGTATTATCTCGTTCAAAGTATCCATCAATGTAATGAATCTATGCGCATAAAAGCTTGTGGTATAACGCTGTGTTGTAATGTGAGCGCTGTTATCAAGCAGATTTATCTCTGGGCTGTGTTCGCATCGCCGACAATAGTCGCTGAGCCAAGAGATCGATCTGGCACTGTGGACGATGGCAAACACCGATGGCACGTCAACAAGCGCCAGCGGTGTTGTCTGAAAGGAAAGGCCCTCGCTTTATTGGCCACGGTGTGTGACTGTGGACAGTTTAACGCCGATGCAGATTCTATTTTCCGCTGACCTCACTTCGCGACTGGAATCCTGAATGCAACCAGTCAGAGGATTAGCATCGATCGCTCGCTGTGCGATGGTTTGGCGTATCTGGACAGAGGACTACAATCTGCCGATGTCTACCTCGCTGCTTACGTGCTCACGACGAATTTATGATAAAAAGGAATAGAGAAAAATTACAAAAGGAAATACATATTATGATATAAATTTATGGTAATAAGAGTTTCACAAACCCAGTAAAAAAAACCCGAGATACAAGGAAAAGGCGTTCAGAAAAATAACCTTGGTAAGAAGCAAAATAGTTATAAATACTGACGTCTTGGAAAATGTAAGTGAGTTCCGTTACTTCAGGCGTGATATTTTATCAAATGACATTGAAGATATAAAACGGAAAACGTTTCATACGCACAAAAGCTGCAGAACAAGGCAATGCGATCACGCATGTAGGACAAGTTGCATTGGTCGTAGGCGTGACTCTTAAGTTATTACATACGCAGCAAATACGTCGTGACAGAAATAGGGGTTACTTACACCCCTGATTTTGCACAACACTGAGTGTCACCCACAGTTGATCAATTTTCGAGTGGTGGATTATGAAGTAACACGTCCGGCGGTCACGTGATCTTCAACCAATCGCAGGGCAACTTTTTTTTATTTCCATCCATCCGTCAAATATTGATCAAATGTTATCCATCGACGGACGGACGGATAAGCCACCGCCTTCTGACTAAATTCCTTAGACGTAAATTCGCACTTTGAAATAAAATGCAAGGCTGAGGATCTTTGTTTATTTATATTTAGTGGAAATTTTAGAATTTTAAATGTAAAACAATTCAGTATAAATTCTTATCGCGTGGAAAAAATTATTTCCCCATAATATTTATTTCTTCAAAATGTTATTTCCAACCAAAATATGTATATCTCCAACTAGAGGAAGATAACGATGTTAAGTTGTCACACTGAAATCTTGCCGTACAGAAGGATTGGCGGATGACGGATTGTTGTGCATCGCTTTCAACTGACGGAGGGAAACGGAGAAGGATGACTGAGTGACGGATGCGACGGATGGTTGTCGAGGCCACAATATGTTGCCAGTCTCCGATTGGCGGACTGCGATCCGACAAGTTGTTGGTCAGAGAGGCCATGTTATTTGGCGCTATGAGCGGCTTTCACTTGTGTCGTCTTAAGTCGCCAGTAACTACGTGATCAACGGGGACACCTGATTTACGTGAACACATTTCCGCACAGGCCGGGCTTCAGTATCCTAAATGCGCACTCGCAACTTTCCTTCGTTCATTACCCGCGTGTCTTTGTGAGAGGACACCTTACTTGACTGGGGGGATGGGAATTAAGTTACTCCGGGGCTAAACGTTTCTATAGTCCACTCGTGGTTACTTCTGACATTTCTGAAGCCTTGCTAAACTTCTGCTTGCAGAATATTCCTCCGCTTCATGCGAGCAAAGCTTAACCCAGTTTCGAAAATTACACCAAAAGGACACTGCACCACATTCGTGCGCACTCAGTGTAATAATATTCTTCATAAGAACGATTTCTTACTAACCATTACTACCACACCGGTTTACTCTCTGTTTTATTAATATTAATTATAAATTAAATATTACCATTTTTATATAATGTAAGGAAAAGTTAAATTTAACCAAAAAGAAGGTATTTTTTTGCTAACACATATATAAAACGCTTTCGGTACATGACATATTAAGGAAACAACCGAACATGGGGTCATTTTTTATAGGTTTGATTCAAAAGTGTGAATATACTGTGAATAGACTATATCGAGAAGCGTAGCAATTACATTCTCCAACCCCGAAAGTGGATATTATATAAAAATTAAAAGAAAAAAATTCGCTAGTTAATTTTCTTGTAGGTTATACTACACACATTGTTGTTAACTGAAGCAGAAGGCTGCATGTTATCGGCCACTAGCTACCACAGTGAGAGGCAGTGACGGAGTCTTCATGTTATCGGCCGCTAGCTACCACAGTGAGAGGCAGTGACTGAGTCTGCATGTTATCGGCCGCTAGCTACCACAGTGAGAGGCAGTGACTGAGTCTTCATGTTATCGGCCGCTAGCTACCACAGTGAGAGGCAGTGACTGAGTCTTCATGTTATCGGCCGCTAGCTACCACAGTGAGAGGCAGTGACTGAGTCTTCATGTTATCGGCCGCTAGCTACCACAGTGAGAGGCAGTGACTGAGTCTTCATGTTATCGGCCGCTAGCTACCACAGTGAGATACAATGACTGAGGTCAGAATGTGTCACGGAACTGCCGGGCCAATCGCGAAGCTGACACGAACTTGTGGCTGTTTGAAGTTCAGCTTTCCTTCAGAACAAATCCGGGAATTTTCACGTGCCTACTGTTTATAATGAAATTGTTTTGGAATACAGGTCGTCAAATCTTTCCGCGGAAGTTACGTATCTCGTGAGTTGTTAAAAATATTCTTGCAGTGGGGGTGAATGATTAAGTGAAATATTTTGAACATACTCCATTTTTACACTACGTCGTCACAGAAAACTAAGTCTGAGACAAATCAAACATTAAAAACGAGTTAAGAGAGGTTGTAGTCAAAATATATCAATACAACGTATAATAAATCCCACAAGGAATTTTGTCAGATTTATAGCAAAATAGAAAAACAAAAAATAAAATTACCGGACGATCGCGCGAGGACAATAGCCTATAAGAACCACTCTTTGGTGCGCGGCCAATCAGGACAAAGCTTGACTGCCATTGGTTTATACAATATATAGGCAACCTTATGTTTGCAGAAGCCCTCGCAACGCCTCCATAGTGGGAAAATAAAGCACCAAATTAAGAATTACTCGCTGTTCCTAACACTACACATAGAGACGACAATAAATGTAAATTCATTCCCTAATACTCTGCACGACTTACACACTTCGCAAAATAACGGACGGCCGGTATTTCTAGGGACGGCCAGCACAAAAGAAAAGATGATCTAAGACAATCCACTGTGTTCTTCTGTGTCGTCATCGTTGTGTCTACCAACCAGTCTTGTGCGAAATTCTGTCTTCGTCTCAGTTTCATCTCTGCTGTCTTCGTTGTCTTGTCCTTGGTTTTTCCACCTTTTCAGTTTGATAATTCGTCCTGTAATTTCATTTTTTGCTCTTCTCTTTTGTTATAAATGTGACAAAATTCCTTGTGTGATTTATCGTACGTTGTATTGATATATTTTGACTACGGCCCCTCTTAGCTCGTTTTTCGTGTTTGATTTATGTCTCAGACTTGGTTTACCGTGAAGACGTAGTGTAGCAATGGAGTATCAAAATATTTCACTTCATTACGCACATCGTGTAACAGTTTATATTAAATATTTTATTGATAATATAGTGTTGCGAGATTTCGCGAGTAACTTTTGGCAGGGTGGAAACATCAGTACGGGTTTCACGTATATTTCCATTCAGGATTTACATTGTGCAGGCGGCGGGAGCGAATTGCAGAACATCCTGTATAGGCTTTGTTGCTTACACTGAGAGAGGCGGGAGAGTTCCGAACCAGCGACGAACAGTCAGCTCGATGGAAATGGCTTCCAACAAAGGCAGCAAATTTCTTTCAGGTTGCTGGTACACATAAGGCTAAACTTGTCAATATGTAACGGCAGCCACATTTGAACACATTAAATTAAATAGATACCAAGCTGAACATGTTCGCTTGGTTGCACCTCTGTAACCTAAAAAATCAAATTAATAACTTAAAAAACGCTTTAGTAGTTATTTACAATCGTTGCCAACACTAACTAATGTTGATTATTTTTTGTAATCTCAGTAGCTACAACTAACTTCACTATGACTAGACTAAAATAGTACTAAGTGTATCGCTATTTACTTGACTCTATATTTATTTCAAAGAATGCAGAAAATACCGGCAATTTCAGCCATCTTAACAACACTGTTAATATGTTCATAGCAACCAATCGAAGCGCTACACGGGAGAAATGTCGTTCAGTTGTACGCACGCACTTACACAACTGTTGACTGTGAACAGAAAGTGAGTGCGATCGAAACAAGTTCGGAGTCCGTGCGACGGTGAGAGCTGAACCACGCACTCAAGATGACGTAGACCTATGCTCTTTTTCTGCGCATATCTGCAGCACTGACTCGTCCATCGCGATGTAGTCAGCAGCGAAGAACGTGTTTATACTTTAATTTTCAACATACTTGCCATTTTATATTAATACTACACTTTTCTTTGACTGGCGTGGATGTTGTAGTTGCATTAAAACTATTTTAGAGGAGTTGTACCAACATCACAAAGCAGTAGAGGGATTATGGGGACTTTGGCACATCGGGATCTGGGACCGGAGCGTCGGAGCTGTTCGTGCTGTCATTCCGGTCGGCCGGCGACCATATTGGATCCATCTGACTTTGACCCTGACCTTGGCCCCAGTAAACTTTGACCTTCAAAACTCAGAATATACAAAAAAATCCACTAAATTCAATTATAAAAAAATTATTTAAAAGTGTTTAAAAATTAATAAAAATGTATATAAAAAGATTATAAAAAAAATTTAAATCTCCGGAGGTCTCCCACACTCCTCCACCAATCTTGGTAAGTGCAGCCATCCGCCATTTTGGTCAGTGCAGTCCGCCATCTTGTTAGGCATCACAGCCACCGTCCGCCATCTTGGTACTTTCATTTGTCATTCGTTTATACATTACTGGAGTTTGTATATTACCTTCGTACAACCGCCATCTTGGTTTTTTGTTTGTTATTTGTTTTACATTGCTGGTGCCGTCCCCAGCACTGGGCCCAGCAGACGACTGACCCCCTCCACGTCCCCCTTCCAATATATTTAATTGCTCCGCCAGTGTTTCTCATTGGCTAATTACCCCACCGCCTTCCAATATATTTAATTGCTCCGCCAATGTTTCTCATTGGCTGATTTCTAGTGCGTTTACGGAAACCTTCGTTCGACCAATTAAAGGCGTTCGCTTGAAGTCTACCCCTGTTTCTCATTGGCTAATTGCCCCACCCCCATCACCTCCTCCACCAATTATTCAACTTCGTTCAACCAATTAGTCGGCAAGCCTCCTCCCCCCACCCCTGATTCTCATTGGCTAACCACTTCACGTGACAATCTCTTGGATTGTCTAATTACTCGGGTGTTTTCGGAAACCTTTGTTCCGACCAATCGGCGGCCTACTTTAATAGCGAGCGCGGACTATTTTCTTCCCTTACTAACTCTTTATAAGACGCACCTTGAGCCCCCTCGGGAAATCAGTCATTTTTCTCGCTCTTAGAAATGTACGCGTGTTGTCCGAGCGGCCATAAAATCGTGTCGGACGATGCCGCTGGTCGGGGATCTCCCGTTTCCCCCACCCTTGCATTCCGGCGCTGCTCCTTACACACCTCGCTTCACCCTCATCGGCTCTCAAGACCTAGATGTTAAGAGCCGCCCAAATCTCTTCTCTCACTCACTTCCTTGTGATGTGTTGTTCAAGCTCCACGTATATATTGTTGAGGTCATGTTTACAATCCACCGTCCAATCAGGCGACCTTCGTAGCGTCGTTGGCTAGACGCCTGTCTATAGCGCGAGAGGTCTGGGCCGTAGATCTGTATGCCGTTTCTAGGTTCAGTTTAGTTTGTAAGTAGCTTCCCGACTGATCCGGCATAAAACTCTTTCTACTTTCGGGAATATTTTCCGGGTAGTTCAAGTTAAGTTTCTACGTGTCTGACTCTCGTAAATTCCTAATTCAGTTATCTCTTCTATGTTGCCTAGGGCCTGTAGCTCTCTGCCTTTTAGCTTTTTCTTCGTCCCTTTCTTATTCTTTCATTACTGTACTTCACTTTTTGTATGCCTTTTATCAATTACCTTCTGTCACAAAGACCACAGAATCTAATTCTTGTCTTCTCAAGTTCACGTTAAAATTTTTTAATTCCATTATTCCGGCTTCATTTCTAGGGTATTTTTCAGAGCTGGGAATAAGCTCCGCTCAATGTTTTCAAAGAGAAAAAAAAAAAGTCGTAGTTTTATGTTAACAGAACGTTTCTACCATATATGAGTCGCTTTGAAAGTTGACTTTCTAAATGTTATTTTGTTATGTTAAATAACCTTATAAAATGTTTATGCCACCTAATAAGTTGAATATGCAACTTATTATAACTTTCCGTATTACATGTTTTTCTTATATTTGCAGAAAATATATTTTATCAAATATGAAAGTACTTCTTATGCATTACTTAGAAATATTTTCTGTTGAAAAAAATATTGATTGAAATGATCGTAAACGCATCATAATTTCGCTAAGGGCTTTTTTTTTTCCAACGAAAAATATGAAGCTTATTTATTACCAGCTTCTTCAAATGTTTGGCTCTTGGAAATCCCATAAAAAGAGCATAAAAACAAACTATACACACTTTCAGCCACATTTATTAAAGAATTCTAATTTTAGATACAAAAATTTTGCAACAAAACGCAACTTTGAAGCGCAGGCAGAGAAACTCAAATTCAGCGAACAAAGAGCGTAAGCACGGTGTTAGAAATAAAATTCAAGCAGTTTTAATTACAAGTAGACCCGTATTCGTGTGCCAAGCCAATAACTTATGTTTTTAAGGAATAATGTTTTAACTCGATAATTTTTTAGTATTGCTCTATTTAGCATTATTTTGTATCCCATAATACCGTTGGTAAAATATGATATTTACTGTATTATTAAAAACAGTTTGGCGTGAAAAAAATTGTAAACAAGGGCAATGACCTTACGCGAAAATACTCCAAGGTAAAACTTATTTATTAACATTGTAGCATAGATTTTCACTGTTGATTTATTTATTAACGTTGTCGGCTAGATTTTCACTGTTGATGCATTTCGTTGTGGAAAGTGTTGGACGGTTGCGTGCGAATCACGGACTTGTGAATGTTGAATGTGTCGATTGATTAACACCGTATTCGAAAACCCAAATGGTTTCGTGATCTCGGTCGTAGCGAATGACAGAAAACCCGCGCGTGTGTGCGAATCATAACAGTCTCTGTGAGGTGCTTAGGGCAATATATCGAAAAATGACTGGTTCTGCAAGTAATATCAAAAGACCGCTAGTGTTTCAAATCGCTTTGTCACTATGAGAAAACGCGTTAATGTAACGATGATTAGTAAAAATGACATTCCTGGATCAGGACGCGTATCGATTAATGAAGCTTGATTTTCGTGTCAATATTTATACGCACTATGTCAAGAGCCGTCCAGTCCAGTCCAGTCCAGCCCAGTCCAGTCCAGTCCAGTTCAGTCCAGCCCAGTCCAGCCCAGCCCAGTCCAGTCCACTCGTGTAGGTGACTCCGACAATGAAGTAATGGGATTCGCCGGCAGACACACAACACATTGTACTTTGAAAATCATACAATCACAGAAGTGGTTCACGGATTAAGTGTTTTGAAATGTCATGAAATATTTTTACGAAATTGTGTTTTCCGTACTCTAGCTCTAGGAGTAACAAATTACAATGGCTGTTTGAGAAGGCTGGCACATGTAGACTGCGAAAACGCTNCCGTACTCTAGCTCTAGGAGTAACAAATTACAATGGCTGTTTGAGAAGGCTGGCACATGTAGACTGCGAAAACGCTTTCCTTAGAAGAAAGGAAAACATTTGCGTATTTTTGACGTAAATTTATAAACTTTCACTACGTCCTGGTAAGTTACATTAAAGAACTGGCTCTTGGGATTTGAAAATTGTTTTTCTCATAATTTTGTAACTCTCTTGATTGTTTGCAATTGTTAGAGTAGGGAATATATTTTTCGGAACTATCTTTGTCGATAAAAGGCCAACATACTATCTAAAACACAGTAGCGTCTTAATCATTGTATGGTTGGCTGGTCCATTTTACACTTGCCTCAACTCTCTGAAGACCAATCGCAAACGTTCAGTTCCAGAAGAGTATCGCAATTTTAACTGGTCGAGTGGAATTTCAAATCAGCTTCGTACACACACAGGCACCAGTATACAACGAAAGAAGAACCTGTGACATGTAAACAGTACGTTAAAGAACCTGTGACATGTAAACAGTACGTTAAAGAACCTGTGACATGTAAACAGTACGTTAAAGAACCTGTGACATGTAAACAGTACGTTAAAGAACCTGTGACATGTAAACAGTACGTTAAAGAACCTGTGACATGTAAACAGTACTTTAAAAGCTGGTAAACTGCCTAACATTCTCGCGGGAAACCATTTGTAGTCATCATGATAAATGAACCGAACAATTTTTTTTACTATAACAATTGAACTTTGTGTTTCTGAATTCAAAGAAAAGTTGTATTGTAGGAAATCCTTTTATTTGGTAATGTAAATAGTCTGTCGAATGTGGTTCAATGACCCGCAGGTAGACTACAAGTGTCGCGTGTTCTCGAGCCTCATCCCAAGATAACGGCGAGTTGAACCTGCTTTCTCGGGCCTTTGGCACTAGCTGTGTCGCTCAGGTCAGGGGTGACCAACTGCTATAAACTCACTGCAACATACACGTTTTTCAAGTCCTTCCTCAAGTGAATTCACGAACATGTATGTTCCCTACAAATACTAAGAAACTTTGGCGCATACAAACGTCATGGTTGCAGTCTTCCAGTCACAGATAAATATTTAACTTTAGGCGTTGCGGTGAACGCATTCTTCGTTCGGAACTGTCATAAAATGCGGTCAGTAAAATTGTATTAGTAATTTATATATCTAGCAGCAGTTGTTTATGAGACTATGTGATATAGTTATAAGAAGAAATGATATATATCACGTGTGAGGTACTTGCCTTATCGTGAGGTACTTGCCTTATTGTGAGGTACTTGCCTTATTGTACGGAGTTTTCTGCCGTGTACAGTGCAGAACGCCAGGCACGTCTTGTGAGTCATATTGACTGAAAGCACGTCTTGTGAGACACGGTGACTGAAAGCACGTCTTGTGAGACACGGTAACTGAAAACACGTCTTGTGAGACACGGTGACTGAAAGCACGTCTTGAGAGACACGGTGACTGAAAGCACGTCTTGTGAGAGTGACTGAAAGCACATTTTGTGAGTCACGGGGACTGAAAGTAAGCAGAGCCCTGACTGTCCTCAATGAGAATATAATTCGGAGTGTTTTACAAACTGAATTGTGAGCCCCTTCACAGGATTTTTCGGCATTTACAACTACGGTTTTATTGCCTTTCTCTGACTCATAGCTACAACAAAAACAACAAATACAATGACACAAGTCGTTAGAGAACTAACATTCTTCCTAGCTAACAATTTGAAATGCTTCATGTAAATTTTTTAATACGATTTTTAACAACAAATTTGCTTCCTGCTCTGTGCTGTAGTTCTCTCTCTACCGGCATTTTTTTCCCCCCAGCGCCCAGCTCATGCATATTCAGGAGGAACACCAGCTTTCGTTATGGTTTGTGACGTGTACGTGTAATCCGGCTGGTTATCAGCTGAGAGGTACAGTCAGTTCAGCTGCACTGTGGACGCGGAGTAGCGCATCTTCCGTAATACGGAACCATTTGCACAATGCAGGATAGGCTGTTCATGGTAAACTGAGCATTTTGGAAAGTCCTGCTTGAGATCTACTTGTATGCACGTCGTGCATTCTTCCATCTAATGTAATCTTAACATTACCACGTGCCTCGTCACTTTACGCATGCGTCGATCAAGTCAAACTGTGCAATTATTAGAAAAGTAAGTATTTTACCAATGTGCTAATGGTTACACTCACGTGCATCAAGAAAACAGAAGTCAAGATAAATAAGTTCAGTATTCATGTTTACCTAGCACTTTTAACGCAGAGTTAAGACATGGAACTACTTTCCCTCCGTCGTTACCAACTGTATGGGAGCATGCCAGTCAGCGTGCCCGTTAAAATACACTGAAGAGCCAAAAAAACTGGTATACCTGCCTAATATCGTGTAGGGGCCCCCGCGAGCACGCAGAAGTGCCGCAAGACGACGTGGCATGGACTCGACTAATGTCTGAAGGTATGCAGGAGGCATTGAAATCTGCGCCAATTTGAGAAAGGGTTGCACGTCTGTCGCGTTTAATGATTCTCGTCAGTCGTCGTTTGTCCCGTTCGTTCACGATCTTTTTCCGGCCGCAGCGATGTCGAAGATTTGATGTTTTACCGGATTCCCGATATTCACGGTACACTCGTGAAATGGTCGTACGCGAAAATCCAAATTTTATCGCTACCTCGGAGATGCTATGTCCCATCTCTCGTGCGCCGACTATAACACCACGTTCAAACTCACTTAAATCTTGATAACCTGCCATTGTAGCAGCAGTAACCGATCTAGCTGCCGACCGCATCGCGTTACTCTGATTGGTTCCATACCTCTTTTATTTGCATACGCACGCCTATAGCAGTTTTTTTTTTACTCTTCAGTGTACATGCAGGTACGGACAGTGATGTTTTTCAAAGGTTGATTTCAAAATGGCTTAATTAACCGTAACATGTATAAACCATAAAATTCTGCATATTGAAAGAAATTTAAAATAAATTTAGGGATGCTGTAAATAAATGACGAAAGCCTGTTCTCTTGTGTTACGTCATAAGTTAACGACCGACTACATCATACTACTTCCACGACTGGCTAACTAAACTTTGATTTAAGTCATAAGTTACCGGATAGTCTTAGGAGTGAACTACTGGAGGTGCAGTATTCTCACTGGCACAATCACCCACGAAACAGGTTCTCGTACAGACGACAGCTGCAAATGGCAATTTACCCGCAGCATACAGTGTTCAAATCTAATAGTTCCTCTGCTATTTTAGGGAAGATAAAGTAATCTTCACTAATAATTAATCCATTAATACTACGAAATTAGTTTTTTTTTTCCCCTCCATCATTTTCCAGCATGTTATCCAAGCCGAGAGGTCCACCTAGCAGTAGGAGAATAAGTAATCTTACGTTTATAATAGTTATTAGAGCTAATGTATATTTTTTAAATTTTAACTGCCATAACTTGTATGTACATGTCACTGTGAGTTATAAATATTATATATAACTTCAGTAGCTGAGATAGATGTACAAAAATCAATTATTAAAATTATGTGTGAAATGATCATTCATTTTTATCATGTACAACCAAAGTAATTATTATGACGGTCTTGATTGATGAAAGGGAGATGGCGGTTTACTACAAAAAAACTTCTGAAGCATAAAGCAGCCAAAATGTAAATGTTTAAATTTTGATTTAAAATATCCTTTTATTAAATTTGCGTAACTATTCAATAAGTAGATTGTAGCAAAATATTTTACATTGTTAGAAAATATACGCGTTTTTCTTTAATATTCAACATAAATAGTACTTTTGTGATTATGTAGGTAGTCAGTGTACTACTTCGTAATGAGTTGTGGCAATATTGGTAGTGAGTGTACTACTTTGTAATGAGTTGTGCCAATGTAGGTAGTGAGTGTTCTACTTTGTAATGACTTCTGGCAATTTTGGTGGTGAGTGAACTACTTTGTAATGAGTTGTGGCAATGTTGGTAGTGAGTGTGTTACTTTGTAATGAGTTGTGGCAATTTTGGTAGTGAATGTACTACTTTGTAATGAGTTGTGGCAATGTTAGTAGTGAGTGTACTACTTTGTAATGAGTTGAGCGTGTTGTACAGTCAGGTGCTATTCAAGAGCGTAAATAATTTTTCTTGATTTTGAGGTTAGTTTAAGATTTCATGTTATGATATAGATGATAACGTGATAAAAATATCGATTCATTTAAATAATAACGTTTTTAATGTTTTCTCAAGTGTAAATACGAGACTTTTAACTTAAAATATTGATTCGTATAAGTTGCAAAAAGTTATTTTGACATAAAGTTTGGTTTCAGCTAAATGTTTATTCACGTCACAGGAGTGGTGAGTTGCAATTTATTTTATACCGGACACTTGGT
The DNA here is from genome assembly GCA_002778355.1 of Clitarchus hookeri. Classification (NCBI taxonomy): domain Eukaryota; kingdom Metazoa; phylum Arthropoda; class Insecta; order Phasmatodea; family Phasmatidae; genus Clitarchus; species Clitarchus hookeri. The sequence goes on from NQII01002346.1 coordinate 647,930, forward strand.
TCATATGCAGTAAGGGTTACATTTTATGTCAGAAGTTAAAATATTCCAAATAAAAAATTTTCAAGAAATATTCTTTATGACATTTTAATAACATGAGCCCTAGCCTAAATTATTACTTTTGTAGCATTTTTAGATTTGCACAGAAAAAGTTATTCATTAAAAATTCCCAACACTAGTTTCGTTGTTTATTGAAAAGTAATTTTCTTCAATCGTCATAAATTTGTCTGACTCTCGTTTTATATCACAACCAAGAATAATGCCATGTGCTAGAAATGTATAAAATAACTTTAACCCCTTGTGGTCGACGCACAAGAAAGAGTTTCAACGGCCTGCGGTGAAGACAGAAGAAAAGAGTTCCCTACTCGTGGTAGACATCACTCGTAGTTGAGACTGTACACTTCTGCCAACAACACAAAACACATAGCACATTCTCTTTGTTTACGACATATGACAGGGGGCTATACCGATATTCAGAACCACGCGCTCATCGCGAACACGTTTACGCGCAGGCTATATTTGAGTATGCTACGCTAGCACTTGCAACTTTCCTGCAGTTACTGGCTGTGCGCCTCCGTGAGAACATACTGTGTTTGCTCACTGACTGGGCCAATCAGAATGAACTTACTCCAATTCGGAACGTTCGTATTTCGCGGGCAGACAACCTAAGACGCGGGACAGTTCATAACATCCAATCACAAAACTGGATGTGAACCAAAGTGTTAAGTACAAAGATTCGTGGAATGTTTTCGCGACAAAGCAGCCACTCCTGCTGACATTGCCATAGTTCCATACAAAATATTTTCTTGTTGAAACTCCCGACATTGTATATTTACTTGTGTTGAAAAGGTTAAACCGCTCTCATCCTTTCAGCCCTGCGTTAGTGCATGTATCAGGTGTTGCAATCGAATAATATTATGGCCCGTGTTGTACTTGCATATGCCTAATTCTCGCAACTAGTGAACTTCGTACTGGGTGCTCAAGAGACATTGGTATTGACCACTTACGAGCCGGAACTACTCAACTATATAAACGTCCACAAATAAGAAAGTGGCTGTGTTGGTCAGTGAGCGTCGTCGTGTACAGCTGAGGTCATAGACGTTCTTCGTGTGCAACATGTACACTGCGGTGGAAACAGGGACTGAATGAGTTAACGGTAAGACGTAGACAACATTCTTTGGCCTGCCAACTCTAGATTTGACTCATACTGAACACGTATAGGATATTGTGGGGCGATGTTCTCACCACCTGCTCAAACACTGGCTGATCTTGAATGTATTTATATATATATATATATATATATATATATATATATATATATATATATACACACACA
>NQII01002346.1:649846-682146 GCA_002778355.1 Clitarchus hookeri
GGGGGGGGGGGGCGATACTTCCCTCCTTCGATAACGACGCAGCCCATATACCTCCTCGCCCGCTTTCTCTGCGCAACGATATTGAGTTCCCCGTCACGTGTGCTACGCCTTCCTAATTAGCTCCTTCTCTCTCCCTCTCTATCTGACACTGTCTCTCTCCCTCTCTCTCTGTCCCTCTTCCCCCCCTCTGAGTGTCTACACTCTCTGTAACTGTCTCTCTCTGTGTCTCTCTCTCCCCTTCTCCTGTCTCTGTCACTCTTTGTCTCTCTCTATCTCCCTCTCTCTGTCAGTCTCTCTCTCTCCCCTTCTCTGTTTCTCTCTAACTCCCTCTCTCCTTCTCTCTCTCCCCCTCTCACACCCTCTCTCTTTCTCCCTCCTCTCTCTCTCTCTCTCTCTCTCTCTCTCTCTCTCTCTACTATGGCCGCTGGGTTGTCACTATGCCTGTGCCACACAGAGGCAGGCACGTAGAGTGACGTGACGTGGCGCGGTAGTACGCCTTCGCTGACTGACTGCGTCATGTAGACATTTCCAGTGGCATAGCCACATTCCTCAAGAAAGAGGGCACTCATTTGGGATCTTAGTTTTTAGTTCTAACAACTTCTGTAGTATGTATATTGTATTTTTTTTAATTTTTTTTTTTTGCTGAATTTGGTTTACAGGTGTCTTATCTTTAATTGTTCGTGATGTACTTGCATATATGCCAGTCCTTTATTGTTTGTTATATGACTGACTTTTCATGTACATGACAGTTTCATATCTTTTACACTCGGTTTCCCCGACCATTGCGCTAGGCTGATGATGTTTATTTATATTAACGCGTGCGTGTTTTAGTGTAACCTGTGACTACGTATGTCTTGTTATCGGTGCAACTGTATACTCCTTTATTTTTCAATTTAAGACTGGTTGTGCAGTGCTGCCTTCATGTAGTACCGACGCCGAGCAGATCTACTTAACAACCGGTCAGTTTTCTATGGTTGCAATAATTTATATCACCATCCAACCGGTAGAATACGAAGCTATGTTGTAATTATCTCTGTAGTGGGAGTAGAGGGTGCATGTAGGCCGATGTATATGTGTGTGCTATTTCAGACCCTACACTCCTACGTGCAACAGTAACTTTGCGACACGCCTGTATGTATACCTTTATTTTCTTTACATGCGTGGACGGTTGTTACATGTTCTCGAACTTAAAAGGTTTGGAAATGCTGACCAACTATGCTTGTAAAAGGGTTTAAGGCCTACTTGCCCTTATCTACTTGATTGCAGTCGGAAGTGACGAGTGTGATATGAATTTGGTGACTATAGCCCCGGTGGGTGGGAAATGGCAGCCAACTATGCTTATACGAGGGCTTCGGGCGTACATGACATTACCATTCTGTTCGTTGTCGGCGGCGATGTCTATGTTATGAATTTGACGACTGTAGCTCCGGTGGACGAGAAATGGTGGGCAACTATGCTTATTAGTGGGATTAGGGTGTTCTTGACCCTGCGATCATGTTCATCGATGGGGCCGATGACTACGTTATGAATTAGGTGACTATATCTTAAATGGTTCGGAAATTACAACCAACTGCTATGCTTATAAGTGAGTTTAGGGCTCACTTGACCCTGCGGTCCTTTTCGTCGTCGGGAGTGATGTCTATGTTAAGAGTTTGGCGGTTGAATCTTAAACGGTTCAGAAATGACAGCCGACTATGCTTATAGGTGGACTTAAGGACGTACTTGGCGTGGGCGGTGCGGCTCTAGGCTAGCGTGCGTGGGCAGGCTTCGCCCGTACGCCTATGTCCATTACACGACATGTGCTTCTCTTCCCGTAAACCCATCTCTTTGTTGTTCCCCTGTTGCTACTATACTCTATTAATACAATGAAGGACGTGGGTATTTCTTAAGCAATTCTTACGTCATTCCGCGAGACACATTTCCAATACGAGCTGTTTAGTCTTAGTAATAGCAAATTAACTGCTTTGCAAAAGTCGTGCATTGTAAAGCAATTCCCCGAATTACTTTTATCTCCAGTCTTAACACATTAGCTGCAACGTCCAAAGTGTGATAAGTACTACAATTATCGTCTCACATATGTGAATCCAAATTTGCTGTCTAATAAATTAAACAAAGAGTTAACAAATATTTAATTTTTTTGCAAGGTTTTCAATTTTTACTTATGCAACCTACTAATTTTTTAGACACTTGTCAGACTATAATTTCCTTAAAAATTTTCTGGCATCACAATGACAGTGGATTAGCTGACAGCGTGTTGATAAAATATACAGCCTCCACTTGACGCACCATCTGATGGCGAAAGGATACATAAACGAAAAGTAAACATTGGCGCTACTTTCGTCGAACTGTCAAAATATTGCCAAGTTACACGACACAGAGAATATTTAGGAAACAACCAAACACGTGATACATGGCGTGATTTTTCAAATGTTTGATTCTAAAAGTGCTAAGATACTAACGTTTTCCTTCTATTTAATGTGTAATTATCTTCTGTCCGAGGGAATTTGATTAGAACAATTACAAAAATCTATTAATGTTCAAAACCGTTAATTTTTTTAGTAATTTAATTTTTTGTATGTAGATATAGCGGTGATGTATTTCTCGTTTGTTTACTCATTTGGTAATTTACATTTTTGTAACAGTATGCTATTTTGGCAATGGCATTTAGTCGTATGTTCGTGTATATAATACATTTTCAAATTGTTCTGTGACCTAAGTCTACCCTTTCAATTTCTTAAATGTAAATAAATGACGGCAATACCCGCGACAGTCTCGGCCAATGGCATACCAGCCACGACAGTCTCGGCCAATGGTATACCCGCCACGACAGTCTCGGCCAATGGTATACCCGCCACGACAGTCTCGGCCAATGGTATACCCGCCACGACAGAGGGTCGAAACCTGCGCAGCGCGAATTTATTATTACATTGTAAAGTCCAGCGCAAAGTTCATTGAACTAACGAGTATGCCTGTCTCTGATAACATGCCATTCTGTTGAATGTATTATATATATATGTGTGTGTGTTTTTGTGTGTGTGTGTTATCTTCACGTTTACACTTGGATTGCGCTTGGCTGTCCCAGTGGCCAGAAAATATTACCACGCGTGTAGTGGCGAACCTTATTGCACATTCTCATTCTCCCATATCTCACTCACTCACTCACTCACACACACACACACACACACACACACACACACACACACACACACACACCGCGCAAGTTGGCACCTGAAAGTGTTTAGTGGTGTAGATATATTTAGTTTATTAATTGGGGATAAGCATATTTTCTTAATACTCTAAAAAAGAGTGAGAAATTGAAATTCGATATAAGGTACAAGCTAACTTAAAAGTAATGAACTTGAGAGAACCAAAGCCCTTTACGATATATTGTGTCAAATTAAATATAAATTTTTATTTAGAATTCCTTCGTTTCCAGCATGAAAAATATTTGCGATATGTCCGAATAATATAAAGAAGTATTGTTGAGTTGAAATATTTGTCTCAGTGTATGCCTTATCTTTTCTCCTTATATTCACAATTAAAACGACAGGAATTAAAAACTTTATTAGGGACATGCCAAGCAGATATGTATTCTGGTTGACACGGAGAAGGTAATTGTAGCAAGCAGTGTCAGATGCTGCTTGGGGTTGCAAGGCGCGCTGACTTTTGCTCATGACTGTACTTCCTCGGAGAACGTCGTACAAGCCAGTAACAAGTGGTGCGGGGTGAAGTGTTGCAAGGTAAGCTTGTGCTTGCTCAGTGCTGTACACACTCGACGCACGCAGCAGAAACCAGTAACCAGAGTGGAGCCCGGTGAAATTGAACATATTGCGGCCACTCACGAGAGAGCGGCGAGGCGCCCATTGCACACGTGCTGTGACGTCAACTGCACTACTACGTTGAAGTGGCCGATGTGTAAACTAGCAAACGATTAGGTATAGCACAGTGCAAAACACAGCTTACCTTGCAGCAGTTCACCTCAAGCCGCTGGTGTCCACCCAGGACTCAGGTAGTCGGGTTCATTTTCTGCAAAATTATCAACAGGAAAATGACAACATAACCATCATTTAAGTAATTCAGTACAGAATTAATTTACGATAGGGCTACACGATTTTCGCGAAAATAATTCCTGTCAAGTTATATTTCAATACACTTAATCTCAGATCCACTTTCGAGATCGGATGGTTTCAACTACTGCGTGCCCTAGGTGTCTGCCAGCGAATCACAAACGTTCAATACCGGAGTAAATCAATTCTCATCGGCCCAGTCAAATGCCACACTGTCTTCGACGAAGGCACGCGGCCAACACCTACAGGAAAACTGCAGGAGTGCAAGTAGGATATTGAACTCCAGTTCCCGTGGAATTGTTTTCGCGAAAATCGGGTGGCCCTAATTTACGAGCTCAAGTGTTGCAATCGTTTGATTGTTTGGTGTGTATTGTACTCGTACTTCTGGCAACCAGAGAACAACGTAATGCGTGTTCGCTGATGTGACCTTGAACAACTCACAGATGAGAGCTGCAGGAACTCTGCGTTTCTTTCAGAATGAAATTCCCGGGGAGTATTTTGCAAATGAGGGAGGGAGAAGGGTTGTGAAAACGTCATTACGTCAGGCACATTATGATTAATTAACATTTTACCTTTATAATAATATAAAAGGTCACCTACCTCTGGAGTGTTATTATCTATTTTCTGTTTTGGCCCACACCACATTCAAAGCAGACATGCTCTCTTTAAGTCTTTTAGTTGCATAACTCTCCAGAGCTGTGCATGAGAACTCTTCGCTTGGAACCTCCTATCTTTCAATAGAAATCCTCGTGCGGTGATCCAGTTGACTATGTATTTCCTAGTCTGTTTCTCAGTGGAGTCATCTTTCTTGTCCATAGCATTAAAGGACCTTTCAAACACTGACTGTTGACGTCGGTACGGGCATTATTTTTACATTAGTGTTTTTTCAGTTCATCATGCTAACCAACAGATAACGGAAGAATGTAGGTTAACGATGATACATTGACGTTCAGATTAGAGGCCAAATGTTAATATGACTTCAGATCTGCTTACAAATGATCTTGATCTATGCCTAGTGGTTACTGACTGTGTGCTAACATCTGACTCTTTCACATGCTGAATGTCGTGATCGGATGTTAACATACTCTGCCAGTTTTTACATGGCACATGCCAAGATCATTTGAAAGCCGGTCTGAAGACTTTCAAATTTTTGGTCTCCAATGTGAATGACAACGTATCACCATTTAACTAGTTTCGTCAGTTTTCTATTGTACAATTATTGAACTCACCAATATCAACCGCCAACTTTGGAAAGTCTTTTTAGCACTATGAACATAATGACTCCACTGAGGAAGAGGCTAGGAGATAGTTTACTGGATCCGTTACAATTCATTTCTAAATTTCTAAAATAAAAGTCTGATCTATGTACGGTTATTGTTCACATCACATATACTAAACTGTAAGATTATTGTTAGAATTTTCCTGAGGGAAAGAAAGAGGGAAGGGGGTGTATGTTTCATACACGGGGTGGGGGTAAATACCAACTCTCCCTCGGCTAACCACCCGGCTACGAACTTGAGCAACTCACAAGGGAGACCCTGGAAACACTATATACATGTCGTGTACAGGGACAACCATAAATATCCTTCACATGCAACATGTCCGCGATAATAGACACGGCGACTTGTCTGGTTAGCAGTGTTTCGTGATGACGACAATACAAACTTGGACTATGAAAGTACTCCGTATGTCTATTGCAGTTGTAACTGTAGTTGTTCTGGTCAAGGAAACGCCTGTTGCACAGTATCAGCAGAGTGCTGTACTGTACGAGCTCTAGTTGCAGGTTCGCCCATAGATACCACCACAGTACGCAGTTCGGTGCTCCTATTCTGTAGCTCTTGCTGTCTTTAAATAAAGACAGTTACCACGTAGCTATCTTTACAAGGCGAAGTGGTGTTGTGCAACTCAGTGCGCCGCCATAGCTGTCTTTCGGATGCCTCGTATCCGTATTTATGTAAGGCAAGACTATAACACAGATATCTTCATCAACGATCATGTAGAAGGATGTTCTTGTAATGAGATTATCTTATGCGAGAAAACTCGAGGGAGGAAAATGTACGTAATAAAGAGAAAAAAATATTAGGTCTTATGCTTCCGCAAAAAAAAAAAATGTGTTTCATGTACATTTAGCTAATAACTGCATATTATTTTTCGTTAAAGATAAGTCCTAAAGTTGATACGAGTTCAACCACAGACAAAGTTCTGGTATTATATAATGCTCAAAATTAAGTCGGTCCGTCTAAGTACACGTGTTACAGAGAGGGATAAATTTNAAAGTTCTGGTATTATATAATGCTCAAAATTAAGTCGGTCCGTCTAAGTACACGTGTTACAGAGAGGGATAAATTAGTATAATCAGTGTTATTAGAACATAGAAACGAATTAAGACTAATAGATAATTCACTAAATTATTGCAAGGTGTTATAACGACACAATGTAACAGCCTAAAATAATATAATTCGGGAAGTAGAATGTGAATTTGAGAACAGAGTCGACTGCCGTCACAAAAACTTTCATAAAAAAATGCATTACAGAATATTGCATAGAAACATTTACGAGTAACTGTTGTTATTGCTGTCATTATAAAAATACTCACGAAGAGTACGTTCAAACAAACAAGATTTACAGAATATGGACCTTATTTGTATTACTGTAAGTACGTTAGCAGTACTTAGATCAGCTGGTCTGACTTGCCCCTGTATCGACAGTCAGCTGTTTTATGCTTAGAGACTGTAGTCAGTCGCGAGAAAATTTAACTTACTACCAGCTTACAGTTTAGTTTGTACATGTCTGTAATTTTCTTCCGTAACGAACTCTTGTCTGTGTGTGAAGACGTTGCTACACTTTGCTCCGTCGTGCTCTGACGGCAGACGTTTGTAAATCATGCGCAAATCGTAAAATAGCGCCAAAAAACGCATCACGCATAAGGACATGCAATATTCGCATTATTATCTGCCATAACGCCACAAATGAAAAAGGAAAGAGTAGCACGGGCTGACCTCACTACTCTAGACGTTCCCNGGGGGGGGGAGGGGGTTATCAAGCATCCAGAGGCTGCAGCCATGAAAGCTCCATGAGGCTGGTTGAACTAGTGTTAGTTCAATAGTATAATGTTAACTGTATTCAACAATACCAATGAGCCGAAGCACAGTTCATAGCTCATAGCATAGCGTCGCAACTCCAATGATGACCAAGCGGCTGGGGACACGAGCACCATCAGCTTTGTCGTTGTTTATTGTCAGAACGCTGCACTTTATCATCAAGTATATATTCGAGTCGGTGTAATTTGTTTACTGGCATCTGCAACAGTGAAGAAACGCTTGATTTTTCGACTTGGTTTGCGTGATTGGGCAGCTTATCGTTAACTGATNTGGCATCTGCAACAGTGAAGAAACGCTTGATTTTTCGACTTGGTTTGCGTGATTGGGCAGCTTATCGTTAACTGATTTCGTTCGGTTGAAAGCCGGCGTGTCGGACAAACTGTGGCCCAGCACCGAAACCAATACGAACTGACGCGTGTTTGAAGTATATTCCGACTGCAGATAACAACGCGAATTTCGCAGGTCTTTAATCATCATAGGGACACTCGATTGTCACGAAGAAGAGTTCCCATCTGAATGTATTTCATAACACTGGAGCTGAGATCCACTTAGGCGACTAGACACCTGTACTTGCCGTGAGATACCTGCCCTAAGTCGCAGGCGTTCAACTGGAGTAATCTGAACATGATTGGTAGTCAATTAACTGTTGTTATCGTTAACTGAGCACTTTTGAATTCAACCATTCAAAAATATCGTTGCCCCTTCTTTCGTGAGTGAGTGAGTGAAGATATGTGGGCGGCTCTTAACATCGGGGTCTTGAGAGCCAATGGGGGTGAAGTGAGGTGAGTATGGAGCAGCGCTGGAATGAAAGGGCGAGGGAAACGGGAAAATCCGGGAGTGAGACCTGGCCGGGGATTGAACCCGGGTCGCTTTGGTGGGAAGCGAGCAGGCTAACCGCTCAGCAACCGCCCCTTTCCTTTTTTCGTATATTTTAAAGGGCACACTGACTGGCATGAGCCTAGTAAAGTTGGCAACGATGGACGAAACATATTTCCATGTATTAACATTGAATTAAAAGCGTTGAGTAAACATTTTTTTGTACTGAAATAATTAGTTCATTATTGTGATTCTTTTAATGCATATAAGAGTACGAATTAGTAAATTTGTAAAATATTTACTTTTCTAATAATTTCACAGTTCCACTTGACCGACGCAATTAATGAAGTTTTCAGGCCCGTGGCAATGCTAATTTTACACATGGTGGATGAATACACAATGCACGTACACGTAAAACTTCAGCAGGGTTTTCAAAAGTGCTCAGCTTACCGTGAACAGGTTGTATGAAAATATCTTCTCGCCAACACATGTATCGAGTAACTAAAACCAGCTGTTTTTCGCGGAACGCTCTGAGGCCACGGAAGACTTCAGATATTGCAAGCACGCGCCAGAGGTCTTCCTCTTGTGGTTCGCTGCCACGTAAGTCACAATTTCCTCGTTTGACCGAACTTATCAGAATTCGCTACCTTTTGACAACGGACCTCTGTGATTTGCGTTAAAAAAACATTAAACAAGTGCTTAAACACAATTCAGGCAGGCAGTCGTTAAAGAAAAATGAAGCTACATTATTTTGAAATATGAAATGGTTTGAACTCTGTTTTGCGAGATATCACTGCTGCTAGCAATAGCCAAAGGAAAAAGTGCCGATGTGCATTTTGAATAGTTAAGTTTAGTTTTCGTGCAGCTCTTTTCTCAGAAATCAAGCGTGTCTGTTATACAACAAGTAAGCGACTGCTCACGGTCTCTAGGTGCGCTGAAGGAGGTGTGTGTGTGGGCGCGGGGTGAGGTGCGGTAGGGACGAGGGCAGAGTGTGACCTGTGACCTAGTTGACCGCCTTTCAGATGACTACGTGTTCCAACTGCGACGGAAGGCGTCTCGCCTGTTGTCGCTAGTCGACCTGCCCATCGGCCCGACGGCCTCGGATCTGCGTCACCACCAGGTTTGTGTACGCTGCATGGCTAGCCCTCGCACTACTTCCCACAGCCACCTTGTGCCCACCAGTTACTCACCATTCTGTCTACATCCTCGTCACTTATAGTTAGGGGCCATGGTATTTCCCGAAAAGGGGTCGCGATGGTATAGTGGTCAGATCACTCGCCTCCCACCCGGCGGGGTCGCTCTTGGCCTTTCGCACGAGGGGAATCGTATCGGACGATGCCGCTGGTCGGCGGGTTTTCTCGGTGAGCTCCCGTTTACTCCGCCCTTGCATTCCGGTGTTGCTCCTTGCCTCGCTTCACCCTCATCGGCTTTAAATACCTCGATGTTAATAACCGTCCAAACCCCTCCACTCTCCTCTCTACTTCGTGTAAATATCCCGAGGCAACGTATAACCAGAGACACATTCAGTAATCGNTCTCCCGTTTATTTCGCCCTTGCATTCCGGTGCTGCTCCTTGCTTCGCTTCACCCTCGTCGGCTTTAAATACCTCGATGTTAATAACCGTCCAAACCCCTCCACTCTCCTCTCTACTTCGTGTAAATATCCCGAGGCAACGTATAACCAGAGACACATTCAGTAATCGTATCACACAGACACGCGGCTAGTAACAAGATGAAAACTGCAGGCGTGCGCACATAATATAGAAATGAAACCTGCGTGGAAATATTCTCGCTAAAGTGATGCGTTAATTTAGTCGTAAACGCCGCGGAGGACTGCGAGCCCGTAGCACGCACAGATGCAGACGAAGGACGGCGCCATGCACATCTCGGTCATGAGACAATTACGAGCGCAAGTCCAATACGAGTCGGGGGGAGTCCATTGCCGCTGCACGAAGGGGTGAGGTTGTTCAGTTCGGTAGCGACAGAGGCCGAGTGTGGTTGGGCGAGAGCTGCTCCGTACGTACATATTACCCGTCGACAAAACGTAAGTCGCGCAGCACGGTGTTCAACAGCGCGATAGTAGAGAGAGATGTTATCAGCTTGGTGTGTGCATCGCCAACAGTGTCACGTGATTTCCCTCCCTCCAGCGGTGAGCGTTCGGGAGAGCCCTCCCCTACAGTGCCCCTTCTCCTCCTTTGTGACTGAGGCAGCGGCCAGAGCACGATTGTAGGTAACGGGCGTGTACACACCACTGTGAAGTGTAGTCCGTTGTCTTGTGAATAAACGACATTGTCCGTTCTGTAACCATTACGCCTTTTAATGTGCTGCTAATGCAAAGAACTACTTTCCATAGTTCGCTGCTGACTGCACAGTGGCCATCCTGCTCCACACTGCGTTCAACTGCATGCATTTGACGGCAGGATATTTATTTCATGTTTTATATACACAAATGCTCCATAAAAAAAAACTGCTACTAATTTCCCGCGAAATATGTTATCACCAGTTGCATTCATGATCACTAAATCTCAGAGTAACTTTAGTAATTGAATCACAAAACCAAAACCGAAACGGGGCGACATACAATACGAAGTAATTTCTTTTTGTAGGCTGTCAGGATTGCAACATTCAAAAATTTGAAAAATGGAAGCATGATATTCATACTAACAATACCATTATAAAAAAGTATATACTATTTTTGCACATAATCTATCACAAATAAATTGTAAACTAAAGAAGGTATTCAAACTTTAATCGTATCATTTATAATTATCTTTTTTTCCATTTAAATAAACCGTACAAGAGAACATTTTACAAGTCTTAGATTGTGACATTTACTCCATAAAATGTGCTTGCCGCATTAAGGAAGCCGTATAAATAGTTTGAATATCACAAAAACCACTCTATAACAAGTGATTGTCAATCTTAAAGCAAAATGTTTATATGTTACCAACAAATTGCTATTTAATTAACTTTATCAGGATAACTTTACCGGAGGACTTTGTATTTTTCTAAATCTCTGCACATCTCGTTGTGTTGTGGGTAGGCGGGCGTTAACCAAGTTCACAAAAAAAATTAACCTTAATAATATTTTCCAGTGCCGCTGTTTTAAGACCATTTGCCTACCAACAGATGATATGTATTCATGGAATAAAACACGGTAGAGCCAAACATGCGCCATAAGTCTTCATAAATGGGGGTGGTAAGGAGGGGGAGGATAATTCCCTACCTGTTCGTTACACGAATGCCTGTCGTTTTGCGTTCGGAAACAGAACATTCAGCCTCGCCGCCAAGAGTTGGACACACTCGCGTACACACAAGCATGACGTCATATGCGCGAGCAAGACAACATGGCTAAGAAAGCAGGTGTGCAGTGCATTATTCTCTCACTTGTAACAATACCAATTTAACACACTTTAAATAAACGTTCTGTTTTAGATTTTTAATGGAGTGTTTTGTGTGGGTTTACTGCATACATAGATAGGTAATTTTAATAATATGTTAGTAACTCTACATTATTTGTTTTGCCTGGTTTTTAATTTTTTTTTCCATCTATACACCAAATGTTACTATATAAATGAGTTATAAAAGTATTGAGATGTTTGAAAGACAAACATTTCCTCTCATNCATTTTTTTTTTCTATCTATACACCAAATGTTACTATATAAATGAGTTATAAAAGTATTGAGATGTTTGAAAGACAAACATTTCCTCTCATAGAACTAACTAGGGAGAATTTGAATTTTTATAATAATATAATTGAATTCGATATTCCTTTCGGTGTTAGACTTTCTTTCCATAATGATCTCTATGCTTATTAACAATTTAGATAACAAAAAAATCTGGAAACTATCCAAAAGATGCTTATATTAATGTTTGTTGTAAATTATTCCTTTTAGTTTTCTGGAGTAGATGTATCAAAATATGGTCAAACAATTGAATCTGTTGATAATGTGGGATTAAATTCAACAACGATTAATGCTTTAATGAGATCATCCTGTGAATTTTATTTATAAATGAGAGATGTCGGTAGTAAATTTCGAGTAATATTCATTAAAAGTGGTAGACCAAATAAATGATTTGTCTATTCGGATATTTAATTAGTTTTATTAAAGACAATAATGAAATCTATTAGAAAAGTGGCTTTAAATTCACTTTTATTAACTATTCTTCTGATAATAACTGTTTGTAGGCTTAGGTTTATATAAAAAAAAAAAAAGACGGTGTTACAGTTGATAAAAATTATGCAAATACAGGTAGAACTATTATTCAGAAATCAGAACTAATGTGGCTTATTGGTGAATATTAAGCTGGTACTTAAGAAAATAATGAAAGAAAAATAAATATATATGAAAATCCGAAAATACACATTGGTTGTAACTACTGGCAAATTTTACAGAAAGGAGTTTCTCAACGTACAAATACGTTCAATTTGATACAAAACGTCAGTTTCATAAAGAAAATTCGATATACTGACTATATGATAGTTGGTTCTTAAGTTACTAGAAAAAATTAACCTTAATCAGTATATTCATACTGTTAAAAAACGTGGAAATGAAACCTTTTCTAAAGTAAATTGTAATATATATGCCTGCCTCTTATATTTTAAGCAAAAATTGTGTTTTTAAACGACAATTTTTTTAAAGAGAAATAACACTATTTTCTTATTTTATAAAAATACATGTGCAGTTTCCTGTTGTTTTTTTTTAAATTTTTTATTATTGAAAATTACGCACCACTTTTGTATTGCGCTAAGATATGGAAAAAAAGTTTTTTACACTTTGCTGTTTTGTTATATTTTAGCAGATTAAGTATGAAAGTGATTAACACAATGGTGATCTTTACTAAATTTCTTAAAATGAGCTTTCTGCCCTAGACCTGCGCAAGAATCGGCCTTTAATATCGACTGGAACACTTCACTACTAGTGTCGGGAATTAGGAAAATAGTTTCTACCTCAACGTATTATTATTGTGTAATTTTAAAAACGGTTACCGTTGCAGTTAGCTTGCTTTCCTGTTGTATACACATCACGGTAAATATTCGTAATAAACGTAAAATNTGCTTGCTTTCCTGTTGTATACACATCACGGTAAATATTCGTAATAAACGTAAAATATCTATGTTAATAACAATTTCACATTCTCTCGATTGATGCTTGGATTCGAGTTAATGGAGTCAGTAATTTCTGGTGAAAATATTTTGCAACTCGATGTAGTACTTTAAAGATCTAAAACCTCGTTTTACGCTTGTAGGTGGAATTTTTTTTTTTTTACATTTTTTATCGTTGCAGTGTGTAAGCGCTCGCCAATCACGGCCACAGCCACAACAGCCAATNTTTTTTTTTTTTTACATTTTTTATCGTTGCAGTGTGTAAGCGCTCGCCAATCACGGCCACAGCCACAACAGCCAATAGCTACACAAGACGTGACATTTATACTTACGCCCTTGAAGATAATCCTGCTTTCAAATTACTTATGCAATATATAATTAGCTGTACGAAATCATTTGGTCCCTTGGAGATTTTTTTTTTCCTCAAAGCGGGGCGGAGAGATGTACGATTGGTGAAAAACAGAAAATAATTAGGGCTTTGGAAAATTGTTCGATTGGCCGAGAACCAACCTGAAGAAGTTACGATTTTCAGGATTAAAAACGAGCAGTTTTCCGTTCGCCATCGCCTTGATGGTACTTGCTTGCTGCCAGGTGAACTTCATTTCAAACCTGGGCGTGTCTTTCCTCTGCACTGTCACATTATGCCTGCATTTTTGCTTTGTGTGTGTGTGTGTGTGTTTGTGAGTGGTGTTACACAGTTTTGTTGTCTGGTGTGGGGCTTGGTTTGCGCACAGCGCGTAGGCTTGTACCCAAGTCAAACCTGGTTTGAGAAAGCAAACAACTACGAAGACAGAGAGAAGCCGAGGGAAAGTAGATAGAACACCTTCTTCCGGCAGTAGCTTGAACCACAACAAACCTCGCATTAAATGTTCTTTTTTTTTTTTTTTTTTTTTTTTTTTTTGTTGAATTTTGAGTTAACATTTGTTATGCATCCCAACACACTCCCACGAATAATGTTCATATATTCAACAACACTACAAACATAAAAATTCAAAATTCTGATGGATTCTTTTATTTGTAAATTAATTTCAGTACGGTCTGGTGTTTAGAATCAATTTTCGCTCCGGATTCTTTGATAAAGCCAACCTTGGTGGTCGTGCTAAATTATCTCACTCCAGCCATGTTTCACTTCGGTCCATGGGCTGTGGTAAAGTTTTGTTTTTAAAATTCACGTTTAAGACAAATAAGGTGGAGGTAATACATTTACTTACTGCCCAACATTTAAGAAAAGAGAACGGTAACGCGGAGATGATGCTGATGCACTGATGATTACATCACTGAAGCGAAATGAAGGTTGCATACTATATTTTAAATTAAATTAACTATTGAAGATTTGGTGAAATACCATTTGACGACTGTAAAGTTATCTGTTGAAATGGCGGTGTAACTGTAATGCAGTTATCAGTATACAGAGTTATCTGAAGGAGCCAGAGGCCGAAATGACCAAGTTTACATTTAAATATTGATTTCTTCTCAAATAAATTTTACTTCTAGTTCAGTCTAGTAACCACTAGGCCATATTAGTTCATGGAGCTATAATGCGACAGCCATATTCAGTTTTAAGAAAAACGCATTAATTTTTAATGACCCTCGAACATAGAATCTCAATAATCAGCTTTCTCATAGCTGTAGTCTCTTGACTGTGAATTATTCACAAAACACATGCACATAAATATTACAATATTTCGTATAGATAAAAAATGTGCTCTTTTTCTAGCCTTTAATACTCTTGGCGCTACAGGATCTATGTTGTCCAAAGTATTCAAAGGAAGGCGGTTTACGCAACCTTCTTCCTTCAAAGGTTACGCTAAACCGCACATAGCATCAGGATACAAAATCAAATATAATATAAATCAAGCTGAATTAATACATTTTTAAGTATTTTAGTGCGAGTTTCAATTATGATTTTTCGCTACATTCCTTATGGATGGAAGTTACGCTCTAAACGGGATATTTGCTGGTCGTGTTGATGTTTATAGTTTGACTGTATGCAGTACAAAACGAGCATCTAATAACGTAAATTCTTAAAGGTGAGAGTAACCATTTCTTTCTGGGTCATTACTTGTCTTCGCAATAAATTATGTCTTTCGTGGCTGAAATGGATTAATTATTAAAAATGTTTGTAAACATTATAAATAATTTTTACTACATTCAATTAGAATAATTATTATAATAAATTTGCTTGATGAAGGTTTTTGTTTGCCAAAGTTGTTTTCTAAAGCATCCAGAATTTTAAAAATACGTAAATTTAGGTTTAAAATAGATTCGTATTAATTTTTTTAAACAAATAAATAAGTTAATTCTATCGAAATATTTTCCAATGTTACAAAATACATGTAATATTCTTTCATATTGAGTAGCCCATTTTCATAAGCAGCTATATCCAAAAATAAAAAAAAATAAAAAAATATTGGTATCCCTGGATTTCTTAGCTCCTTGGTTACAAACTAAACATTTTAAAAAAATCTGCAAAATTATTTAGAAACCCTATAAAATAAAGGTAGAAAAGTGGGTCCAGTACCAAAATAAGATAAATCCACGCTCTTTCCAGTTGTAAAAACAGTTACATCCATTTGCTATATATACCATCGCAAAAACAGTTATATCATAATGGAAATGTCGATATGTTAAATTTCAGGAAGCAAAAGAATCTATGTAATTTTTATTTTACGATCGGGTTTATTTTCGGTGAGTAATGATTTTAAAACATTAATATATTTACGATATATATACATATCATTACAATTACTATGGAGTAATATAATTTTATGTCTTTCGGTAATGTGAAAGTCCAAGAAAGTAAGATGTTGGTGATACTGGAGAACAGCCTGTATCTTATCAGGATCGTAATTTTTATTGTAGGTTTACAGTTACTTCTACGTTTGGTTGAACTATTTACCTCAAGTATATGGGGACAGGAAATTAATGAGATAAATGAGGATGACTGCATTATTCAAACACCTTCCAACACGTCTAGGAAGAAGAAACAGCGTCCACAAACGTGGAAGAGGAACAATGGAAAGAAGTGAGTGAGAGAAGATATTTGTGCAGCTCTTAACAGCGAGGTCTTGAGAGCAGACGAGGGTGATTGAGGTAATTATGGAGCAGCGCCGGAATGAAAGGGCAGGGGAAACTGGAAATCCTCGAGAAAACCCGCTGACCAACGGCATCGTCCGGCACGATTCCCACTTGCAAGAATCCTGAGTGAACCGGCCGAGGATTGAACCCGGTTCGCCTTGGTGAGAGGTGAGCAATCTAACCACTCAGCCACCGTGGCCCCAATTTCATGTGCATTTTATGTAAATATAAAAGAGGAAAATGATTTTTGTTAAGGTATACGGTATGAAATTATACTAATCTCACAAAATAATTAACACTTCCGTCTCATTCAATAATTTAGCTTGAAATTTAAGTGTTTTTGCATCTGTGCAAATATTAAACGAATTGGATACTTCATTTACAAAACCACCTAAATCTATTACCCAGTTGCAAAACCAGTTAGGCGCATGTTATTTTAATCAATAGCAATTGTATTTATTATGCTAGATTATATACATTTTGTCCACTAAAACAATGTATTTGTCTTAATTGAATTAACAATAAAGTATATTGATACCTCAATTAAGAAATATTGTAGGAGTTTTCTCTCTTTTACCGAAAAACTTTTGAAGTAGATATAGCTACTTTTGCATATGGGTTATTCAATGTAATTTAAATAATTCTTTTCTGGCAACTTTGGTAGTGTGTACTAGGTACTTTCTAATGAGCTGTGCTGTGCAAGTTGCGTGATCTGGGTGCAGCGCTTCCTGAAAGCTGCACAACCCTCTCCACTCCCTTAAAGTGTAAAATAAATATTCATTAGACGTAAAATGTTTTATGGAAAACCAACATTTTACAAGTAGGTATGAGCGTGAATGTAAGCTTCGCAGTGGAGACACACGACACCGCTGAGTGAGGGACGCGGGGTGGAGGGAGCTAGTGTCTCATGACGCGGACGGCACGTCGACCTGCTGCCACGTGGAACATGTGACGGTGGCAGAGGACAGGTTTTAAGGCCCGAAGGCCAGCACACCCTCCATCTTCCCGCACTGCAACTGTACTCGGATGAGTAAGACAGTGCACGGCACTTTCTCCTCTTGGTCTCTTCGGGCCATTCACTTTCTTGATGCCGTTACTCGGTTTATCTACCGGTTTTCTCTTAAAACCTGTCCTCCTCGCCAATCAGAGATACTCCGACTTACTTTTTGTGAAGCCTTTACCTGAGTACCCCTTTATGGGTCATCAGAAATTTGGTCTCTTTGCCAAATATCGTACTCCTCTAATCTTTTGCCAATTTTTGTGGCGAATTTGTTCCAAAGTTTGTTGAGAACTTTGTTCGTCAGTACATTTCCCAGATCTAAGTGAATGCCCTTTTCTTCCATCTCGACTTCCAGCCAGTTCCTGATGTCTTCAGTCTTCAGACATTCCATGATCACGTGCTGGACTGTGTCGTCGACTCCGCATACGTCACACAGTGAAGATCCCACGAGCCCGAAGCCATGCAACTTTGCTTTAAAGTTTCCATGACCAGTGTACAGTTGCATACTGTAATGGTTTATGGATATCCATTTGCAGTCCATTCTGGTTCTTATACTTCGGATCAACTCATAAGTATACCGGCCCTTCTCCGATATGTCCCATCTGTGCTGCCACTGGTCCATGATTTCTTCCATTAGCATGTCCTTTGATTCTTTGCACAGCCTCGCGACTCGAGATCTCTCCACCGTGAGACCCCTGTACTTAACCAATAGGTCAATTGGCAGTACTCCAACCAATACTGGGAGCGACTCGTTAGGAACTGTTTTATACGCCTTTGCAACGGTCAGCAGTGCCGCCCTCTGAGCACTGATGAGCCTCCTTTTGTGTTGAGTCAGTTCAGCTCTATGGAACCACATCACAGCGCCGTATATTACTATTGCTTCAAAAGTGGCTCTGTATATTGTTCTGAGGGTCGAGTAACTCACAGAGGACAGGCAGAGGACAGAGGGTCGCGCTTGTCCGCCAGCCTGCTGCTGATGGTCTCCATTCTCAGCAACATGTGGCCCGTCGACACCAGAGAGCGCAGTTTGCCGCACTTCTTGAGCAGGCGACACACCGCGCCAGCTCGGCCTCCTGTGGCCCCTGCACACACGACACAGTCATGCTAGTGTCATCATGTAGATCCTACACTGGTGTGCAGAAATTAACATTACTGTAGAACGAACAGGCAGACCAAGCAGGAGATCGTCTAGGGTCCAGTACAGAAGGGCACGCACATGTACGCAGCATGATGTTCTGTGGGCATGTGTGAAGGGTATGAAGCTCAAGCACAGTGTACACTCGGCATTTCAATGACAGTTGTTGCACAGTGCACATCGGGTTGAACGACNACGACACAGTCATGCTAGTGTCATCATGTAGATCCTACACTGGTGTGCAGAAATTAACATTACTGTAGAACGAACTGGCAGACCAAGCAGGAGATCGTCTAGGGTCCAGTACAGAAGGGCACGCACATGTACGCAGCATGATGTTCTGTGGGCATGTGTGAATGGTATGAAGCTCAAGCACAGTGTACACTCGGCATTTCAATGACAGTTGTTGCACAGTGCACATCGGGTTGAACGACNGGTATGAAGCTCAAGCACAGTGTACACTCGGCATTTCAATGACAGTTGTTGCACAGTGCACATCGGGTTGAACGACTTCGAGTTGCTGTCTGATGTCTGATATGGCAAAAAAATACAGTCGCGTACACTGCATCTGGATGACTACCTGAGCTCGAGTAATCGGAAAGCTGGAAGAAGGTCGACATGTGACTTGTGACCGAGGAGGTTTGTGTCGCACACAGTATCATGTCATGAGCTTGGGAGGCATTGCGAACGACAGGAACAGCTGTACGAAGGTTTAGTAGTAGTCGTCTACAAGCAACCAGGGTAATGGAGGACCGGTATATTGTCCTAAAGGCGAGGACATATCGACAGCAGACAGTGGGTGAAATCGCAAGACATGCAAAGTACTGCTGAATGCTCGATAACGTGTTTTGCTGTGGCCAGGAGACGCGGGTGGTTTGTTCACTCTGCGACCAGCAGGTACATTGTGTGACATAGACGCCAACCCATAGGAAACAGCATTTGTTGTGGTGCCAGGTACACAGGGACGTGGGAGCTCAGCAATGGGGTTCGATTGCTCTTCATTTATGGCAGGCGACTTGTTTAAGAACGTCTATACATCTGGAGAGAGCGGGAAGCGCGTAATCAACTCTCCAACATCGTCGAAAGGCACTAGTCTGTATCTGAGAGAGTTGTTATTTGGGGAGGCATAATGCTTGGTGGTCGTACGGAGCTCCACTTCTTCCAGGGAGTTTCAGTCACTGGCGACCGCTGTTGCACTTACGTTCTCCCTCCTTCCTCACACGCATCTTCACCTGGGTACTGTAGGCACTGGGTTTCTCTTCATGGACGATACTGCTATACCTCTTCGCACAGTGGCTGTCGCTGAGCTACTGGAGAATGAAAATATCCGCATGATTAATAGGTTCGCACGGTCCTCGAACCTAAATCCAATCGAACACATGAAAGAACATAGTCGGGAGACTCTTGACAGCAAGTTGCCAGTCGCCAGCAACGACTCCGCAGCTGCGATCGGCACTACAAGGGGATTGGACCATGATGCCTCTTGAGCTCGTCGATAACCTCATACTGAGCATGAACAAACAGTGCACATCCTGCACCGTAGTCAAGTGTGATCATATACTCTACTGAGGACTGTACTTGTCTTGCCTGTCACCTGCCTCACGAACGTTTATGTCCTTTGCTCTGCTGTGCTTCTATCATACTTTTGAATAACGTTCCTTTAAATCCTTTAGATTTCTTTCTTGTTAGTGTTGGTCACCTTTCCCATATTCTTACATCTCGACGATGTTAATTAATGCTTTGGAACATTGCTGCGCTATACATGTGCAAACCTGTCTGGTCCTGAACTTTTGCACACCAGTATAGTTGTTTGGACAAGTGGTATATGGGAAGGGTTCTGCCATGGTCCATATAGATGAATTATCTCAGCATTCGGCTAGAGGGAAAACCTTGGGAAGCCGAAATTAGAATGGCGAGTCCTGGGGGTTGAAACCCAGGTCCTCCAGAAAACTAGTCTACCTTGCTCGGTAGTAATGAATATACCTACTTCCACGAAAAGAGTTTTTGTCCAGCTGTGTTTTATAAAAGCTTACCTCAGTTTCACGTTCGTCACTGAATCGCTTTAATTGCTATGCTTCTAAGTTGTCTGCTGGTGAATTAGTGACTTTCAGTACCAAAGTGACCTAATTCTGATTGGTGTAGTCAGTACAAAAATATCTTCTCACGAGGACACATTGCCATTTACTAAATAAAGGGAAACTGCAGATGTGCATGACAGTCCAGTCTGTGTGGATTTATTTTCGCAGGATGCAGGTGTGAGTTAATATAATATTGAAAGGGTAAAGGTGTTACAAAACTTTTCCCCAACTTCACTGTAAATTTTTTTTAGCAAACTTTCTAAACATTAATTGAAGTTTTTATTACATTCATAGTGTGTAAATGACACCACACACATCAGGTCGCAAAATACGAATGTCGAGCAGCACTCTATAAAAAGTTGGAAACTTCCTTATGCATTTGTGGGGCCGTGGTGTTGTAGTGTTCAAACTACTCGCCTCCCACATAGGCGAATCGTGTTCGATTCCCAGGTGGGTCACTCCCGGATTTTCACATGTGGGTAACGTAATGGAAGATGTCGCTGGTCGGGTTATCACGAAAATCTTCCGTTTTCCCGCCCTTGCATTCATGCACTGCTCCATACTCACCTGGCTTCATCCTCATCGGCTCTCAAGATCGCCATGTTATGAGCCGCTAAAACCTCTCCACTCTCACCCGTATGTGCTTGTTTTAATCATGAGTATCTGTCAGAAATAATTTATGAGTGTACGGGAAAAAATTATAATTCTATAATTGTTACTATGTGTATACACTGAATTAGTAGATTAGCGAATAATTTCTTAAGAGCATTCTGAATGAATGAGGTGTGGGTTGGTGGTTGATGACAAGAGGGTGAAGCGGAGTGCAGGTGGAGCAGCAGTGGAAGAGGGGACTGTGAGCACTCGGAGAGAACCACTGGCCAGTGACTAGGTCCACTACGTGTCAGAGCGGAGACACAGGGTTGGCCAGAGGATATGATCACCTGCAGGCGACAACGACGAGGCGTGTGAGGCCGCAATTTGTACTTCGCAACACAGCCCAGCAGCTCGTTGGAATCGCTTCTCTGCTCAGTACACGGCTGCTGCAGGAACATCGACTTCCTCAGCACCTGCCTTGAATGATACTTGCAATGTGGGATAAGCGATTAATTGCAAAATGACATACTCTATTGCAGAGTCATGTCACCAAGGAAAAATAGAGGATAACGTTAGAAACATACTCGAAAATAAGCTATGATTAGCTACTGGCAATAGATAACTAAATAATGTAAATTATTTCACAAGAAATTCAGTTAAGAGTTCTCCGAAACTAAACGAAACAAAAGAGTACAGCGCATTAGTAGCAAATACAGTATACACACACAAATACACGCACAAAACTCTAAGACGACTCAACGAAGACAACACAGGCGAACACTGAGGCGAAGACAATTATTTAGGCTTGAAACCTGAAAACACAACGAAGACAGCACGCAAGAAGACACGCAGTTTTCTTGGCGAACCAGTAGCGACGTTTCGAGAACTGGCATCTGTCTCCGTCTTCAGGTAAACTAAATCTATCCTCAGAGCCCCCAGTAGTAGGGGTCGACGGCCACACGCCGGGAGGTCCTGCTGACGAACGTCAGGGATCCTCGCTAATCCACAGGCACGTCCTGTAAGATCCTCCCCAGCTACTCCACAAGCAGGTCCGGGAAGATCCTCCCCAGCTACTCCAAAGGCAGGTCCTGGAAGATCCTCCCCAGCTACTCCAAAGGCAGGTCCTGGAAGATCCTCCCCAGCTACTCCACAGGCAGGTCCTGGAAGATCCTCCCCAGCAACTCCTCGGGCAGCCTCTCTAAGCGGCGGACTCTCCTGTCCGCTATCTCAGCTCTCTCTCCCATGATACGTGGAATTTTGCTGGATTTCGGATTTCACGCTTAAAAATTTCGCTCCTTCATGATTCCCATCGGCAAGAGCGGCCGCTCTGCCATGCCAAACTCACAACAGTGTTCCTTATTGTCACTAAATAACATTTTTTTAAATATTTGCAATGTTGACGAATCTTAAACACCATCGTCTTCTGTGAGAGCTGTAACTAGCAACTGCGTGTCTTGTCCCAGCGGATCACGTTCAAATTGGAATTTGTTGAACTGTCGCAATTGTTATTTGCGCTTCTTAAGATAGTTCATAATCCTAACGTCCATAACTCATCATTATCGGCGGTATCGCACTATACAATTCAATTTTAGTTTAAATATTTAGTGGTCAACTATTGTTTTGATGTAGCTGATCCTGCGACGTTTTCGTTCTCAAACACTGAAGAAGAATTATTGTTTTTGAAACACTGGTTTATCTCATATGATGTGAATTATAATGACTTGCCCGTCCTCATATTGAGGAGAGCATCTTGCACGTCAGAATACTCTGTACAAGATGCGCAACTTATATATGTTTATTATTAATGTTCAATAATTGTAGTTTAAAGCCTTAATTTATTTATATACGCGGAACATTTGTGTACAGTAAATGGAAATAGCCTAGCGATCTCCTGCTTAATGCTATGCTTGTTTGGGCATTTAAGAAACATCGTCAACAGTGAAACTTTGTTATGGGTCAAGTCGGATTGATGGCAGGCAACAGGTGGTCCCAGCTGCATTGTTCTCATCACTTCTGTTTTCTCTGACATAACATACTTGAACTGCCTGGACGGAGCACGAGAGCTGACAGGTCTGCAGTTTCTACCCTACCTTGAGGCGCACCAACAAACACTCTCGTGTTCTCAGTACTGAGTGCACCTGTTTTCCGCCAAAAGATTCCTCAACTAGCTGTGTCACAAAACACTTTAAGCGGGACCCATTTTGTGGTTGTATGATAGTAATCGTAACACGTCTTAGGTGCCGCAAGCTGATCGTTGACGTTCGGTGACGGAACAGACCTCCCGTGGCGCAGTCGGTTGGTGCACCGCCGTGCGGGAGGTTCTGGGTTCGAATCCTAGGTAAGGTATGGGTGTTAGTTTAAGTTATGTCATAAGTTAGTTTGTAAGCCGTCCCATGATAAGCATTCAAGCATAACACTGGGGACTTTAAAAAGCCCTTTCCAATTCAATTCAATTCAGTGACGGAGTAACTTAATTCGATTGGCCCAGTTCAGTAATAAAACGTCTTCTTGCAAAGACACGAGGCCAATAAACGAAGGAAAGTCTTGCATGCGTGCACGTGAGAAAACGAACTCTAGTTAGCGCATAAATATTTCCGCGTGAAACAGGTGGCCCTACTGAGTACATTGCCTAAATTACTGAGCTCTCAAATTCCAGATAATTAGTAGACGAATAAGCCGTCTATTTCGCTAGTTAGTCAGATGATGCAGCCAGTTTTATAGATGCAGCCAGTTTTATAGCCTGATGCACATGTGTGGACGGTGTCATTCCTTTTTCCAGTAGTTTAGTAATATCACAATGTGTCTTTATTGGTTTTGTTCACACAGCTGTGCAGTCGTTGGAGCAGGAGGAGAGTAGCTAGTGGTGACACCTGTCAGAATGAGTCAGGACCTCGCTTTGATGGCTCTCAACGCCCTGTGATGTTTTGGAAAGGAATGGAGGAACGTGATGGGAGATTAAAAGCGACGACTTCCGTCAAAGTGAGTAGGTCGTGGACGTTGGCTTCAGCAGATCTCGATGCCAGTCGTGCCTGGTGAGGGATGTAGAGGGGCAGGGAGTGTGTGCACGTAGAGCAGGGTAGAGTGCGTTGGAGCCAGGGTAGAGCGGTAGTCTACAGTGGTGACTTTGCTGCTAGGGTGCCGAGTGTTTGACAGACGTCTGTGGGCGGTGGAAGTCTTCGGAGTTTGGAACTAGCGACACGAGAGTCTGTCACGACTGTTCACTATAAAAACAGTTTTGTACTCCTACACGAAAAGTCCTTAGAAATCCTGTTCCCAAAAGAAAATTGTGTAGAACTGCAAACTTTTTTTTTAATCTACAGTATCTACATATATTTGTAATATTACAAATTATAGGCTTGTATTTAAACTTACGTACCTTATTGAAAAGTGGTAATATTTTCTCTAGAAAACAGCTGTGATGAATAAATAAGAACTAAGAGGGAACATGTTCTTACGAGATATAATTCACGGAAAAATTGCCATACTAACATAATGAAAACAAATTTTCTTCAGTTTTCTTTCGAATCACCAAATATGCCTCCAGAGTTTTGCAGGAAAGACTAACTTGCCGTCTTACAGCAGATACGAAGTGTGTCGACGAGAGCGTGATGTGAAGTGAGCACATGTGACTACAAGCTCTCCAGTTGGCATGTGTGGCTCGCTTGCAGGTGACCGTCAGTTCAGGCTGCCACGACCCGTGTGGCGTATGGAGACTGTGTGCAGCCTCCCTATTGGCCCCACAGAAGCAGACAGACAGCTGTACCAGTCTGTGTTCAGGGTGAGACATATTGGCGCTTCTCTGTCGCTTAGGCTGCGTTCTCCTTCAACTTCGCGCTGCGCTTCTTGTCGAAACTAAACACCATTGCTGCCGACCCTACCCCCTAATTACTAAACTTACCTGTTGTTTTAATATTACCAACATTACATTTTAAAACACATCTCATACTTTAACAGGCGTATATATATTTAAAACTGATAAGCGATTATATTACCTATTAAACATACTGTCATGTGACGTCATACACGTCACAAATTAATAACGTTTGATAACAACTTTGAAATAAAATCCTTGCCTCTAGCTACATTTGAACTGCTTGCCGTATACCGGCATGCTCGCGGTAACCGTGTAGTAAATGTAGTTGCAGGTAAAGCGGAATGTATTTAACTTGGGCTTATTGTGTTAAGCGCGCCAGAGTAAGATGAGAAGTTTGGTCGGCGCTTAACAACGTGGTATTGACGCTGGCGAGGGTGAGGTGAGGTGGAGATGGAGCGGTAGTGGAATGCACGGACTGGGGAAACCGGAGATCCCTGAGAGAAAACCCGCCAGTCAGCGGCAACGCCCGTCACGTTTTCAACATGTGGGTGACCTCGCCAGGAATCTTACCCGGTTCGTTTTATGTGGGAGACGAGTAGTCTGGCCATTGCACCACCGCGGCCCCACACCAAGAACGTGTATGTAATGGACGGATACGTATCGAAATGAAAAATGAAAGTATGTATTCCTCTTTACTGTGTTCTTGGTCACTGTGCAGGTGTCGTGTAGGAAGAGTCCGCGATCTGAGGACGTGGGCGATATTTCGTCTCGTAACGTGTGCTTGAGGACTTCAGCCTATAGCACTGCCGAGAAATATAAAAATAACAAGCAATTAATTTTATTTAAAAAAAAAATTTTAGTGGAAAAAAAAATAACATTTTTAAAAATACGGCTGACATTTGATATTTAATAAATAAATAAATGGCGTGTGGGGAGTGCACCCAGGGCAAGGCAACACCCTCCGATTGACGGTCTTTCCAGCTGGGACCCGTAGGTGACCGTCATCCCCGAGCATGACAGAAGTGAAGCCCTAGAATGGAGCGGCGCTGGAATGCAAGGGCGGGGGAAACGGGAGTGCCCCGAGAAAACCCACTGGCAAGCGGCANGGATCCGGGAGTGGACCCGCCGGGGATCGAACCCGGATCGCCGTGGTGGGAGGCGAGCGCCCTGGCCACCACACCACCGCTGCCCCTTTTGATATTTAATATATTACCATCTCACCGCAATCAAGTTAGTTTGCAGTCGCGTGTGACTTGTTGAACGTGAGGCCGGTGCATTCAATACGAAGCACAGTTGCTAGGTACACGTTACACGCAGGCGACTCGCAAGTGCAGGTGGTTTTATTGTGAAATGAGCCTTATAGCATCGCTAGCCCACCCTGCTCTCTAACTTTGTACATACCCACTTCTCACATGCTCAGCTCTGCAACTAAAGAACACAGTACCAGAACAATCCCGCTATTGCAACTAACGTTTTCAATTTACTTCTACATTATTTTGTAAATACGGCATACATTTTCAGCTCTGATTACAAAATAAAATGCTTATTTTATAACGGTCAACTAAAAGTTTTGAGGTAAGTAGATACAATTATTGTTCATTATTTTTTTTTTCATGCTTTCAATTTTAACACAATTATTTTTTAATCGCTGCTGCAGGGTTAAGTGTTAATTTCAAACGCTAATTTGGTAATTACTAACAAACTAGGTACCACTTGTAACTAGGCATGTCCGCTATTTGTGCATATATGTATTCAACATATTTAATATGTGCAATAAACTATACTAAACGCTGTGTAGATATAAAATAACTTCTAGTTTCTGTTTTTAAGAACAATCTGCCAAAATAAATGTAATGAATGTACAGTAGATTGGGAATTGAACTGAGGACGGACGAAAAACTGGCGGCTGGAGAACTGTTTGTACGCCTGATATGTGTTGTACATGTTGGTGTCCTATAGGTTGTCCATGGTAAAGTGAGCACTTTTGAGGCCCTAGTTACTTTTTCCTATCAGCCATTTTTTTTTATCCTTCCATCTCTTTTTCAACCAAATATTGCCATGTCAGTAATAAAAACAGTGCATATATTTAATCGGTTACGAATGTTAACGTCTAAATTTACAATAAAATGTATTTATTGATTATTACTTCAAACGAGAGGACTTCATAAAGTGCTCACTTTACCGTGATTAGCCTATAGTTCCCACACTACCTACTGTGACGTAGTATTGCAGCTGATGTCACGGCAATGTGGCCACCAGAGCGTCTTGTGAAAATCAGCATACGTGCCCGTGACAAATATGGGAGTAGTTAGAAATAGGGAGTTCTGGTCCAACTGGCGTTGGCAAGTTCTTATAACTGTTTTCCTTTACATCTGTGTGTAGCAGTGTCGCCCTCTTATCGTTCCCGCACTTCATGATGGTAATTTTTTCTCCGAACATAACGTACTCGACGCTCTCGCAATATACACTGTTTGTATGCTTATAACTATTTGCTGTTATGATTATTGTTTTTTATATCTGTTTGCGTCGGCGCATAGAAGTGACGTTTTACTTGCGCGACTAATGGTTTAAATGCATTTTGTTTTGTGTAAGGCAAAGGAACACAGTCTTTACAAGTCGCGTAATGTGTACCGTACTTGAAGCATCGTACTCATTTTTTTGTGTCTTGTCTCTTGTGATCATTCGTTCTTTCTCATGTTGGCGTTATAGCAACACTGAAATCGCTCTTATGGGCTGTGGCTCCGTCAGGTATTTATACATATATATATAAATATTGTGACTCGTTATGACATCATCCCCGTGATGTACTTGCTTATATGCCAGTTCTTTATTGTTTGTTACGTAGCTATTTTTTCATGCACAGGACAGTTTCATATTTTTTACACTAGGTTTCCCCGACCCTTGCGTTACACTGACGGTGTTTATTTATACTAACGCGTACGTGTTTTAATGTAAGCTGCGACTAAGTACGTCTCGTTATCTGTGCAATTGTATACCCCCTTTATTTTTTCAATATATTGCAGGTTGTTAAGAGTTACCCATGCTAATGGTGACTCGGGCGGCCGGGCCTTGTGTAGGACTGATGGTGTTCGTTTATATTACAGTTTGTGTATTTTACCGTTACCCACGACTACGTAAATCATGCAAATAGGGCATTTGTATATGTCATGATTTTTCGCATATATTTGTTTGTTGTATGTTACCCATGCTAACGTTTATTTATGTATATATTTTCACTTTTATTTATGCAGCCTGGATGTCGGTAGGCGAAAAGAGGCTAGTTGTCGCTGAGGGTGATCCGAGTTGGTAGACACCTGTGGTAGCAGACGACAAGGGCGGTGGTGGGTGATTGACGAGTGTGTGCAGGACGATGCATATGTGTGTGCTATTTCAGATCCTACACTCCTACATGCAACCGTAACTTTGCGACGCGCCTGCATGTATACTTTTATTTTCTTTGCATGCGTGGACGGTTGTTACATGTTCCCGAACTTCAAAGATTTGGAAATGCTGACCAATTATGATTATAAGTGTGCTTATGGCATACTTGATCTCGCGGTCCTTTTTGTGGTTGGGGTTATGCATATGCTGTGAATTTGGTGGCTGTATCTTAAACGGTTCGGAAATTACATCCTACTATGCTTATAAGTAGACTTAGAACGTTCTTGACGCGCGTGGTAGACTCTAGGCTAGCATACGTGGACAGGCTTCGCTCCGTGTCGCGCGGGTGGAATGGCAGAGTATGAGACTCGTCCCCACCAGGACATCAGGTGAAATCAGACTAAAAGGAATATGAGAAAACCAGGGTGGAATGACAGAGCATGGGACTCGTCCTGCCAGTACATCAAGTGAAAGGAGATCAGANTCCTGCCAGTACATCAAGTGAAAGGAGATCAGAAGGAGTATGAGAAAACCAAGGTGGAATGACAGAGCATGGGACTCGACCCCTGCCAGGACACCAGGTGAAAGGAGACCAGAAGGAATATGTGAAAANGGTGGAATGACAGAGCATGGGACTCGACCCCTGCCAGGACACCAGGTGAAAGGAGACCAGAAGGAATATGTGAAAACCAAGGCATTAGCAGACGACGGTGATGAGGGAACATCCAAGATAGAGGGCTCAGAAGGCAAGAGTGAGGAAAGGGTGGATGTAAAGGAGACTGGAAGAAGTATGATAAAACCAGGATGGAATGACAGAGCATGAGACTCGTCCCCTCCAGGACACCAGGTGAAACGAGGCCAGAAGTAATATGAGAAAATCAAGATGGCGGCAGACGACATGCATGAGCCCACCATCCAAGATGGTGGGCTCGGAATGCAAGAGGGAGGAAAGGTGAATGTAAAGGAGACCAGAAGGAATATGAGACAAACCCCCAAGGGATAGAATTGATGGAAAACAGGAAGGAAGGAAAATGAAAAAAAAATCAAGGGGTAGAACAGATGGGAGACAGGAAGGAACGAGAAATAAAAGACAAGAGAGAGAATTAGGGGGACTGGAAGGTGTATGAGAAAACTCTCCCAAGGGATAGAACGGCCAAGAGNTAAAAGACAAGAGAGAGAATTAGGGGGACTGGAAGGTGTATGAGAAAACTCTCCCAAGGGATAGAACGGCCAAGAGAGAGAGGCAGGAAGGGATGATGGAGCATGAGAAATAAAAGACAAGAGAGAAAATAAAGGATACCAGAAGGAACGAGCGTGGGGAGAGAGACTGGAAGGAATGAAAGAAGTTGCATGACAGGGCAATGAACTCGAACATTCTTCAGACAATATGGTTGGTGCTGACATGGAATGACAGAGCGCGAATGTTAGGGTAACCCTTAAACCATTAACGCCTCATATATATATAAAAAAAAAAGGAGTCGCTTAGCCACATTGTGGGTTCATGCTATTTTCGGACTGAGTGACTCATATGAATTTTGGTAAGGGAAATTTCTGCAGGAAAGTTTTCTGGTTTTGAGGAAAATTCGGGAAATTTTGGCCATTTTTGAGGGAGAATAAATGGTAATTCTAAGAGAATAAAGGGAAAATGGCCGCTTTTGGCGAGGAATGACAGGGTAGGTGGTTGCCGCGTGGTTTCATACAAGATGGCCGCCGTGTGTACCCGGTTCCCCGCCAGGACGCCAGTTGTAGCAGAACTCCCTATTTCTAACTACTGATGCGTTACCCAGATACGTCAATGTTCGTGTTCTATTTATTATTTTGTAAATGTTCGGTATACAGCGTAACCAATACCGGAATTATCCTTATCACAAACCAACTTTAAAATCAACGATCTCGGTAAGCATGGCACAAAGTAGTAAGTGGAACAGGATGTTACGAACTTTGATCAGGCTTTAGCTGGACGGCCTGCCTGATCACAGCTGCAAACATTAATTCAGGACACAGGCCGTGATTGCAGAAACACATTGCGTAAGGCAAAACCGATACCCTCTCCACCAACCAGTAAAGGGAGTCGTAAACTCACGCAACACGCCCGATGTAGTACAGCGTACAGCTATGAACGGCGTATTTTGTCATCGGGGCATCGGACCAAGATAGTGTCTCGAGATGGGTGTGTCCGGCCGTCGCTAACCACCACCTGATCAGCCCATGTCAACATGGACCAGGCGGGGACTGTCCAGTTAGCTTTTAATAGAAATGGCGTGGTCCGTTAATATAATTAGCTATTGTGTGAAATGTCCTTTATTTCACTTGTAGTTTAATACATTAGCAACCATGAAATCGAACATTCGTATTGCAGGCCTGAAAGAAGCCATCGAAGGCGTGCCACGGGACTCGAACCCCCGATGCGGCACAGCGATGTTACCAGAGTTTTCTCCCCTGCGAAGAGCAGTGAGACCTCGTCAATAATGCAGCCTTGCGGATAACTACAGTCTCGTAGTGGCTTCTCCAAGATAAACAAATTGATGATATTTGGAAGCGTATAGCTATTTACAGATGCTGTTTCTCATTCATCGTTAGACAAAAAAAGAGACCTGCTTGGTAACTGATGAAAATTTAAAAGGGCATACCTCAGTTAAATAATGTCTTAATTCCAGGAATTTCTTGTGCTTCTTTTCTTTCAGGTCGAGTTTCTCTTATAGACGAATGATGAAGCAGAATTATTTTGTTTTCGACTCGTGCCACGAACACAAGCTCACGATTTGTCAATAACACTGTTATTCACGTAGATAAAACAAGAAATTTATTCACGTAGTTTTTTTTTGTATAACAACAACAAATATCTTATCTAAAAAGACTTTTCGTATTTCATTGTGACTTCGTTACTTCAGCTCGGCAGTAAGAAGTGTAATAAATTTTGAAAACACGTTGAAGCCGCACTTTCCTGACGAGACAGGCGGCGAATAGTGACTCAGCAGTCCTGGGGCACAATTTTTGAAACTATAGGAATTGTTTCTTTAGAGGGATGACGACATCCCGCTATCGGAATACTGAAAGCCAATTTTTGAGCACTCGACACCGGAATTGTGTACCGGATTCGAGCCATGAAATGTCGAAATGAATCCGACAGCAAGTCAGCTGTCGGAACTGTCATTCCTCTCGAGATTTGTCGGTTAATACCAGTGTGTGATATAGGAAACTTGAAAATAGATACTCTCTAGTGGTTTAATTTAACTATAGTTAATAGTAGAGATCAAAAGCTGAGTATGATACCATATATCGTAACATGCTGTACCTTGCGTTTAGTTATTTTCTTTAGTAATAATTGGCTTAATTTCACCAAGCACGAATTATTTTAAGGGGAAAAGCTGCATGATAAACACCAGTCTCTGTGGATTACATATGTACCACCAAACTTCATTATTTGTAATATTTATCAGATACAAGCCTTTTCGTCACTGAAGACAGTTTAGTATTTTTATTGGAAATTTTGCTTATCTCGGATTATCTACTAATAAATTATATATATTTCATTTTAAAAAATCCTGCTACAACAGATTTAACGTGATTGGTTCTGCTCCAGTGACGTCACACGAAATGCAACGATGCCAAGTTGTAACTTCGATTCTTCAGAAATCCGATACATTTCATTCCGACAGTCGCTACCGTCGTCGACGCATGTTAGCATTCCGACACTAGCTACCGGAAGTATCGGATCAATCCGCTAGCGAAGTTATTCCGATAGTTTCACAAACTAGACTGACCACTCGGCAAGAGGTTGTTTTTCAGCTCACGTGCGAATTCATATTTTGCTTTTTTTTTAAGTAAAAGACGAAACCATCGCCGAGCACTGCGGTGTTATATAAAAATCACTGGGCCTATTTACCACTACGCCCATATAAGTTTGCTAAAAATCGATATTTTTATTTAAATACCCAAAATCGTAAAATTAAAAATTCTTCTACATTTAATTAATTTCATAGTAATAATTCACTGAGAGTTTTGCGGAACACTACAAATAAAACCTGTAAAGTTCTTTTATTTTTATTGCCACGTCTGCATTAATTAATGACAAAGTCGAAACATTTTATTCAAAAACCAAAATCGTCAGATTAATTTTTTTTTTTTC
>NQII01002346.1:683307-711996 GCA_002778355.1 Clitarchus hookeri
GGCTAAACACGGGCGGTCGATAGTCGAGCAGATATCGATCACGCCCCCACAACAAAGAAGTCCAGGGTTGGAGCCTCAGGGAGGCGGAGAACTCTCCAGACAGCACGTGGAGGACGTCATGTCGTTCTTGTCGGATCTGCGGTAGATGAGGGCGTGGTGACAGACAGCAGTGGGCACTGCCAGTCGTCAGCAGCCTAACTTTACACCGGGAAAACACCAGAGAAGTGACAGCATAAGCCGTTCTCTCATCGCTGTTTCACGGTAGCATCAACCAAACTAGCATGAGAATATTCGTCAGCGTATCACAGTTGTGCAGTCGCGGCAGTGAGACGTATCGCTGTAGTTCTCGAGCTGACGGAACTGCTTGTTGTGTACAGTAGTAGGAACACACGGCATTTTTGCAGGATGTACTTGTATGAGGCTATCACATACAACAATTACACACACGGTTATTTTTGTATTATTGTCTTTAGGTTCCTCAAAATGTTTCTTTTACGTGTGGATTGGAGTGAAGAGATTTCGGCTACTCTTAACTTCAAGGGCTTGAGAGTAGGTGAGGGTGAAGTGAGGTGAATATGGAATAGCGCCGGAATGCAAGGACGGGGGAAACGGGAGATCCCAGAGGAAACCCATTGACCAACGGCATCGTCCGGCACGATTCCTACTTGCGAAAATCGGGAAGCAACCCCGCCGGGAATCGAACCCTGTTTGCCTAAGTGGGAGGCGAGTAGTCTGGCCACTACACCACCGCGGCCCCTGTTTTACTTATGGCGGCAGCATGTAACAAAGGGAGCAGAGGCGTGGATTTTGGAAATGCATTTTCTTTCCCCACCCTTCAGACTCTAAACGTGAAATAGTTAACAACCATTTCGATATAATCCAGTAAGTGTTCTTTTACATTGAACAATGTTGAACTGCAGGTAGAGATTCTCATCTAGNAACCATTTCGATATAATCCAGTAAGTGTTCTTTTACATTGAACAATGTTGAACTGCAGGTAGAGATTCTCATCTAGAAGTGGACCTCAAAAGTGCTGAGTTGCGAACACCTCTCAGTGACATGCAAGTGTCAGACAGGCGCTAAGCAGTCGATCCAGTGAGGTAGTGCAGTGGTAAAACTTCGGGCTCGCAATCGTAAGGACTTGGGCTCGAATCCCGGGGCAGCCAAAATTAGCTTTGTAGAGATTTTGATAAAACATGTGCTTCAGAAGTGGCTAGGTGTTTTCTAGCGATGTCNGCAGCCAAAATTAGCTTTGTAGAGATTTTGATAAAACATGTGCTTCAGAAGTGGCTAGGTGTTTTCTAGCGATGTCTAAAAACGAAAAGCATTTGAGGAACATCGCGTGCGCAAAGACAAGTTTCAAGTTATCGTTTTAACTAGGAGGATTTCTTTCTTGCCGTGAAAATGTCTATAAAATGTGTTAACAGTTAAATTTTTTAAGAATATAGGGTCGTCGCTTAAAGTAATATTCAGGCGAGTGACCGAGGGAAAGACTGCACGTCAGTTTCAGCACGTTGCGCGTAGAGGCGATGATGCTAGTGGTGAGTGAACAAGAATTGTCCTTACAGCCCGAGAGTTAGTTTCGAGGCGCAGGAATGCAGCAGGCATGTTTACTGAACTGAGTTCAGCAACGAGTCTCGTGTACCCGATCCCGTAGTTATGACAGGAGTCAACCTCCAGAGCATTATAACACAACAGTACACATTCGAAGTGCCACATCTTGTCACCTTTCTTCCATTAGCTCCCCAGAATTCTGCTGCACCGCACCGGCCAGACATCCCAAGCTTTGTCCGTCACCAGAGTTCCATACGCACTAGAAGTGCTTTAATCGGCCGCAGTTGAATGCAATCCGATAGGAGATGACGCTGTGGGTTGGCGTGGTTACCTCCTCACCTGTCAACAGCAACGTACAGGGTTGAACCTGTACGTGCCACCTTGACGAGGCGAGGCCTGTCAAACCTCTGCGAAAATGCAGCAAGCAGGCGGAACTGTGGAGATCTAGCTCGGTACCTCGGCAACGGGAAACCACAGCTTGGTGGGTGGTGCTCAGGCGCTGGGCAGATGTGCGCTCAGTGTGCGTGGGCGAAGCGTAGTGCACTCGCCCACGGCCTGCTCGAGCCGGTATCGATCGGCGCCAGTCGGCCGAGATGGCCGGGTTGATAATCGCGACGAGATAACTTTTGTTTTGCCCTTTCTAGTATACGTCGAAGCCGTTCTCCTCTGCTCCTGTCATGCAGCGAAAACTGGCGGCAAGCGTTGTAGTTGGAACGTACACTATATGTGTCAATACAGTCAGCAAGCATTTCGTTAGTGGTTATGGAGCCTCTATCTATATACCGCCGTAAATGTAGGTTCAAAATCTTTAATTGAATTTTTCGTACGGCAAGAGCTCAGCCCACAGCAAGATACGACTACCACGCCAGTGTGAGCAATATCTACTCACAGTATGTGTTATCTACCCTAGCGTGGGAGTCATACTGGGTTGAAGGCTGAGGTCTCGCCACTTCCAGACAGACCGCTGTATAGTCCGTCGTCGCTCACTTCGCCATGCCCGACTGAGCGAGGTGGCGCCACTCGCATTCGGGAGGACCTGGGTTCGAATCCCGGTCCGGCTATCCTGATTTCTGTTTTCCGTGGTTTCCCTGCATCACTGCAGGCGAACGCTGTGATGGCTCCTGCCACGGCCTGTTACTCCCCCGCTCCTTGTTCTCTGAGCAACTTGCTCCGTCTCTAATGACCTCGCTGGCGACTTGCTCCGTCTCTAACGACCTCGCTGGCGACTAGACGTCGTTAAGCCTTGAGAAGTCCGAGGACGCACGTTTGGGCGGCAGCCTGCAGGCTTATCCTGCACCGCCAACGCCAGTTGTTTACTGCGGGCACAAGCCGTGTTTGCGTCGACTTTGCTTTGGAAGTGATTCTGCACCACCGACGTTGCGGTAACGCTTCCGTGCGTCGACGCAAAACTGACATAACCTCGGAGGCCACGCAGAGTCGAGGATCGCTTGCGTTTCTTGTCGTACTGTGTTTATAAATATACTCTGTGATTTCTAAATCACTGTAGAATAATTCTGCAACTCATAACATTGCCACTCGCATACATTTAGCTCGTTGAAAAGTATGTCGGTATTTCTTTCATGAAATGTGGAAGCATACAGGTGACAACAATAACCTATCGTTGGTAGTTGACGAAATTAGGATAACCTCTTCGTTACAACTGCAAATACGTATTTAGCGGCAACACGTAACAAATGAGATAGCAACCCATTCACAATTCCCGAGATGAGTTTTCGAATACTATTTCGTGTTATCAGGGAAACGGGATATGATGAGTGTCAATCAATTTTGGCTCGAAGATGACAAAGGCAGCAGGAAATATTAGGTTACTGAGACGTACTAGGTTTAAATCATGTTTCATAAAACATATTGCGAACATTATGCCGTTTTTTGTCGTAGTGTAGCGTGCTGAGAATATGATCTCGATATTTTGAAACCTAAAACCATTCATGAAAACACATGCTAAAATGTTCTTAAATAAGATCTTGGAATCGGACAAAATTTAGTGGTATTCTAAGTTACTGATTTGTTTACCAAAATTGTGTTTTTACTATTCATGCTTAACAAAAACCCGTAGCGCTACTTTTGGAATTAATTATGTAGCAAAAAATATGAAAATAAATTTTAATAACCTCTAAGTCAAAGTTTCTTTCCCAACTACATAAGAGTAGGCCTACCTATTATTTTGAACTTGGTTTAAATCAAGGTAAATAAGGAATAAACATCTGCACACCCGAAAAAAAAATCACGTAATTTATTCGCAAAAATCTAAATGGCATGCATGTAAAATAATTATGAACAAGTTCAAGGACTGCAAGCCATTGAATACATTTGCAGTGTGTTCGCGAGTATTGTCATATGCCAACATTAGCGTAGGCCATTTGTGTGAATCGAGGGGTTCAGAATACACCTTGTGTCTGTGGTTTTAAAAACAGTTAATTAATCATGCAACCATTTAAAACTAATTAAAGTGTAGTTTTCTGCAGTAGACTATGATTGCTAAATTGGATTTTCCAGCAGAAAGCGAAATACGTGAAACAAATGAGCTGTAATTAAAACTTGAATTGTATAATAGGGCAAATATTTATATTGTAGGAATAAATCATACTAAATTTCAACTGCACATCAATTTCTACCGTGAAACATATCCCTGTCTTGAGTCAACGGTAAAAAATACGTATTTAATATAGTAATCAATATCTGGGGCAACTATAAGAATGTTGTAAATTACTGCTTATGTAGGGGCTACTTTGTGCAATTCGATTATTTAATCTGTTTTACTGTACACGTTTACTAACATTTCGCACTTCAATATATTGCATTGTTTACAAAACACACCAGTCAATGTGAATCTGTTTGAGGAAAAACATCGCCGAGATATAAAAATACAAGAGGGCAAACTTAGGCAGCACTAATTTTCTCATTTTCGTTGCGAAACGAGATATTTGGTGACAGAATGGCAGTCAACCTATGACTACCGTCGAAGCAAAACCTCGTGAAGTTATTTTCTTGAAGCAATGGTTTGCGCAGAAGCAAATTTTATCGTCCGAAGCAAAGTTGTGCGTGCAGTATCGCTCGCGAGAAACAAGAAGAAGAAAGTTTTCGTTGGCGGTACAGAATAAGCTAGCTTGCAGGGGCAGTTCCTCCCGGGATTCCCCGTGGGACGACCTGCTTTTGCTTCATACGTCCGGTCGACAGTACGGCAGATCAAAGCAAAGTGGCCGACAGTATGGCAGATCAAAGCAAAGTGGCCGACAGTACGGCAGATCAAAGCAAAGTGGCCGACAGTACGGCAGATCAAAGCAAAGTGGCCGACAGTACGGCAGATCAAAGCAAAGTGGCCGACATATAGTTCAGAACCCGCGGAAAGTTGAAGACATCCTACTTTTAAGTATAAATAAATACATTTGTTATAGACACAATGCTATAAAAACAAAATGAGTATTGATTTTATTGATTCAATTATGTTTTGATATTATTAATTCAACTGATTTTGGTAGTCATTTTCAGGAAAGCTGCATTATCACACTTATAGTATCTGGTTGGCGTGTTATATAAGGCCAATTTTGTTTCGTGCACATTCTAAACAATTCTGTGTNAATTTTGTTTCGTGCACATTCTAAACAATTCTGTGTAGCGTAGTAATATATTATTTTATCAAATCTTATGCTACTGTGATAATAAATAATGTATGACATAGTCAATTATTGTGACGGCATCTTCAATCGAATGCGCCATGAACATACACAGTGTTGCCGTATTTCTTAATAAACAGTTCTTTCCTTTCAAACTGTATTCTTTATTCACATGCTACGGGCAGAATAAAATCCAACTAAGTCACCGTAAGCCAAACTAATGACCCACTCATTTGCCGGTATTTTCTATTGCCCGGCGCGTGGTAAACGCCACAGACGAAGTAAGTAAACACATCTTCATCAGCTTCCGGTTGTCTGCTGTCGCTGGTGATACTTAGCATCTCCTGTGGCATTGCGGTGTGCGAGAGGAAACTAATATTGTTGCTAGGCGTCGAGGTACTGCGCGAGAGCTTCTGTAACCTCTGTCACGGCCATATGCCGGCTAAAACTGGCGACGAAAGGAAATCATTATTGTTTCCCTGACAGAGTTTGTCTGCCTCCCAAATCAAAGGACATTATAAAACAGGCATCCAGTTACGCAATTCCTTTGTTACGAAACAAACAATTCAACCAGCACCATTACTAGGGACAGTGATTACGCAGTAAACTTTGCACTCGTGGCAGCTCCTCGCTGTTACTTGTTCCAGGCCGGTAGTGGCTGGAGAACTGTTGCAGGACACGCCGTGAGCTCTACCTACTCTAGTCAGTAAAACCTTATTCTGCAGTTGATGTCACAATACTTGTATAATGAGTATACGGAACCTGATTTTGAGAATGTTTTACGACTATTGCATGACACGCCGTGAGCTCTACCTACTCTAGTCAGTAAAACCTTATTCTGCAGTTGATGTCACAATACTTGTATAATGAGTATACGGAACCTGATTTTGAGAATGTTTTACGACTATTGCATGACACGCCGTGAGCTCTACCTACTCTAGTCAGTAAAACCTTATTCTGCAGTTGATGTCACAATGCTTGTATAATGAGTATACGGAACCTGATTTTGAGAATGTTTTACGACTATTGCATGACACGCCGTGAGCTCTACCTACTCTAGTCAGTAAAACCTTAGTCTGCAGTTGATGTCACAATACTTGTATAATGAGTATACGGAACCTGATTTTGAGAATTTTTTAAGACTAGTTGTANTCTGCAGTTGATGTCACAATACTTGTATAATGAGTATACGGAACCTGATTTTGAGAATTTTTTAAGACTAGTTGTATTTCAAAACACTTTTGCTCAGATCCACTTCGCGACTGAGTGATTTGTAACTGTTACTCATCACAGACGTCCAGCATCAGAGTACCGCAGCTCTGACTGGACCAGCCGAGTCAGAAAGTGTGTTCTCGCGAAGCCACATGGCCGACAGTACAACCTGCGCCAATAACCATAGACTAAACATGAGGTAGATTGGTTATTCGTCTTCTGCCCTACTCCAAAGGAACACAACTGTCAAACTCACATGGTCAACAGTGATGAACGTGTTTGTTTATATCTTAGTTCTCAAAAGACAACCACTTTTATACTAATACAAATAATTTCACCAATTTGAATTTAATCTAACTGCATTCCAAATTGATTAGAGGAGGTATACAAATATGCCAAAGCACTTGTTTACTAAACAGTGTCCTAACCTCAAATCCAATCCACGCAGTTTTTGCTAGACGTGTTGGCAGGTGAGCAGTTCAATGTTGGGACACGGAGACTGGTTGGTTGTGCGCAGCCAGCGAGATCGCTCTACCTCATCGCTAGTCCATGCGAAGAACAGGCATCTCCCAGTTAGCCAGCGTGTCGTAGCTTCCTCCGACGTCACTCTGCTTATAACTACCTGCTGCGAGCGCACGCGGTGTGCACCAGGCAACACTTCTCCGACTAATGACCTCGACAACTATTATTAGAGGTACGCCAATTTCACAAATTATTTCGCTCTCAGGCTAGACTTCAAGCTCACATACTTTAGCGTTCGTTTTATTATTGAAGCACAGTGGCTTAGACATACTTTCTTCAACTCTTTAGACAGTAACAAACAAGAAGAAATACTGTGACCTCATCACGTACAACCGAGCTGAATAAATAAATTCTCTCTCACCATGGGCAGCATTTCATAAACAAACGATTATGGCCCGTGTGTGNACAACCGAGCTGAATAAATAAATTCTCTCTCACCATGGGCAGCATTTCATAAACAAACGATTATGGCCCGTGTGTGTAAAGTACCGGGAAGTCCAGGCTGCCGCCAAATAATTCGCGAAATTCGCCTCTGAATATTATGTACATGCAGATCAAACGACGTTACGACTTATTGCNCTGCCGCCAAATAATTCGCGAAATTCGCCTCTGAATATTATGTACATGCAGATCAAACGACGTTACGACTTATTGCTATGCACAAGTATGTTACTGTAACGAAGGTTCACGGGCTTATCTGTCTAAAACCAAGAAAACCGTTATCACTGGCCNCTGCCGCCAAATAATTCGCGAAATTCGCCTCTGAATATTATGTACATGCAGATCAAACGACGTTACGACTTATTGTTATGCACAAGTATGTTACTGTAACGAAGGTTCACGGGCTTATCTGTCTAAAACCAAGAAAACCGTTATCACTGGACNTATGCACAAGTATGTTACTGTAACGAAGGTTCACGGGCTTATCTGTCTAAAACCAAGAAAACCGTTATCACTGGACATCGGTTTAACCTTTTAACTCGATGAAGTAAAATAGTTATTGATGTGTGCTGTACTCAAGCTGACAAGGAACTTGTTACGTTATCACAATCAATATGTTGTAAACTGTGTTGTACTGTAATAACATGAATCTGACATAACCTAGAACGGTTTACCAATCAGGAACTGGCAAGGAACATATTTGGGTATTGCGTCTCACATACTAGGCGTTTTAGTCTTTTTGAATCCGTTTGTTATTAAGTACAGAAACATTCCGATGATTCATCCGGGATGCCTATTATGAATATGTTAGGTCGATAAAAGAATAATCGAGTCCAGTGCACAATTTTATTACTTATTTGCGTTAGTTTAATAAAGTCGCTGAGTGGCCCACCAACTGGATCCTCCCTGGACATATTCATGAACAGAAGCAAGTGTACATGTGAGGTCCGTCCAGTGTGCCTAAGTGTACTTACTGTACCAGAGTGCTTCAGGGAGTGCGACAATGTTGGGAGACTTGCGTAGCCGCCAAGTACTGTACGCCTACTGCTGTCTCCCACAGCGGCTTGCATAGCGACTCGTGCACCAGGCTTAGTACTAGTACTGTGAGTGGTGTTGGTAGACGGCTGGTCACTGCAGTTTGCACGGCTCTGACAGCGAGACGCCAGCAGACGACGTCGGCCAGCAGGAACAAGACTGCGACACCTCACTGAAGACAGTCTCCGTGTCCAGGATCCGGCGTTCCACACAGTGTCGCCGGCGGCGATGGCGGCCTGGGAGACACTTTGCTTCGCCATGAATAATACATGAGATCCCACGTGTAGTGGCGGAGCGTAATTTCAACACACAGATCGTTCCGATGCCACCCCATCCTTATCTCACCGCCCTCGCAGCCGCTGGCTGGTGGTTATCACCCCCCCTCTCTATACCCACACCCGGGGGGGATTACTGAACTACCCCGCACGAGCCGTTCACGCCGAAATAAACGTTTCAAACTCTCCCGTCAAAATAAAAAAACTCAAGCTCTGCTGAAATTAATTCCCTATTACATTTCCCCCTCAGTGCACTCTTCAGTGCTCTCTGCCGTGGGGAAGTGCGAGCGATGGTGCCACGGACTCAATGGCGCTGTAAGGCCAACGCATGCTGGGCCAAGCAAAGCGATATCGTCTCTACAAGCAAGACACTGAAGTGGCGTGCAGTGTTTTCCTCATGGAGTGTGTAACT
Source organism: Clitarchus hookeri (assembly GCA_002778355.1). NCBI lineage: Eukaryota > Metazoa > Arthropoda > Insecta > Phasmatodea > Phasmatidae > Clitarchus > Clitarchus hookeri. The sequence continues at coordinate 692,394 of NQII01002346.1, forward strand.
ATGCGACTTCACCGCAGTAAATATATAATTTCATTCGTGGGAAACGGGAAGTCTACTAAAGTAATACAAAATTTGAACTATCCTAAAGTTTTCAGCTTTCTACAGCCACCAAATAAAGTAAAATATAAATGTTGTGAAAGTTGGTTACCCGTATACGTAATTAGCCTACTTTTTTGTACACGTATATTGATGAGTTAGGCATACTCATAGACTGAGATATGTAGTAGCAACTTGTGTATTGAAAAATGCCTAAGCAGAAGCNCTTGTGTATTGAAAAATGCCTAAGCAGAAGCTGTAATGGTAAGAATGTCTTGGTTGCTCTACTTTTCAAAATGGCGAACGATAAAAAACAAATAGTTAAAGAATGTAGTACACACAGTTGGTAGTTAAGCTCAGCAAGTTTTATTTAAATAGTTGTAATACTTTAAGAAATTTGGCATAGTTACAGCACTGAAATGGCGAGAGCACCTTTTAAAATTGGACCCATTGTAAACATAGTTTGTTGGACAGGAAAGTTTTATAAGGCAGATACAGTAAACAGTCAGGTTATAGATCTGCAACAGAGTACACGGGCGTGAATGTGAATGGTCTGCAAGGGTATAGGATGTGGTTGGCTCACGGGTCACTTGATTGCCTGTCGCATACAGAAGTGGGCTGGTTGGAGAAAAGAGCAAATGAAGAATAATCATCCGCATTGCACAAATACCGCGTCAGATTGAGTGCAGTACGCATGAAACCATTTCCTAATTTGCAACACCTGAAGTCGCACTGGGTGCGGTACAGATATACACACAATTAAGACCCCCTAGAAGTGAGTCACCTGTATTCACGACTGCATAATCATCAATTATGTTGGTCTTGTATTACAATCTACAACGTGTCTATTAGTTCACACAAAAAGGACACGCTTACTATACTGTAAAACATTTTTATACTTTTACTCTTTTATACGTGAAGGAAAGGCTAGTATTTATAAGTGTTTCGCAGTCATTTTCATGTATGCAATTTCCGGTAGAGACTAATTAATTACACGCAATTATTCTTATTATCACACCATAACATGACAGGGTCGCGTCTGAAAGTCCCGTGAGGCGAGTCGACGAGAGAGACTGCACGCCAGTTTAGTGTCTTGTCCGTGAAGGCTGGTCGCTGCTGGTTCTGAACCACCGTGTGTACGGTCGCAGCTGGTTCTGAACCACTGTGTGTACGGTCGCTGCTGGTTCTGAACCACCGTGTGTACGGTCGCTGCTGGTTCTGAACCACTGTGTGTACGGTCGCTGCTGGTTCTGAACCACTGTGTGTACGGTCGCTGCTGGTTCTGAACCACTGTGTGTACGGTCGCTGCTGGTTCTGAACCACTGTGTGTACGGTCGCTGCTGGTTCTGAACCACTGTGTGTACGGTCGCTGCTGGTTCTGAACCACTGTGTGTACGGTCGCTGCTGGTTCTGAACCACTGTGTGTACGGTCGCTGCTGGTTCTGAACCACTGTGTGTACGGTCGCTGCTGGTTCTGAACCACTGTGTGTACGGTCGCTGCTGGTTCTGAACCACTGTGTGTACGGTCGCTGCTGGTTCTGAACCACTGTGTGTACGGTCGCTGCTGGTTCTGAACCACTGTGTGTACGGTCGCTGCTGGTTCTGAACCACTGTGTGTACGGTCGCTGCTGGTTCTGAACCACTGTGTGTACGGTCGCTGCTGGTTCTGAACCACTGTGTGTACGGTCGCTGCTGGTTCTGAACCACTGTGTGTACGGTCGCTGCTGGTTCTGAACCACTGTGTGTACGGTCGCTGCTGGTTCTGAACCACTGTGTGTACGGTCGCTGCTGGTTCTGAACCACTGTGTGTACGGTCGCTGCTGGTTCTGAACCACTGTGTGTACGGTCGCTGCTGGTTCTGAACCACTGTGTGTACGGTCGCTGCTGGTTCTGAACCACCGTGTGTACGGTCGCTGCTGGTTCTGAACCACTGTGTGTACGGTCGCTGCTGGTTCTGAACCACTGTGTGTACGGTCGCTGCTGGTTCTGAACCACCGTGTGTACGGTCGCTGCTGGTTCTGTCCGCGGTCACTGGGGCGAGCGAGTATGCCACCCAGTGCCGAGCACAAGGTGGCTCGGCCTTGCGGTGCCAGCTGAGGGAATATTTGCACGCTCTCTCATTGCTATTGTCGCCAACACGCCGCACACTCGCGGCCTGTCTCTACAAACATATCTCCCTCCCTAATCAACCCTCGCTCGCCTTGTCGTTTCCACCCGCGTCGTCTGCCTTCAACGAGAAACTCGACACTTCCTCTGGAACATACGACCTACATTTTAAATAGTGAAATTGGAGCCAAGTCCGTGACAACCAGTGAAAACAGCTGCAAACTGCGGCTGAATATCACTGGTTTAAATGTCACTTCGTGGCATTGTAAAGTGGCTGATACTTGTAAACATGTTATACACTACTGGACATGTAAATATCTACAACCTCTTCCCTTACGTGTAACTTTCTTTTACCATCACGTGCCGATAGATGATAGAAGATACAAATGAGTCGTGATTAGCCTTTCAGGCACAGGGGACGCGTTGCTCAGCAGTCGCAAAGCACGCGTTCAATGTGGCATTGAGCCTCCTCTCGCAGCTATACAGGCATCGGTGCGACGAATTGTTCCATCATACAGGAAGTTGAGAGTCTTGAGGCACACAACACCATGCTTCCTGAGGTGAGCCAGTGTTTGGACAGGTGGTTGACGGTGGTGCGAACGCCGCCCCACCATATCCCACACGTGTTATTAGCGGATAAATATGGAGACCTGGCAGGCCAAGGAATGCTGTAGAGCTTGTTGGGTGATGTGAGCAGTATGAGAACCAGTATTATCGTTCTGCGTGATAGCTTCAGGTATACTGCGCACAAACTGGCGGAAAGTGAGGCCGCCAAACACTACTGACGTATCGCTGTGCTCTCTACGTGCCTTTAACAACCACGACAGCACTCCATAACACTTGGTGTCTGCGAATTATTGTGTTCACGCACCAGTGTAAAATCGTAGCGTTGTCCACTGCGGCGCCAAATCTTGCTACTAATATTATTTGCATTAAGATTGAAGTGGGAGTCATCGGAGAACATAATGCGTCGCCGTTCCTCTGTCCAATTTTGACATTACTGGCCCCATTAACGGCGTGCCGCACGATGCCAAGGGGTCAAGCCGTGTCTGTAGGTCAGCCTTATTTAAACGGCGACGAGTCGTTCTTACTGAGAGCGGCAAATGCAGTGAAGGCTCCACAGGCTACGTCGGCGGACACGACGATCTTCTCTGCCCGTAGTACGTCTGGCAGTACCAGTGCCTACTCTGTGTGACGTATCCACGCCTGTTACAGTGGTGACTGCACGGCCAAGGTATACACGCCTGTTACAGTGGTGACTGCACGGCCAAGGTATACACGCCTGTTACAGTGGTGACTGCACGGCCAAGGTTTACACGCCTGTTAACAGTGGTGACTGCACGGCCGAGGTATACACGCCTGTTACAGTGGTGACTGCACGGCCGAGGTACACGAGCAGTCGACCGCCCGGCTTTGTGCAGTACGCCATGGCATACTGATCTGCCTCCTAGCACACTGACTCACCACTAGCCTCATCGCCTCTATGCACAACGTGATATCAGTCTATAATTCTATGATGCGTCTATAAAGATAAATGTATGTTGCTTGTCTAAAAAACAATTCTAAAGTTTCTGTACAGAAATTTTACAGCTAAAACGTATTCTGAAAATACCCGTTTCAGCCATTTTCACGGCCAAAAGATAACCCTTGGAGGTGAAATGAGAACTTTAAAATTGTCTTGGGGCACGAAACTTTTCTGAAGTGTGTTTTTTTTTTGCGTTCAGACAACACTACAATATATCTAAATGTTTTTAAATCACGTGTTTTTCCCCTAAGCTCTGCAATAGGTTGGCGCGGAGTGACTTGTCTCGTCCTGGCAGCAGTGTTGAGTGAATAGTAAGAAACCCGCGGTTAGGAAGTCACTTTGACGAGTGACCTTGCCGAGACCCAAGCAGACACCCGGCAAATAAACCATTCTCGAGCGTGCATACGATAGTCTAGCCTGCGGGTCACTGACACAGCGACATTTATCGGTCTCTAGTAGTCGCCCTAGATCGTCAACTGGATGTGGTGTGGATGTGGGTAGAGTGCTGTTGCCAACTGCGTTGTAACCAGTCTGTCTCTCTCACCACAGGACTGCTGTTGCCACTAGATATGCCAGAACCACGTGACTGCGACTAGTGGCTGGTTGCACCATTCAAGTTCATCGCTCGATGCGAGATCATGTCCGAACTTCATCTAAGTTCTACACATTATACTATTGCACAATCGAGTTCAGAGCATGACTGGATATCGAGATGATCTTCATTTCGAACAGCCGAATACGGTGGTACAAAGTCTTGATCCGAGAGTAGAGTAGTGTCTAAAGCACTGCTAAATATATTTATTTACCATAAATGAACTTCGCATTATTTCAATCGTTTAAATATGTATTTGATTATATTTTACTGTTATAAATTGAGACACACAACAAAGGCTTACAATTTCATGCATATCTTTGAAAAAGTTTTTTGTTAAGAGATAACAAAATCTACCACGATCTACGTCGAAGAGTGAATTTTACATCGATATTTTTTCTCGAAAAATAGCAAACTTCGCCGTGAAATGTAGTTTGAAAATACACCAACAGATAGCACTATTCTTAATTATTTTTTTTTGGAAATATAAAACAACATTATACAAACTTCAAGATTATTCAATAAAAGCTGTACAACTACTACTTTACTTAAAACAGATAAAACATTGCAGCATCAGGTCTTTTGTCCACTACCTTCTTCAGAATATTGGTATTAAAATAATGAAAAAAGTATTTGTAAGGTGTTACCAATCAAATATAAAACAACAGCGAAAATTTTGTACTGCATCCAACCAGTTTAATCCGGAAAAAGTACTAGTCGTAACAAACACATTAATTTTCTCCTAAATTCAAAATAAACAGTTGCAACAGTCGAAACTCGGCCAGTCGCGTTGGTGCAACACTCGTACTTCGGAACTCGGACCTAACTGAAGATCATGTTTGAACTAAGATCTTAGTATCTCGGTTCAGGGCAGGCAATAGTGCATCTGGGCATAAACACGCACTCCCAGAAGTTAGCACACTTTCTTCTTGCCGAGCTTTCATACAACAAATATTTAATGAAGTTGTACACTACGAAATACACACATATCTGATAAAATCACAGGTATGTTGGAAAAACAAATGAACATTAACGTCTCCGTCGCTTTTTTACCTCGTAATTTTGACAGCACATTTGTCAATTCGCGTGTATTTTGACGACATGCACACAAGAAGAAAATCAGTACACGACTTTGTTAGTTCGTTATCTGAAATATTATTGTGAACATATGCCGTTGGAACTCTTCGTTGTAATCGCGGAAAACCCGGTCCGCCATGGTCGTAGGCGAGCGCTCTAGCCGCCCCTACCGCGACCTTGTCGATACTCTGTGGCTAGCATCCGCTTTTGAGTCCAACAGGCGTTTAGTCTGAAGTTGTTTATATTACGTCGTTTAGTCTAACAGGCATTTAGCCCCATGGTTTAGATTACATCGTTTAACTTAGAAAGCGGTTACGCGAAGTCATTTAGCTAACAAGCATTTAGTTAACAGGCGTTTAGCATTAAAGCATATAGTTTATTCCGTTTAAATTAGTAGACATCTAGCCTAGCAGGCATGTAGCCTAAGACCATATAGTTTATGTAATTTAACTTGGCGGGAACGTAGTCTAACAGACATTAACCCTAACACTATATAGTAAGCCTAGTAGGCTATAACCCAAAGTCGTTAGCAGGTATTTAGCCTAACAGGCTGTTGGGCTAAAATGATACTGAGCACACCGGACCGGGCTGTTAGCGCATGGGCGGCACTACTAGAGAGCGAGGTGGTGTTTTCGCCACAGCACAGTAGCTAGAGGCTACTAGCGCGCGCAAGCCAGCTGCTCGCTATCTCCGCCGTGCGTTGCCGGTGTAGTGACGTGGCTGTGCGATAACTACCCAGGCCTCGCCTGGAGGTGGCGACCTCCGCCACTGTACAGTAGCGCCCACATGAGAGCACACTCCGCAGCGCGGCTGAGAGCAGGTCCTGACTGGGGGTCCATCGTGAGTCTCCACGCACCTCTGTGACGCGGGCTCGTCGTCAACGCTTCTTCCTGAGCTGCCTTTCCACTGGCGCGTGTTCGCGCAGACATCTACATCTTGTCACGATCCGGCATTAGCGTCCTGGTCTTGCACCGTCGCGGGTACCTTGTTGGAAACAGCAGTTGTTCCACTGTCCGTCCTTTCTCGCTCCGAGTCGGCTTCTTTGATTTGGTTAACACCGGCGAGGAGGATCGCCTCAACACGTCTCACCCCGGAGATGACTGGCAGACACGACGCAGGTGTTCACCGCAGTCCGCTGTTTCACAACTGTGACGTCAGGTGCGACGACGCGAACACGAGCCAGTGGAAAGACGGCTTTCCTCATCCTCACTGTGGTGCACCAGCTGTAATTCTTCTCACAGCACTGTACCGCACTATCACGTAGTTACGTACTGAGGCTGCGGTAGAGTACACTCTGTTGCTACCTACCCGCACGTACGATCTGCACAAATATTCTTTCTTTCAAGTTTAATGACAATGGTACGGTATATAATCTACGATGACCGTTTATGCGTACTGTGTCTTCTACCATACGTAAGTAAAAATAATTAAGATAAAGAGGACCCGTCAGAACAGGACGAAACATAACTAGGAAAGCAACACGAAACGTGACAGTCGTTCCAACATCGACAACAGGCAATCGATCATTCAACACAAATTGAAACACCACTGTGCGTTTTTGTATTATTTAAGTTTGGGTTTCCCCGTATTTTTACTGAACTGTTTTTTTTTTGTTCTCAAATATTTCACAGTATAAATTTTTCTGTGATAATTGCTTACAATCTCTAAGCCTATATTTACTGTCCTCCTTGTTTATCACTATGGCTATCATTTTTTAGTTGTTTTGACGAACCCATAATTTAAACTTTTGGTAATTTATTAGTATATTATATTTGAATGATTTTTTTTAACAGTTGTAGTTCCCTTACAGGCTAGTTGTTTTCTGCCAATTTTTTTCAATTTCTGTGAAATGATTTACTGTTTAATGTCAATGTTTTAATGATTGTTAAGTTGTCTTTGCTCCAAAGTTATTTCCCTACAACAGTAACTGTTCTGTGCTGGTTATTTGTTTGTGGTTTCCTTATTAGCTTACTTTCCTAAAGTAAGAGAGGCTTATGAAAACACCTTACTGTGTTCGTACGTGTGTTGTGTAGCACTAAATACTTTTGAACCCATTCAATTCACTATTCACTGTAAAATGAGCACTTTTTAAGGCCCTTCTAGCAGGCATCATTGTAGCTTCAGACGTTAACTTTTGAGAGCTATAAAATGTATACACGGTGTGTATTAGTCACATGGAACTTTTTATAGTAACAATTGCCAAAAGGATACAAATTAGCTGAAAGGAAATTTTAAGCAGGGCCTTAAAAAGTGCTCACTTTACCGTGAATGGCCTATAATTTTAATAAAACTTGGTGCACTTATAGTACTTAGAACGATACCCCACTTGTATATTTTTAAACCATCCCAGATGCTTAGTTTTAAAATGGCAGACATTAAATATTTTGGGTGCTATGATGCGTTTTGGAAACCATTCTAACGATTTAAACCAAACTCTGTGCATCTACAGAACACACTATCGGCATTTAATGCAGAAACTCATGTCTTTATTGGTCCGCCATTTTGGAACTTAGTACCACATCAACAATAAAGCTCTTCTCGGGAACAGCTGTACGGATTCTCGCCAAAACTAGCATGCAAGTATGCATATACACTGAAGAGCCGACAAAACTGGTACGCCTGCCTAATATCGTGTAAGCCCCCCCCCCCCCCCCCCCCAACCGAGCACGCAGAAGTGCCGCAAGACGACGTGGCATGGACTCGACTAATGTCTGAAGGTATGCAGGAGGCAATTCACGCCATGAATCCTGCAGGGCAGTCCACAAATCCAATCTGCGCCAATTTGAGAAAGGGTTGCACGTCTGTCACGTTTAATGATTCTCGTCAGTCGTCGTTTGTCCCGTTCATTCACGATCTTTTTCTGGCCGCAGCGATGTCGAAGATGTAATGTTTTACCGGATTCCCGATATTCAAGGTACACTCGTGAAATGGTTGTACGCGAAAATCCATATGTTATCGCTACCTCGGAGATGTCATGTCCCATCTCTCGTGCACCGACTATAACACCACGTTCAAACTCACTTAAATCTTGATAACCTGCCATTGTAGCAGCAGTAACCGATCTAGCTGACGACCGCATCGCGTTACTCTGATTGATTCCATACCTCTGTTATTTGCACACCCACGCCTATACCAGTTTGTTTGGCTCTTCAGTGAATTCCAGGTAATTCTTTTCAAAATGGTTGTCATATAAATATTCTCTGTTATAAGACGATATCTACAAAATCATCAGACCAGATACAAATTGTTTTCGTTAGTTAATTCACTGCCTCTTTTGTCTCTCGTTTTGAAAGATGGCAGCACTTGAAAAAATGACATTTTAAAGTTGTAGCTCAGGAACCACTGTACCGATTTCCACCACATTTGGCACACGTGCAGTGCTGCGGCAACTCAATTTAAAAGTGTCCGATTTTAGTATATCAGTCATTTATTTTCAAAATGACGACCATATAAATATTTTAATTTAGAATTCCATACCTATGAAACTATTAGTCTTGTTTCAACTAAACTGGGCAGAATTTATGTAATTTTTACGAGGAGTAAATGCGCTAAATAACAACCTATTTTATCTACCATTTTGAAGACAACCCATCTTAAACATATAACTCAGATTATATCTCTGGTACCTCTCAGTCCATTCCCGACAAATTTTACAAACAAATTGGTAACCCACTAAATAAAATTATTTTCAAAATTTTGTACAAATATATATTTGAGGTTAGTGGGCCATATACACCGATCCATATAATAATTTTGACGAAACTTTGTATGCTGGCAGTAGGCCAGCCTATTGCGGATGTTTAATAACTAACACACAGCCTATTTTTACCGAGATGTTGCAAGCTCCGAAACGTAAGAAATAAAAATCGTTATAAAATATGTATCTCGAAAAATATTCAGTTGATTTCCGCAAGATTTTGCATGCAAGTAATGTTATTATAAGCTACAAGTTTATCAGGCCTTGATTTCTACGGTGGCGGCTATAAATATTTTACGTTATAATGCCATATGTATCAAACTGTTAGAGTTGTTTCAACGGACCTTTGTATGATGGCAGTAAATTTTTGTCCGCCATTTTGTTAGATCGCGACAGTATCATATTTCAGAAACTGGCGAAACGGATTTGGTGAGTTAAACATACTGATAGTAATATTACACAAGGCATAATGTAAGTGATTTCAAATTAATTAGATACTTATTTTCTAAATGTTGTTGCCTCGTTACGCTTTGCTACATTTTGTAGCCATGGCACACTTAAAGCTGTTGATTATAACTTTGCACGCCGCTAGTTCTTGTGCACATTAGTCACACAAATTAATAACTTGTTTGGTGTGACGTGCTGATGAATGTCACCTAAATTTTAAATCAAATGTCATATTGCAGTAAATTCTCAAACAATTCTGTGCACATTCTGCATGCAACACGTTTTGTGCAAGGAAAACATAGAAATGTTATAGACTGTTGCACTGTATACCTATGCTATTTGTGACTGATATTCTGAACTTTTCCAGTTTCGGAATTCTTTTAGATTCAGGGTATTTTACGTCAGGATACATTTTCCGATTTACATTATATTTGATTTGGAATTTCCTAAATTATTTTTTAACATAATGAATAATAATTAGAAATTTTGAACCTCTGTACTTTGTACTATTTCCAATTTCATGCAGTGCTTTTAATTAGATAGAGTTGTGTAACTTTTCCGGTTATTACTTCCATTTCTTCCATTTTAACTATTTTATTAAACTTAAAAGAAATACTTAATAATTTCTAACTATAATAAATCAGGAAAAATTTTTAGTTTCATAGACATTTTAGAAAATATGAAACAAATTTTAGAAAATGGCAAAAGGAGAACTTTTTATTTCAAGTGTAGTGGCACAAAATTATTTTTATTCGGAATAAGCAGTATTTAAATGAACAAAATAAAATAATTTTGAGAGCAGCTCAAAATGTAATTCAAGGTGAACTATCTCTGGAGGTTCTGTGAGGCGAGGCTGCTATTACAAAGCACACGCTCTTGTCACGTGTTTGTTTACGAAACGGAATGGAACGTATCTTGTTAGATTTTTTTCAAATAGNTACTTCCATTTCTTCCATTTTAACTATTTTATTAAACTTAAAAGAAATACTTAATAATTTCTAACTATAATAAATTAGGAAAAATTTTTAGTTTCATAGACATTTTAGAAAATATGAAACAAATTTTAGAAAATGGCAAAAGGAGAACTTTTTATTTCAAGTGTAGTGGCACAAAATTATTTTTATTCAGAATAAGCAGTATTTAAATGAACAAAATAAAATAATTTTGAGAGCAGCTCAAAATGTAATTCAAGGTGAACTATCTCTGGAGGTTCTGTGAGGCGAGGCTGCTATCACAAAGCACACGCTCTTGTCACGTGTTTGTTTACGAAACGGAATGGAACGTATCTTGTTAGATTTTTTTCAAATAGNACAAAGCACACGCTCTTGTCACGTGTTTGTTTACGAAACGGAATGGAACGTATCTTGTTAGATTTTTTTCAAATAGCCTGATTATCTGCATAAGTTATTAGCATGAGTTATTAACTATTCGTCGGTTTTTTTCGTCATTTTACTTTGTAGTATCCCAACCAAACACGTCTCGCTAAACTAACCTGGGATTCTATAGGTGAGTAAAGTCTTCTAACTCTGAAATGATGTTTTTTCTATTACTGCAGCTCGTACGAATTACAAGCTCACTGTTTCTATACTGGAGAGAAATAAAATCATTGTTGCCAACTTGTTTTTCCAAACACCAAACATGGCCAACGACCTCGGAACATAAAACAACACCAGTTACAGTTTTTTTTGCGAGACTATTGCGTAATTTTAGATTTTTAAAATCGTATACTATTCCGCCCTATGTTTCCCTGCAGAACAGCTGTCAGCTTCATGGTCATATTTTACTCGTATCTGCACAGAAACTTGTAGTTACGTACATTTGTGTGTTCGCGAAGTTGCCTAGGTGTGCAGAGGACTACGCATTAAGAAAGTGTTAAAACGCATCAGTGCTGTCTTCTATGGCTTCTTAAGGTGGCCGCCTGGGTAGGCCGCCGAGCGGTGTGCAGAGCTCCAGCAGAAAACAGAAAACCGTCCTACGTGTCTGAGTTAGGTCTGCTTACGATAAGTATTTAAGAAACGGTACGCGTCTGTATATGTTTTTCAGTTCCTCCATTTCTCTCTAAAGCATGTCCTTGTGATCGTGAAAATGGCTTAAATGGGTGTTTTCACGGTAATTTTTAGGTATGAACGTTCCTGTACAAAGCATTAAAAAAGGAATAGGGACGTTCATCAAATATTTAGTTTTATTGCTACGTCATAAAATGGTAGGGTCTCCGCTGAGAGTCTCGTAGAGGCGCGTTATCGACGACAAGGCTGCACGCCAGTTCAGTGCTTTGCGCGTAGAGGCGATGTGAGAGTTGATGCGCCTTTCTCGGTCGCCCCTAGCGCTTCCACGCTTCCAGGTCTCAGGCGTGCAAAATTCCTTCAACCAGGCGGCCACCTTAATACCAAACACTCAATACCTCGATGTTAAGAGCCGCCAAAAGCTCTCCGCTCTCTCATATTACCTCAAAATACGTTGCCTAGGGCGGCTCTTGTTTGTTTTATTTGTAGGTTTCACTGTGCTAGAGTACAGCGAGCGTGCTCTGACGTCCTTGAAGGAAACATTGCAGATGGAGCTGCGCTAGCCTTTACCGTGGAGTGTGTTAACTAGGAACACTTTGCACGGGTGTAAGTCGAGTTACGATTACAAAGAACATTTCTCTGCCACTGTAAACAAAATCCGCATAAATCTAGTTGCATTGTTTCGTTAATGCTTGACAGGATCTTAAAAGAATTTACAATACACCAAAACTAAATATCGCGAGTAAAAATAATACTATTTTTGTAGCAACTGAAGTGAACAATGTAGATTGTATTAAATGTGACATTGGACTGGAAGAGTATCAATTTGGCGCTCCATTTNAGCAACTGAAGTGAACAATGTAGATTGTATTAAATGTGACATTGGACTGGAAGAGTATCAATTTGGCGCTCCATTTGTTGACAGCTAGCCAGTAATAAACTTATGCAACGGATTATGCGTGTCACATGTTCACATATNGTTGACAGCTAGCCAGTAATAAACTTATGCAACGGATTATGCGTGTCACATGTTCACATATCGTGTGAACCAATATGGCTGTGGTAAGTGGGAAAGCAGAAACCAGCAGAACTGTTGTTCCTATAATGGCTGATAAAGTGACAAGATTCTAGTTTGTCTTCAATGCCAATAAATGTTTAAAGAGTGCAAAGTGTTAGATGGATTCACAACCTTCAAGTAGCGTACTAAGTATGAATAAAAGTAGAACACTGCGTAAATAAATGCATGCATTCACACTCACACTTAGCGTACGTAAGCTCGTAGAAAAGAGAGCTCAACTTTCACCTTCGTGCGTACGTACAGCTGCATTCTCAACCAACCAGAATTTCCGATTTAATAATAAATGTATTATTTTAACTACAACTATTCAGGTAGAGACATAAATATACGAAATTCNAGCAACTGAAGTGAACAATGTAGATTGTATTAAATGTGACATTGGACTGGAAGAGTATCAATTTGGCGCTCCATTCGTTGACAGCTAGCCAGTAATAAACTTATGCAACGGATTATGCGTGTCACATGTTCACATGTCGTGTGAACCAATATGGCTGTGGTAAGTGGGAAAGCAGAAACCAGCAGAACTGTTGTTCCTATAATGGCTGATAAAGTGACAAGATTCTAGTTTGTCTTCAATGCCAATAAATGTTTAAAGAGTGCAAAGTGTTAGATGGATTCACAACCTTCAAGTAGCGTACTAAGTATGAATAAAAGTAGAACACTGCGTAAATAAATGCATGCATTCACACTCACACTTAGCGTACGTAAGCTCGTAGAAAATAGAGCTCAACTTTCACCTTCGTGCGTACGTACAGCTGCATTCTCAACCAATCAGAATTTCCGATTTAATAATAAATGTATTATTTTAACTACAACTATTCAGGTAGAGACATAAATATACGAAATTCNCAGAATTTCCGATTTAATAATAAATGTATTATTTTAACTACAACTATTCAGGTAGAGACATAAATATACGAAATTCTATTTTCTCTGGCCAATATTTGAAAATTGTACCATGTTTTGCACAATGTCTGCAAAAAAAAAAAAAAACAATAATCTCGCTTCGTAAAGTTACGTTTTCGTTTGAATGTCTGCCAACAGAACATGCGCGTACGTTACGGAGATATTGTGAATCCGTCTTTAAGGTGTTGGCTCACAGGTCCTCGGAATGGGCCCCCGTTACCAGTAGTGAGTCAAACTCCGCCCACATCTGTGGGTAGTGGTACGTAGCGCTGGTGTACAGGTTGTGGCAGAGCCGGAGAGGCGTTCAGGCGCTGCTTTCTGACAGTGTGTTTATATATCGATCAAGCATCGCGTGTTTACAAAGTAACTGATATTTAGTGAACTTATGGAAACAGAACCACACCGACCAGCAATCTATGATGTTTGAATGCCTTGCACTCTTTGTTTAGAAATAAGGACACGTTATTTCATAGACACGTGGGAAGAATTTGAAACATTGAAATATTCTGATTAGTAAATACCACCACGACATAATTTAAAGCGCAATTGAAACATAGACCTACTTACATTGTGCGCAGATGGCAACACTGAAACACGACCCTCCTCACTGTTCTCTGTTCCGGTGCGTAGAAGTCGTGAATGCGTGGCTCTACACGGCACAAGGTCAGTTCTGCTCGTTTGCTATTCAGTTCGATTGCATAGTTATTTTAGTAAAACACGACATAAAACATTTGTGTATTAATTATGTATGTTAACTTAAAATTAGTGATGCAGTTTATTTATCTCATTATTTTATTTTACCCTCTTGGATCACGAATCAAGTACTGATATATAGCCACCCTTAGGGGCGTGGCCAGGATTTATGTTAGGGGTAGAGGGGCAGGGTTTGTAAATGGTATAGGAGCTTTGGTTTACGTATTCATCGTGATGCTTTGTAGAAGGTTCAGAACAAAATACCTCAACAATTGTCTTAAATGTCTTTACTTTAGCTTAAAATGNTCGTGATGCTTTGTAGAAGGTTCAGAACAAAATACCTCAACAATTGTCTTAAATGTCTTTACTTTAGCTTAAAATGCTCAGGAGAATCTACCAAAATCGTCAGTTATTAAAAAAAAACACATAAAAATCTTGCACTATGCCACTTTTGTATTATTAGGTGAGAATATTTTATTTACTTGCACTTGGTTTGTGTGAGGGTCTCCTCCCCCCCNTATGCCACTTTTGTATTATTAGGTGAGAATATTTTATTTACTTGCACTTGGTTTGTGTGAGGGTCTCCTCCCCCCCTCCCTTCTACACCACCCTGCTAGTCCCAAGGCCTCATACAAACTACCTCCAAGATCATAGTTTTCCGGAANCCCCCCTCCCTTCTACACCACCCTGCTAGTCCCAAGGCCTCATACAAACTACCTCCAAGATCATAGTTTTCCGGAACTGCTAAATGTACTAGGAGCCTGAAGGCGTGTAAAATCTATTCGCGACTTCGTCACACGAGAGTGAAGAGTAGGCCAGGACCCGAGTCAGTAGCGAGTGACTGCACACAGCCAGCCCTGCAGTTTGATCTCCTCGTCACACATTACACGCCACTTCCGCCGCCGAGATAAGCCAGCTCCACTTCCGCCAGAACTCTCGCCCGTTGCCATGGCAACCCGCTGCTGGACCGCGACTTCACACGACACCTCTGCGTAAGGCCACCCGTGTTTCGCGGAAAGATTTCCTCTGAGAGACTAGACTTCAATATCTTATGTGCACACTTGTAGTCTTCATTTGACTATCGGCAGCTTGACTTTGTGTGGAGACAGTCTATTACATCAGTGAGCCAATCAGAATTGAGTTTATCCGATACTGACCGTCCGTGATACGCGGCCAGACAGATAATACGTGTAACTCCAATCACGAAAGCGGTTCTGAGCTAAAGAGTTTTGGAACACAACTTGTTCTGAAATAATTTCGCGGAAAACAAGTGCCCCCTACGTACACACACACAAGTGAAGTGACGTTTCGGTTCCTTTGATGTGGGCGTATCTGCTAGCTGATTGGCTGCGCGAGGTACTGGGAATGAGCCTCTTTTCAGGAATCGCAGCAGCAAGGGGCGCAGCTGCCAGCTCGCAGTTCGCAACACGCGTGATGATAGACTGAGACCAAAGAATTTCGCGAATTAATTTTACACCAAACTAGACTCTAAGCACATGTACATTTAAGTCGCGTTTGCTATTGGATCGCAATTTGTAAGACACGCCCTCGAATATTTTGAGTCAATAACACATCTTCAAGAAACAGACACCCAGTGACGTGTCAATCGGTCCGGGTTACAACTGGCCACTCACTGAGGCAGTAACCAATGAAAAGAGAGACGCGAGAGAGAAGTCATTTGTTGTCAACAACAGTCTTTAGGTTGACAATTACCTTCCAGCAAGAAAATAAAATACTGTGTATTTTTTTGTTAGTTTTGAGGTGTAAAATAAGGACATAGCGACACAAATATCCTCGGAGATCTAAAATTAGTTCGTGTCAGCACACAAGAGATAATTTAGCTAAGACTGAAGGGTTAACATTTGAAGTAAGTTGCGTGTGTACGAAAAACATCTACAATCAGTAGTGATAGTGGCATCAGGCTATATCGAGTAGATACGTTTGAATATGCGACAGCTGTGAAAGTGCCCTCAATGGTGTTAGAGGAATGTAGGTTAGTGAGATTAGTTGTACGCCACATTCTCTCTCTCTCTCTGACTGTATATGTATTATTTCTCCTGCATGTATGTCGTTATCTGGTAACTTTTTAAGCCTTGGCCTCGTTTACCTGGCAAATAAAAACTCCAAGTGCAACGTAAGACGTTTATAAAAACTTCACAAATTTTTTGTTTGTCATTTTTAACGGTGGCATAAATATCTTAAAGAAGTATCGTTTAACACGTTATTTTCTTCCGTGAACAATCTACGTTATCTTGAAAATAGCAACAGCAAAGATTACTTAGCGTAAGTGGAACTTGTTGAGCGAGTGGAAGCAAGTGGAACGCCAGAACAACGAACATGTGTATGCAGTCCAGGCGAACGGATACCGCGACACATTTTTCAATTTCAGTTATTTTCACGACCTCTTCAATCTAATTGTGGTGCACCGTTTTAAGTTTAAGTTTGGTGTGGGGTAGGAGAAAAGGGGGGGGGGGAGTTAGTCAAATGAGAGAGTCGCAGAAGTTCTTGAGTAGGTCACGAGCGCTTTAATTGTCGCAGAGAGCTGCTGGCTGGAAGGAGCTCTCTGTAGACGCAAGGGACGATGGGAGGTTATTTTTGTAATGGAGCAGAGTATTGCACAGTCCATATAAACAAAAAACTCGAATTGCGGCAATCTAAGACGATTCAGGCACAGAGTAGATAAGTAGACAGAGACAAAATGGCGTGGCGGTTCCTTTGATGCGGGCGTACCCATTCTCTGATTGGCTGCGCGATGCTTTGGGAACGGGCCTTGTGTCTGATTGGCTACTGCATGATGCGTGTTGTCTGGGCTGCCGGCTGGCAAGTAGGTAACCGTGCGTGCTGATTGGCTGCGCGAGGCTCTGGGAACGGGTCTTGTGTCTGATTCGCTACTGCGTAATGCGTATTGTCTGGGCTGCCGGCTGGCAAGTAGGTAACCACGCCTGCTGATTGGCTGCGCGAGGCTCTGGGAACGGGCCTTTTGTCTGATTGGCTACTGCATGATGCGTATTGTCTGGGCTGCCGGCTGGCAAGTAGGTAACCACGCGTGCTGATTGGCGAACGGCGTTCCAACATGTGACGTCTCTTTGCTGCGAGTTGGCGGTATAAGCGGTCGTTTAACCTCTGTATTGATAACTACTCTGTGATTCAGCTGCGACCTAGTGGCGGCACTCAACTTTGTTGCTGGTGGTGTACAACATTAGTCGATACCCGATTATTGTCAAACTTATGCAATTTCTCTCGCCTCTTATAAGGTGGCATAATTGGTTTCAAAAATGTACAAGATATTCAAAGAATTCGATATGTTAAGAAAGATCTAAGATATAAAGCCATGGTTAGAATGAGAATGGTGCCTGGTGTGAAAATTATTTCTTGACGATTTTCAGTTGTTTTTAGTAATTACAAATAATTACATTTTAATAGTTAATGCTATTATTTATAAATATTTGGAAACAGTGCAAGTATCATACATGCAACAAATATTAAAAATTTACACATTAAGAATTATAACAAAAAATTTAACATGGAATGCACTTTCCCTAGCAAGCAGATTAATTTTCCTGGAGTTATCACTTTCTAAATAATTATTCTTTTCACGACCACAGCAAAATATAACCTACCCATTTCAAATCTCCCCACACCGCCGAAATGTTTTATTACATTCAATATAGTCTTTATTAATGTTGTGGCCAATTTAAGTGATTAATTGGAAGTTACTTTGGACATGCGCAGAACTGGTTTTTTTAATAGCTTACTTCCATTGCATGTATCATTCAAACAATTGTTAAAGTAATATATATCTTTACCTAAGTTTTAAAAACTAATAAAACAATAACATCAATTTGACTTTGGAAATGTGAATGAAATATCTGCTCTTAAATTAGTATTCCACATTATTATACATCGAAACTAAACGAAACTAAAGTAGTTTACATTTAATGAGCATAATTATGTAAACTACTTTAGTTGTATTTAGTTTGTATGTATAGTAATGTAGGATACTAACTTGAGAGTATACGTGTGTCGTAGTACATCGGAGCAGGCATTGCGGCACACCCTGTGGTCCTCAGCTCTGGCTCTGTAATCATTTGTTCCTAAAGATCGCCATGGTTGGTCTTCAGAGACAGTTGGTAGCATTGCACGTAACTCCCTGCTGACGTCAGTGGAAATTAAGGAGTTGGTGGTAGAACTCGTGAAGGTCATCGAGACCGCAGATACGCCTGTACTGGGTGCCCGGAGTTGCTTCTGGTAGAGATGTGTCGTTGTAGTGGATAACAGGCAAGGGAGCCACTGGCTGTGCTCGTGCCTGAGGATCTGTCAAGGTCGTCCAATGCAGGTTCGAGTGTCCATCGCCCTCAACGCAGCAAGTACGACTGTGAAGCGTACAACACAGATGACTAGCGCCAAAAACCTGACTCTCTCGCAGCCCTATGACCCAGCTTTGTCAAACTCCGCCCACTTGACGCGGCTTTCTCGCACGTCTTCTCAACACGCACGTGCGTGTCACTCTTCTGAAGACTGCCGATCTACGCACCAAGAACAGTGACTGCAGCGACTGCGTTACGCGAATGCAAAAACACACTTTACTTCACTCGTGTGCATATCGTCTATATATGTACCTACCGATGTGTCTGTAGATGTTCCACAGCTTATATAACACGGGGAAAAGTGCAGCGAAGAAAAAATAACTGTTCATGATGATCGGTGATAGATATGTAATAGAGAGTTAAACTACTGAGTGTCACTATTTTGCCTGTGCATATCAAAAGAGTTCCCAAGTATAAAATGGTAAACGTGTATCTCTCCACTTACTGTTTTGCGATACGGCTTATATTTGAGGGTCACATATTTAAAAGTGTTGCAACACGTAAGAGAAAATTGGGATGGTTTTCAGCCAGTAATACTTCAATTACATTTTTTAGAACTTTGACATTAACAAAATATTTTCTAGGTAATGTCCATTTGACAGAAAATTAAAAAAAATGTTAGAACGCGGGGAAAGAAAAACCAAGCTTGTTAGTACATCAATAATTTGAAACAAATGAGTAATGATTGATTTGCTGAGTGTTTACGTTGTAAAGTGTAGACAATATCTTTTAAATCCCCTGGAATCGTCTTGTAGACCACTAAGACGAAATAAAATATTCTAGGAACAAAACTCCTGCATTTAAAGAACATATAATATATGAGAGCAAATACCATTGCCAAATGATGATAAATGCCTCTTAAGTTGATCTCGCCAGCTTGATTCGCCAGGCAGGGTTTTGTGTTGTGGAATTCTCCGGCGCGGTCTGTAACAACTCTCAGCGAGGAGGGAGCTCTTACACAGTAACTTGGCCGAGCGCTTTGGCTGTGAAGTACCTCGCAGCTAATTATACCGCTGCCTTCTCGCGAGAAGTGCCCTCCAGTCCTCTGTCTGCGCGTCTTGGAAGGACTCCCACCC
>NQII01002347.1:4854-40661 GCA_002778355.1 Clitarchus hookeri
AATTAATTTTTAACGAGATATTTTCAACTACGCTTCATGTACCGCTGATAAGAAAAATTATATTCTTATTTAAAGACCCCACATCAAAGTTTTTTTAAAGGGTTTTTTTGGGATAATTTGTTTTTAAACCACAACAACCAAAAAATTTACGTAATTGTAGCTGCCAGGGCATTTTGAATAACGCAGGAGAATGTAATTTAACACAAATTACACATTAGAATTTCAAACGTAAAATACGCCTAAAATTAAAAAGTGCTGCAAAAGAAAATTATTTGAAGCATCGGTATAGTAACATTAGATTTCCTCGTTGAGTAGAAAAGGAATACTTTGTTAATTTTTTAACAGCTTTAAACATAGCTTCAAAAAATTTCTGATGATGTATTATTCGAAAATTTTATGAAATTTAAATGCCGAGTAATTTTNTTTAAACATAGCTTCAAAAAATTTCTGATGATGTATTATTCGAAAATTTTATGAAATTTAAATGCCGAGTAATTTTAAATTAAATTTTGGTAAATATTTATGTTCTTTTTTTAGTAGATTTTATAAATATTTACTAAATTGAAAAGCCTTTATCACAAAAATTAAAATTTTAGTAGAAGTTATCNTTTTAGTAGATTTTATAAATATTTACTAAATTGAAAAGCCTTTATCACAAAAATTAAAATTTTAGTAGAAGTTATAAGCATTTTTATACATTTATAAAATTGCAGTCATATCTAGACAAAGTAAAGATATCAAAACTTGACACCGTGAAAAATAATTGTGTGAGTCAGCAAAATACTTGTTTGTGGTTCAACAAGTCTAAAGCGGGGTTTCCAAAATATTTTGTCGCCTTGACAAAATTAAAAATGCAACAGAATTGATGTAGTTCGTGTAACAAAATATACATTTGAGTTGATGTAAACCATCTGTNACAAAATTAAAAATGCAACAGAATTGATGTAGTTCGTGTAACAAAATATACATTTGAGTTGATGTAAACCATCTGTTAGTCTAACATTATATGTCTGAAAACAACACAAATATTTCAACTGAACCTGTCTACAAGTACTTGTTTGGCATTACAAACTGCAAGTCAGAAACCTTTAGACTGAAACAGATTTTTTTTTTTTCACAGTCCGGTGACCCATAATATTGGCGGAATCTGCGCATATGTTAACATTAACCCTGTACGAGTNACAAAATTAAAAATGCAACAGAATTGATGTAGTTCGTGTAACAAAATATACATTTGAGTTGATGTAAACCATCTGCTAGTCTAACATTATATGTCTGAAAACAACACAAATATTTCAACTGAACCTGTCTACAAGTACTTGTTTGGCATTACAAACTGCAAGTCAGAAACCTTTAGACTGAAACAGATTTTTTTTTTTCACAGTCCGGTGACCCATAATATTGGCGGAATCTGCGCATATGTTAACATTAACCCTGTACGAGTAAGGTGAAGTGCATAGACCATACTAACAGTGCAATAATAATCATGCTTAGCTCATCATGGTGAAAATATTGACATTGAATTGTAATTATTGATAAAGATTGAAATTATATTGTTTACTCTGGCATAGGTACAATATAATTATTATTATTGTACAGTGTACAGTGTGCCTTTAGCGACATTTAATGAACAAGTGGCCTCTGCTCCAGTATGTAGTGGTCTATGGAGTATAGCTTTGTGCAGAAATATAACGCTGAATGGTAGGATCTCTTAATAATGGGTAGAAGTGTAAAATATAATTTTTTTTTTATTTATAAGCTTGGCAGATGGTAGTTTATTAAATTAAAAGTCATTTTACCCGTCGTGTAAAACTCTAAGGAAAAAAACAACGTCTTGTTATAAAAATTAAAAATACCTAATAATGTAGGACTACAGGTGAAACTTTTCGCCTCAATCTGAAAGCAACCAATGGAAAAATGTAATCCTTTGAAATATACAAAGAAGTTTGAATTATTGCCTTCAGTTCCCTAAACTTACAAAATTTTACGGCCTCTACTTATTGAATGATATAGCTCATTTTTTTTGTAGGTTAACACGACTCAGCACCACATTCGTCTATTTTGTATTATTTTATTTCTTGGCGCGCTAGTAGTAAAGCTTTTTGTATGCTATAAACCTGAATAAGTGATATGCGTAAGTGAAATGCTGCTCACTGAAAATCCAGTTGACGATATGCAGCTGACATGGCTTGTCATGTAAATGCGCTGGGGATTACTGTCTGAGGCTGTCGAATCCATTGCTAATAGCTACAGACTATAGGCGAAATATAGACTGATTTTCGTCTTTCGCATTTGTTGCAATATTAGCTTCCCAATCCCCTAAAAACAGAAGAAATGACAAGAAAAAACGATGACGTGCAATCTTTTTTAGATTTCGTTTTCCATAAAACCTGCGATTTTACAAAAGCACTGGCATTACTTTTATATTTAATTGGGACATCGACTTAACAAAGTTGCCTTCTTGCAAANTTGAAATATACAAAGAAGTTTGAATTATTGCCTTCAGTTCCCTAAACTTACAAAATTTTACGGCCTCTACTTATTAAATGATATAGCTCTTTTTTTTTTTGTAGGTTAACACGACTCAGCACCACATTCGTCTATTTTGTATTATTTGATTTCTTGGCGCGCTAGTAGTAAAGCTTTTTGTATGCTATAAACCTGAATAAGTGATATGCGTAAGTGAAATGCTGCTCACTGAAAATCCAGTTGACGATATGCAGCTGACATGGCTTGTCATGTAAATGCGCTGGGGATTACTGTCTGAGGCTGTCGAATCCATTGCTAATAGCTAAAGACTATAGGCGAAATATAGACTGATTTTCGTCTTTCGCATTTGCTGCAATATTAGCTTCCCAATCCCCTAAAAACAGAAGAAATGACAAGAAAAAACTATGACGTGCAATTTTTTTTAGATTTCGTTTTCCATAAAACCCGCGATTTTACAAAAGCACTGGCATTACTTTTATATTTAATTGGGACATCGACTTAACAAAGTTGCCTTCTTGCAAATATGAGTGGTTTGCATGCTCCGATGAAGCTGAGAGCTATGCCAATGCAAGCATATCTGTCAGCACTATTGCCGAGTAAGGTTGCGCAGTAGATAACCACTGGACTTACATTCGGGAAAATCAAAGTTCAGTTGCCGATAAGGACATCCTGATTTCGATGAGTTTATTGACTCTCCGGGTGCATGCTGGGATGGGCCCTTAACAAAGGCCATAGTTAATTCTTTCCCTTCTGCTTGTCTGAGCAAATAGCTCCGTCTCTAATGACATGACTGTTGACGAGACTTCATGCCTCCTTACCATCTACAGGCACTTCCAACTGGGCCTCCCAAGGCGGTGAGATCTTGGCAGAGCGGCTGAACGCAGTATATCCCACATTGGTAATGGCGGACCTTTATGGTAAGTAAAGTCCACTCCGCTATGGGCAAGAAACCAGAATAAACATCCTGATCATCCAATTTTGGCGGTTGGCAGAAGGCTGANTTCGTTCCCTTCTGCTTGTCTGAGCAAATAGCTCCGTCTCTAATGACATGACTGTTGACGAGACTTCATGCCTCCCTACCATCTACAGGCACTTCCAACTGGGCCTCCCAAGGCGGTGAGATCTTGGCAGAGCGGCTGAACGCAGTATAGCCCACATTGGTAATGGCGGACCTTTATGGGAAGTAAGTCCACTCCGCTATGGGCAAGAAACCAGAATAAACATCCTGATCATCCAATTTTGGCGGTTGGCAGAAGGCTGACCTTACAGTCACTGTAAAAATAATTATTAGCTACGTTTCTCAAGGGGGGGAAATCGGAAAGGCTAAACGGGTATCGATTTGGGCTGGATAAAATGACTCTGATTTCGGAACATGGAATGCACAGCGCAAATATCAAATCTCTGAAGAATTAATTAAAGAAATAGAGGCAATGAGAAAGGGTATTATAATAATGACGGAAACAAAAATATAAAATCAAATACAGGAACTGATTGACGACTATATTATTTTTTGGAGCGGAGTGGAATAAACCAAGAGAGCAGAATCTGAAGTAGGTTTCCTCGTAAACAGAAAAATATAGCAAGAAATAATGAAATGAAAGGAAAAAAATACTATGATGATGAAAATAACTATAAGTTTATGATGGATATCAACCGGTTAAATGGCAAATTTTAATGGACATTTCAGGAGCAGAAACAATGACGAATTTCTGAGCTTGGGGAAGGACGTACAGAAATTGATAACGGCAAGATGTTAACTGCATTTTTTAAACCACAATAATATGTTCTTACGAATACTTTGTAAAATGTTCTTTATTTGAAGTGGAGATAACGAGAGCCAGGCTGCGCTGGCCGTACCACCTTAGGCATTAGACTGCCAACTCGGATTATAGGCCTACTGACAGGTATACTAAAGCGACCGATACACGCGCTCGAGTCCAGCTCGCCTCGGATTGCCATCGTCAAAACTCGTACATGTGTGGGAAATGACGAGCTGGGATCAGGGTCCAGTGAGCCGAGACTCTGAGGCTCGGCGGAGCTTTCGGCAGGGCTCGGCTATACTCGGCTCGGTTCGCCGCTGGCTCGCTATTGGCTCGTACGTGAGTGGTGAGCCGGGAGCCAGATTAGTGTATCGACACGAGCAAGCGTAATGATTTTGTTATTTTTTTGTATTGTAACTATATAAGATGTCGGCTTCCACTGAAAACAACATACGTCTCCATCAGACACTCTAAAGTACTTTCTGTTGACATCAGGACTGTCAACTATAATACAGTTGAGTAAATTTAAATGTGTGGATTTCTATCTTTCCAGCAACGTCTTCTGTGCCCACATTTTCCTCTTTACACTCCTAGCTCTCGAGAAACACACCGCATTCGTCTAAAACGACCACTGCGACTGCAACTTGCTTGTGAGAAAACTCCGGTGTCTGCTCGTCCCTTGCTTGCATTTTCGTGCGTGAAAATGCCGCTGAAGGGAGCAGAGTCACCAGCGAGATAATTATATACGGATATCCCTGCTGTGCTCCGCAGATATCGCCACTCCCTCCCTCACGACCGATCCCCACCCATCAAGAGGATTTATTTTCCCCCGGATACGCTGGTAAAGAGCGCTAAACCCTGTATAAAATGTTTATGGCACCCAATAAACTTTATTAGAGCAGTCTGTTTTACGATGGCCAGACACTTCCGGGAATCATGGAGTTCACTTAGTTATTTTCCGATGGTACAGTGTTTAAACATTTCTCGCTGTTCTCAAGACATGAACTGCCTTGTCTTACGGATATCTTATCTTAAGAATTTTGTGCATTAATTTATGAATCAAGGAGGCGTGTCTTTTAATCTAGTACATTTATTATCCTTCCACAGCCCTTGAAAATCATATAGCATATTTACAAAAANGTGTGCATTAATTTATGAATCAAGGATTCGTGTCTTTTAATCTAGTACATTTATTATCCTTCCACAGCCCTTGAAAATCATATAGCATATTTACAAAAAAAAACAATAACAAATTGAATAGCGGTAGATAAACACATAAATATTTGTCTAAAAACACTGTGATAGAATTAGCTATGAGCACTTTACTTGACTTTTTTTAACTGGGAGTATAATTTCTTATGAAAAGGCTAGTGTCTCAGTATTTGGCCGAATTAATTGTGTGTGCTACACATGAGGGGCTGAGTAGACTGTTGGTGGTGCCTTTCGTAGTGGATAGTATTTCCGGGTGTTGATAGAAGACATAGTTAATTTTTTTAAAGAATTTGGATCTTTAATTCCCTACATTCCATTTCACTAATTATAAAATAATTCTTTAATTGCACATATTTTATAAAAACACACACGCATATATAAAAGTAGTTAGGAAAGAGTGCCTCTGTTGCCATTGGTGGTGGTAGTCGCAAGGCGTCATCCGCCATCTTGGATTGCATAACCTCCCGCTCTGTCATTCCAGTCGGCCATCTTGGAAGGTCTCGACCTTTGGCCACCATTTCGGATGATGTAACCACCCCTGTGACATCTCCGCCCTATGACGTCACAACCCCTTACGATGTCACCATTCCCTATGACATAACCACTACTTCAAGCTCAATAATTCCTTCCCACCTATGTCATTACCTCTAGCCTCCATTTTGGATGTTGTCAGCTGTAGGCAGCCATCTTGTTTCGTCTTATGTAGGCAACCAAGTTATTTCATCTGCTGCTTATCATCCTGCCTGCCAGATCGCGCATCTGTTGCATGTGCATATCTCATATCCAGTCGGTCGCCATCTTGTTTCATCTGCTGTATGCTGTCATCTATGTAGTTCCCTCATCGCATGCTAGAGTGCGCATCTCTCGCATGTGCTCGTCCGCTATCTTTGATTCTAGAGTTTTAATTCGTCGAGCGACATCTACGAGCGATGTTATGAGGATAGCTCAAAAAATACTCTGAAGAAGTGCAGAATCGAACTGCCGGACCTTCGGTCGTCTTGAAGTCACCTTAGACCGCTCGGTTATCGCAGCAGTCTGAAGAGTAAGGTTTTAAATATGCTGTACACATTGCAGCACACACATGCCTTACATCATCAGTCGGAATATATATATATATTTTTTTCCTTCCATTGAAATTCTATTACAAGTATTATTATTGACCACCATCTTGGCTTAAGTCGATGAACGACCTGCAAGTTGGATTGATTATGATCTATTTAAGATCGATTTTTTCACAAGTATTATTATTGACTGCCACCTTGGCTTAAGTAGATGAACGACATGCTGGGAGGATTGATTATGATTTAATTAGTATTCATTATATTAAAATATGAGGAGGAAATTGAGGAGAAGGAATAAATTGGTTTAAGTATGTGTAAGATTATTAGCATCAAATAGCTTGCAAGTTAATCATTTGCTGCATTTAAATAAATATTTTGCATGTGCATACCCTCACATAGCCCATCAAAGGTATACAAGTGCAAAATGAAAAACACGATTCATATTATTAGTATCTAAGAACATGAATCAGACAGCTTGAATAATGATTTCCATTATTTTTGTATTATTTTCATTTGTCTTTTGTAATGTAAAAAATATTTTATGTGCAAGGCCTGTTTGTGTTTATTCGCATCAAATAATTTATATTACAAATTGAAAGTATATGATTATTTCATTACGAGATAATAAATTTAGTTGCCTGTGCTCCATTTGTTGTCACATGTAAATATTTATTTGCATCTGCCAACTTACTGAGAATTAAGCAAATGCAAACCAAACACGATCGTGGAACAATTTACAATCATGAATCAAGCAAAATCTTAAAAGTAAAATATTGGTAGAAATTTTACTCGCGGTGGAGTGTAGAGACGATGATGGTGATGAAATGAAGTCTGGCAAACATATAAGTTTTTTTTTTTTATTATATGAATACTAATTTATTTACAAATATTTACAATTGATGAAAACACCTAATCACTCCACTGACAAATGTTTTGCATTCCACAGACGCCGCAAGATCGCACGCACACTTCGCAGCTCCTCCAACAGGATACTGCAGTTCTTGTCGCACAGCTGGCGACTTGTGTGTGTTGCTGCTGTAGCCTCCTCCCGGAAGAGGTGAACCTCTGCACGCATGTCCCGCATTCACCTCCTCTTCCTCTTCGTCCACCTCGTCCAGGTCAGCGAGATGGTCGATGGACGACGAGTATGGAGTGTACTCACTCCAAGGCACCGGCATGAGTACACGTTCGTTGCTTGTAGCCTATGGTGAAGGAGAGGAGGAGGCGATAGATGCTGGAGTCGGCGGTAGCGTCCATGCGATGTCATCCCTCTGTGACACTGGTGGTGATGATGGTGAGGCGCACTGAACAGGTGACCTGCTGCGATCATGATGTGGCGGGGGAGGAGATATCCACCTCTGCAGTGTTGGATGCTGCAGACGAGACCTGCTGCTTATCCTCATTCCGTCGTAAGGTGCTGGAGGAGGTGACCTGCCTGATGCTGGTTGGTACACTAAATAGTCTTCAAATAATTTTTTGTCCTCCACCAGCATGGTGTGCAACACGTGTATCTCCTGTGACATCTCGGGCAAAAATTATAGTTTTTCCCTTCCCTGATAGCATGGAGTGGGTATGCGAACATGTTAGAACACATTACACAATCTGTGCGTCACAAGGACGAGATGGTCAACCGATAACATAGGTGGTGTGCAGGTATCAGCAAGCTGTGGGGATGGCACATTGGGCGAGAGAAGCGTCACGTGCCAGAGCGGTAGGACAACCCCAAGAAGGTCTTAACAAGACTAGTCAAATCACATTCACTCAGGTTCCTTGCGGAAAATCATAACCGCAAATAAATTTCAAGTTAAAAAAATTCTATTTATTCATTCCTTTATACAGACATGCAAAAAAACAGACATATATGATCTTCATATACAGAAAAACAAGTGCGCATTATTATTTACCAGTAATGGATAATTTTATAATCCAACTGTTATGACTAGAATCGAAGCCAAACCACCACACCAACAAGTTATTTCGTTTGCATTTCAACCCTTTCTCGACCAAACATGTGTGTGGATACTTGGTAACTTGAATTTCTTCGCCGTAGAAGCCTCCCCTAATAATTCTGCCTTCCATGTCCTCGAAATAGTAGGTCCTTGGTTCGTAATGGCAAATTTTGACAACATTGTATATTTCCGTTCTCCAGTGTGGAATGTATGATTTTGCAGATGTTCCCCTTACTCGTGATATCCTGATATAGTCTCCAACCATCAACCTAGGCTTGTGAGTGTCCAATTTCTTCTTGTTCTTGAATACGACTACAGAGTTTTTCTTGACGTCCACAGGTCTCCTTTTAATAGCTNACGTCCACAGGTCTCTTTTTAATAGCTTGATGTACTTTGCGGTTGTAATTCGATACCAGGTGAGGTAAGATGCTCAGCCACAAATTTCTTCCCCATTTCATTCTTTAAAGTGATATTAAAGCATTCCACCATGGTCGCCTTCATACCTCTATATGTCGAGTAGTCGTTTACACTATCTTTTGCCATCAATGCGTGAAATTTAGGATTGTAGACTTCTCTTCCGAGGTCCGTATGTAAATTATTGGGAGGTAATTTGTCTTGCAAAACAGAGTTTATTGTGTTTGACAGTTCTCTGGCATTTTTAGTCTTTAAGTGCACTAACCAAGCATACTTACTGTAACAGTCACTGCCGGTCAACAAATGTTGGAATCCTTTATTCGCACATGCATAAGGTATCACTTTAACATGATCTGCTTGATAGCAGTCTCGCAAACCAAACACTAGCACTTTGCGACGAGGATAGATTCATCTTGCAGGCTTGTGTAATTCGCTGGCAATATCTGCCCAAATCATTTTATGTAGCTGTCTTCACAGATTTCTTAGATGATACTGGATATTTCATTAGTGTGAGAGTTATTTCCTGCTCGCCGAGAAGCAATCAGCAGATGCAGTCTGTAGTTTCATTAAAATCATTCCAATGAATGTATTCTGGATGTCGATTATCTTCAATTTTTTAACTTAGAACGAGACCAGAACCAACTACATCTCCAACTTCGGGAAACAACTGCGAAATAATGTCAAATTTTCGGTGTGTTTCATACATATATTCATTGCTGGGAGGATCGTTATCCTTCAAGTTTGCGCTCGTAAGTTTCAGCAGCAGTTTATACTCTTGCAGTGTATTGCCAGAATATTCAGTAGGGTTTGGTTTAAACAGTAGTTCATATAATCCTGTAACTTGTACATCATCATTGGCCAGGAAACATATTTGCTTATTCCCCAAGAATAACTTTTTATTTTGTTTGTATATGCCATACATCATTTCATTAGACGTAGATGTGTAAGATCTCAAATAATTATGAAGGAGTGGGGTTCGATCACTCATCTGTTATTTTCTTCATTTCCATACAGATAGTGGCAGGTCATCTTTATCTACGACAGAACATTTAAGTTCCTTCCGAAACTTGGGTTCGACGTCTGGTTCGGTCTTCACTGCCACAGTCAATGAAGGTGGTGCAGGTTTCATATTGTCGAGTCGCTCTGTAATAGGTTTATAGGCTTCTTCATTAGCCATGTCATGTTCCATTCTGTCACGATTGGCCAGTAAGTAGTCTCCTGCTTTACCCTGGCGGGTTGACGTCTACAGCGGATAAAATTAGTCACTCTCGGAAATTAGAATGCAGAGGTTTGAGAGAAAACGTATTTATTCTGCAATTAATTAACACCGTGTCTCATACTACCTCCTAACTAAAAAGTAAGCTACTTAAACCAGGTGAAGGGGACCTGGGTCTGACCTGAACAAAGCAGATGCGGCTATGTAGCTATTACAACTACTGTTACCTAACTACCTCGATGCCGTTGTCCAGAAGCGATGTCGGGGTCCACTACCAGAAGGGTAGTAGGGTGTTTGAGCGAATATTCTTAATCACTTTGTGTAAGTCACTGACAGCATAAGACATCATACTGAATGCCAGATAGTTTTGNAATCACTTTGTGTAAGTCACTGACAGCATAAGACATCATACTGAATGCCAGATAGTTTTGTGTTCTAGTTTTATATATTCTTCTTGCGAGGTTGCGAGTTCAAAAGAGCTGTCAGCATGTTTTCGATATTATCAATGGTGTTTTCTAGTGTTATTAGACGAGGTATTATCTCGTCCAGAATGTCGTCACTGCTGGTCTTCAATAGGGCTCCTATGCTTTCGTGTTTCCTGTCGAATCAAAGTTACCACATCCACAGGGATAACTCTGAGTTTAACAACCATATAATTAGTGGTTATTTCAAGCACACTTTGTATTAAAGTAATCAAGTCAATATTCAAGGACCCGATATGAGTGTTTTTAACAGCCTCACTGCCTTCCTTTGAATCACCGACATTTTTAATTTGCGTCCCCTCGGAGCTGCAGTTGCTATCATCGGTAGGTGATAAACTGCTTTCTGTCTTCCGTTTCAGACCATTATGGCAAAATTTTGAAATAATATAGCTCATCTCTCAATGATGTGGGATTATAATCAGAGAAAATCCTAGTCTGTATTTCCTTTTAAGTATGGGGAAATCTTTTAATATAATGAGGAAACCATGTGGATCACTCCAACAAAATGCACACATCTCAGATTTTTCAAATTCATGCCTGTATTAACATGATCGGAATAAACATAATGTAATTTTAAATCATATATACGTAACAAAACCATCATATTTGCATTGTCATGTAGTAATTGCTTTGGTATTTGTGAGTAAGTTTGGTAAAGGTAAAACTAATCCAATTTTACATGTCTGCCCATGCAGAAATATTCCTGAATGCACAACTGTTTCTCACACACCTCATCATCGAAAATATATACAGAGTTTGGTAAAACTTCACTCGGAGCCACAACAGCTTCATTGTCACTAAATGGAAAATAACCTAGCCCATCCACAGGCCATATAGTTGTGGCGAGATGCTGATACTTTGGCTGTTGTAGAAATTTCTAGTATAAACACTTATTCTCGAACCAAATACCATTGATTTCCTCCAGCAAACTTAGCATCACACATGTTTTTCCACAGTTTGAAGGACTGGTTATGATGCATCGCATTGTATTCGGAAATTAGCTCCCATGTCTTGATTCGAGGGAGATGGCTTCATCCTCTGCAGGAATATGTATGGGAAGAGTAACATCTGGGTTGACGATCTGTAAGTTATTTCCATCTGATTANCTTCATCCTCTGCAGGAATATGTATGGGAAGAGTAACATCTGGGTTGACGATCTGTAAGTTATTTCCATCTGATTGTTTTATATCATATGTAGGATGAGGAGGAGGAAATTGAGAAAGAGGAAATCGAAGAGGTGGCTGGGGAGGAGGAGGGAATTGAGGAGGAAATTGAGGAGGTAGCATAAATAAGCTTTCTGAAGATTTATGCATGGNCTTCATCCTCTGCAGGAATATGTATGGGAAGAGTAACATCTGGGTTGACGATCTGTAAGTTATTTCCATCTGATTATTTTATATCATATGTAGGATGAGGAGGAGGAAATTAAGAAAGAGGAAATCGAAGAGGAGGCTGGGGAGGAGGAGGGAATTGAGGAGGAAATTGAGGAGGTAGCATAAATAAGCTTTCTGAAGATTTATGCATGGNGGCTGGGGAGGAGGAGGGAATTGAGGAGGAAATTGAGGAGGTAGCATAAATAAGCTTTCTGAAGATTTATGCATGGTTTCTTGGTAGTTGAGTGTTTATTTGCAGTAGAATACCTCATCAAATTATCACACCGAGTAAACTCGCATTGGCAGATTTTTCACTGAAATACCATATTTGAATAAGTGATACAACTGTACTGTTTAAGTATAGAATGTTACTGACTCAAAAATAATATAAATGCTTGCTTTTATACTTTGCAATCACTATGTTGTGATGCCTCGTAGAAGTAAGGTCAAGAACAGTAGTGTACTAGTGACCATACTTATAATAAACCTTCCATTTTAGGCAAATAGTCATGGATACAAGTTCTGTGGACAAGGAACAAAGTTTGCAATACCTTTGTCACTTGGCGACATTGGTGTGAACGAATATTATAAAACCTACAAGGAACACAACATCGCTTACGCGATCAATAACAAGTTGGAGGTCAGGCACACAAATGATGATATTATTGCCGATAATGCCCATTGAATAGCAAAACCAACCAAAACACATTTTGGTCAGCGAGTAGCTGCCTGGCATGTGTCCAAAATAATGAAGACGATAATCTAACACGTGATGGGTTTGCAGCTCAACCAAAATAAAAATAAAAGGAAGATGCAGAGAAAAGATGCAAAGGAAAGAAGCAGGGTGGCTTCCTACCATTTATCCTACAAGGAATTGCAGTACTGGGTGGTCTGATCGGAGGAGTTCGCGGAATTGCACATGCAGTAAATACTTCGATAAATAAAGGATGGCAGCTGGCAGAAGCTTTGCAGTACAATAAGTAAATTGAATCTATTGCACATGGAGCAAAAAACGGCAAAGGACTTTATCAAAAACCGTACCCTACAGGTGTTGGAAAAATAACCAGACGAAGGAAAGGAAGGAAACAATCTTAAATAAATTACCTGACCTACTGCNCCCTACAGGTGTTGGAAAAATAACCAGACGAAGGAAAGGAAGGAAACAATCTTAAATAAATTACCTGACCTACTGCTTACGAGCCTAGACTTGAAGAGAAATGCACAAAAATTACGAATAGCGTATTTCCGCAGAGTGTATATGCGTGACGACCTACCGCAAAAATCTAAGAGAAATGAATGTAGAATCATAAATTTAGACAGTAGTAGAGGTCCTGGGACACACTGGGACGCTTAGGCCTTATGCACAATGCGCAGTCGGCAGTCGGCGGTCAGCAGTCGGCGGTCAGCAGTCGGCTGTCGGCAGTCGAGTGCAATTTACATCATGCAGTCCATGATTTTGAAGTATTGTTTGTAAACACTGCTATATTAGTTTTGTAATAAAGAAACACTAGGAAAATGATTTTCCAGCCCGATTATATCCATACACCAAACCCAACTGGAAGGTAACAACTTATTCAATTCGTTAAGCTACATTTTGTAAATTACCAAACATAATTTTAGTAAAATATTTTAGGGTTATGTACCGATACTTTGCACATCATGAGACGATCTGTTTGTACTGGTAATCATGGACAAAGATGATATATTTGTGTTTGCATCTGCTGTATCAGTACTGTCACTTGCTTATTTGGCATGGAAAAGACAAGCCAGTAGTGCAAGAAGGCGGTACTGGATACACCCTGACAACAAGAATTCTGTCCTCAAAGAGGGTGAATATTCCACTCCATTTACAAGAATGAAAGAGAACAGCCATGACAGATTCAGATAATACACTCGGATGGAGGTGTGGCAATGGGATTACCTGTTGCAGTTGCTGAAACCACACAAGTCAAAATCGTCCTTTCGTCGGCCTATTAGTCCTGAAGAGAGATTGGCTATTACTATCAGGTACTTCACATACTAAAACATTTTGCGCATAATGGGACAAAAGATATTACTACTCTTTTCATTCTCTTAAAGATAATTACTAGACACNACTAAAACATTTTGCGCATAATGGGACAAAAGATATTACTACTCTTTTTATTCTCTTAAAGATAATTACTAGACACTGTGTTAATATCTGTATTGTATGCCATTGCAGGTTCCTTGCACATGGTGGGAGTAAAAAGAAAGTTGCATGTAGCTTTCGGCAAGGCCACTCTACCGTGCAAAAAGTAATAGAAGAAACATGCAATACCATATGGACAACTTTACATGAAAAATATGTCAGCATTCCACACAGAGAAGGCTGGAAGAAAATTGCTGACGATTTCTGGAGCCTCTGGAATTTTCCGAATTGCTTTGGTGCTGTTGATTGAAAGCACATTGACATTCAAGCCCCAAAAAACAGTGGGAGTGAATATTTTAGCTAAAATAGTAGGAACAGTACTGTGCTGATGGCCATGTGTGATGCTAGGTACAAATTTACCTGGGTGGACATTGGAGCATATGGTAAATAATATATAAGTAGTGTACAAATATACATCATCAAAAGTTTCTTTTTAATTCCATGTCGTCCTAATCATTCTTGATAGAGTGATTATCANGTGTACAAATATACATCATCAAAAGTTTCTTTTTAATTCCATGTCGTCCTAATCATTCTTGATAGAGTGATTATCATGGCTTTTTAGTTGGTGTCATGCCTTTGTGGTTACAGTAACTATTTGTTGTACATTGTGTGTGCANTGGCTTTTTAGTTGGTGTCATGCCTTTGTGGTTACAGTAACTATTTGTTGTACATTGTGTGTGCATTTTTCTTGACAGTGACACGTAACTAAAAATCATTTAAAATTATAAGCATTAGTTATAATTTTGCTGTGTTTTGGTCTCCAGCAATTTAAATTTGTTGTTATTGCAGGGGCTGGCAATGATTCTAGAATTTTTTCGGAGTCCAGTTNGTTATTGCAGGGGCTGGCAATGATTCTAGAATTTTTTCGGAGTCCAGTTTTGGGACTGCACTTACCAATGGAGATCTCAGTCTGCCTCCGAACAGTCCACTGCCCAATACAAACAAGGAAATGCCATTTTGGTGTGTCGGTGACCAAGCATTTCCTTTGTCACTACATATTATGAGGCCTTATGCCGGGCACAACTTACCTGATAGCAAGAGATTTTCAATTACAGATTTTCCAGAGCTAGGTGTGTGATTGAAAATACCTTTGGGATATTGACAACAAGGTGCCGGGCATTACGATCTCGGTTGCATGCAGAGCCATTCATGGTGGATAATGATTTCAAGGCAGCAATTTTCCTCAACAATTTTGTTATGGGAAGTAGTCCGACAAACAGGAATCTGTACTGCCCAGCATCATATGTTGACAGTGAGGCAAATGGTGCCATCATACCTGGGGAATGGCGTCAACATATTGAAGCGACACACCTTCTTCAAGATCTGGGAAGGATTGGTGCCAACAACTCAGCTAGAGCTGCCATTACAACACGGAATGTATTATGTGAATATCTTAACAGTCAAGAAGGGGAAGTTGTTTGGCAGTATGATACAATTAATCCGGGCTGGCAATGAATGTTGCAAATTCATTAAAAAAGACTTAAGGAGAAAATTGTAGTTTTATGTATTTCAGAACATAACCTCTTAGATTTAGTATTGGCTCATTAATGTTGTATTATTTCTAGTAATTAGTTGCAGTTTAAGTATAATTTAGGTATATTTGCAATGTTGTATATTTTATAGTATGTTCTTGTTGTGAACATCTTAGTTTTAATCTGCAGAACATGTCAAATAATTGTTTGGTGTAGTTCTGGTAGGGCCTTACAAATATGTTTACATGTTTTCTTTAGCAGTAAATATAATTAAATTCATAGTTAATTTTTCATATGTTAGGTTTTGCCAAATTTGTCAAGCTTTTTTTACAAATGTTTATTAGTTTGCTGTGATGTGTGTTTGTATAATAGTAATACAGAGTATTAGGGTAAGTGGTTTTAAAACATAGGTTTGTTGAATAATATTTCAAAACTTATTTCTTGCTGTGGTGATTCCAGGCATGACACCTTATCCCAGGTATCATATACTGGTGAGCCACACTCAATAGAATCCGGAAAATTTTGTTCATTTAAAGTGACGTTAATGACTGACCTGTTTATAACTTACTGTATGTCTAATGAGTCTATTTCAAAATACGTAAAATGTGAATTCAAACATTGCACTGTAACATTTTCATGTTATAACCAATGTTAACACAGCATTATTGGGTAAGTTTCCCTTTATAACACAAGAAAGATTACACATGTAATTAATAAAATACATTAATGGACCTAATTTTAAATATTACCAATGTATACTAGTTTTTTTAGCTGTAACTTACTAGCCATTGGACATTTGTATAAAAGTTCCATTAGCTGCAAGATCCATGTAACGTTTGCTTCATAAATTTGAGAACAGAGTCTTGTAGAACCAAGTCTCACAAACGACTCCAAAACATATGTTCCAAAACTGCCAAATTTGCTGTGAAAAAAAAAAAAAAGANCAAAACATATGTTCCAAAACTGCCAAATTTGCTGTCAAAAAAAAAAAAAAGAATACTGATGGAAATAGTTAGAATGCTTTTATTTATAATAATTTAAAATAGTTACATTTCATGCTCTTATCAAAATATTTTTTTAATAAATAAAACCTATATGCTATCTGTTTCTGGAAATTCTTATGNGAATACTGATGGAAATAGTTAGAATGCTTTTATTTATAATAATTTAAAATAGTTACATTTCATGCTCTTATCAAAAACTTAACCTACAAATATTTTTTTTAATAAATAAAACCTATATGCTATCTGTTTCTGGAAATTCTTACGAACTATATTCTTCCTTCGACTGTAATAAAAAATCGTACATCCTCTTCTTCGCCACCATCTGATGTTCTTCTGGAATATCTTCCAACTCCAGCATCATGAACTGCGTAAAATGTTCATTTTTTGTTGTGTTCTTTGTTTGTGAACTATTGGTAGAATTCTCTCTTAATGACCTTGCTGCAATTAGCCATTAAAAGAGTTTATCGACTGTATAAGAGCAGACTCTGTTTGCTGAACCCTTTCTTTACGCAGTCTAACAGATCTATCCTCTGGTGGATTGACACGTCGTCTTTTACTCCCGTCAACTGCCACACGACTGGGTCCTTAACAGGTCTCTGGATCGCCACCGTCACTCTCAGGGATACAGTTAGTGACGTTATTTATTGGTGGCGAGAGCGACAATTCCAGTTCGGAATTCCACAAACTTCCAGACTGCTCTGCACAGCTCGATTGTGCAGACTCTTGGCCACAGTTGCTCGTTATTTTGAAAAAGAGAAATTTTCCAGTTATAAAAAAGTGATGGTATTTTAAAGCAAGGTGAAAATAAAGTAAACATGTCACATGTGGGTGTGTGCAAAGAGGCCTTCAGGGGTGTAGTTTAATCTTTGCTTCACATTATATGGGAAAATTAAAAGGATTTCTGGTAATTTGGTATTGTTTCCTGGATATATTGTGTACTTGAAACATCCAACAAGTTATTATTTACTGAATTCATCTCCATAACAACACGAAAGTTTCATTTTACATCAACAAATATTTTTCTACAAGTCATAATTTTACATGTGTGCAAACATTGTGTTGCACTTGGTTGATGTATTAAAATATAATTTCTTAAATTCTAGTTCCACTTGGACTTTGCTATGTGCGGATATGCATTTGACCTCATGAAATGGTGATAAAATCACAAAAGGGCTACAAAAAATGTCAATTTTGTCACATTTTGTTGCAGATAAACACAATATGTTTTTACATAATGTTTAATAATGAGCTAAATAAGTTCCAAAAAAAACTGTTGCTTTTGGATAAAAAAAACACCACTATTAATTCTATAAAGAAAAAGGAAAGCAAGATTAAGCTGGGTATTGGGCATGGCAAAACAATCTGCTATAATGAGAAATTATAGTCACAAAAGAGCAAAAATTATGTCAGAGGACTGTTGCATTGTTGTAACTAGTTGTGTAAACCACAAAAACAGAATTTACTGAGAGATTTTTTTTTTAGAGGATTTGCTATTTTCACGACTACCTACTACAACACAGTCTTTAACACATGCGTGTTTTTTAAGCTGTAGTTGCCCAACCACAAGAGCTTATTGTAAAATTCACACTCTCTGCCACTTGGTGCCTCTCTACCTGAAGGTATATATTTTTGGATTTTCTGTACCGCCTCCAAAAATTATCTCTTAGCAGCTTCCACCTGCTCTGGGAATCTGCAATAAAACAAATAAATAACTATTGAATAAATATTTATAAACAGGGCAGCACAGGCCTACAATTTCCTAAATCAAGAAACCTAAACGTACCTTTGATATCCAGTACTTTGTTAATGTATTTTCACATTTGTTCTTTGAAATTATTTTCGTGGTACTGCTTGTGCTTTGTGTCGTAAAGCCACTGCCTTTCTTTTAAGAGATCAATTAAGATTTCCGTCACTGAATGATCACCTTCCATAATTACATTTAATATCTAGTGAAGTCAACACGCACTCTATCAAAATACAAATAATAAACAGTCCTGCAAAAAATATTCGTTTACATCATGTGATCGCGAGCGTGACATCTGATTGGTTGGAAATTTTCGGCTGCCGGCAGTCGAGTAGTTGAAGATAAAGATGAACCAATTCCGATGGCTTGACTGCTGACTGCCCTACTGCCGACTGCACGTTGTGAATATGTGTATTTTAGTTTAGCAACTCATCTCTGACTGCCGACTGCGAGCTGCCGACTGTCGACTGTCGACTGCGCATTGTGAATAATACCTGAAGGGCACTTGCACTCGCAGCCCCGCATCTTTCTCTTCTAGATTTTAAACTCCTCAATAAAAAGCATGAAATCCACACCAGCTGCCTCCTCTAGCATTTTTAATGCATGAATAAGTTTTGAACTTCTTTACTATCGGGAGGGTTTTTACAGTGACTATGCCGGTTTTTCCCCTCTCCCTTCTTAACTATAGCCTCAGCTATAGGAACACTCAGGGATGTAGTTCATGGCCCTAATCGTGGCCATAGCTGCCTTAAATCCCTCTTGCCGCGATGCATGCCTCCTTTGCATGAAATTCCCTCTCCTGTAAGTGTATGAGGCCGGGCCCTGAGACGCAACTAAGTCCAGTCCCAACCTCCAGACGACACTTAACACTTAGTAATAGGGTAGTTAGAAAAAAAATTGACCCTCTGCATTACCCGAATCACATTAGTTTTTAGTGACCTGCATTCTTTTCCAGAAGATTATGGGGGACATTTTTTTCTCTACTGCATTCACTGTTAGACCAATTCTCACATTTTTCATAATTTAATTATGGATATATATATATATATATATATATATATGGGTTTTACATTGCTTACCTGTTTGATATTTGCGAGGATGTAATGATACAATAAGCAGGATGTCGAAAATAAAATACATAAAATTAATAAAATACGAAGAGTTTGGCCTTCGGCCATTTTGTTTATGTCGGACGCCATGTTGTATAGCACTGTAATGTTGTAGTAAAGTAAACAAATGCTAATCGGCAGTCACCTTTCTGCTGTGGATGTGTAGGCGTTACCGAAGGTTAGTTGGCCGGTATATGCAGTACTGTGTGGTTCGCAGAGAGTGGAGTGTTGCTGCGCGCGTGACTTCCGACACTCGAATCCGACCGTGTGAAGGCTTGTGATTTAAGAATGGAGGGTGCAAATACCACTGCTTCTGTGCGTGATAGTTGTCTATGTGGCAGGGTTACCTGGATGTAGCCAGTTTATTGAATTAACGTGGTTTTTGCCCCCACTGTTTGATTATTTAGTAGATCATTATATGTTGCCGAATGAGGTAAGGTGCAACTCATGCGCGATGGTAGTAGAATTGGCTGATGACAGTGAATTTTTTTTTGCTTTAAACTGTCAGTTAGTACACATGTCGGTAAGAAATATAAAAAAATAATTTGTAATTTTAGAAAATCTTTTCAGCATGGCACATGGTTTGGAAAAAGTAAAATAAGTATAGTGCTGATTTGTAAAATAACCTGTTTTTTTTTTACTATTCAAAATCCTCGCACCAAGTATATTAGTAGAATGTGTAATTTTAGTATGGTTGCTGTCGTCGATTGGTCGTTCTTTTGTCGCGAAGTGATGATTGACTGGTGCATGCGTGAGCCAAGGAATAAAATGAAATGTTGAGGGGGGTAAGGGGGTGGGCTCTTTCGTTGAGATAGATGAGGTTAAATATGGGATGCACAAGCATAATAAAGATCGCATTATCCAGGGGCAGTGGGTTTTCGGCGCGATCGAGAGACTTGCTAATCGTATATTTCTTGTTGCTGTCTAAGATCATGCTATCAGAATTCTTCTGAACATAATAAAGCAATTCATAGAGCCTGTAACAACAATTATAAGTGACTGTTGGCGTGCATATAATTGTCTTTCAGAGCACGACTATGAGCACCTTCGGGTGAATCACAGCACGAAGTTCGTTGATCCTGATGCAGGAGTAAACATCCAAAGAATAGAGTGTGTGTGTGACAGGATGTGAGGCACGGTCTTTCTCGGTATGGCAGGAGGACGCCATACTTCGTGGCGTACCTGGCAGAGTTCATTTTTCGCCACCGGTACCCTGGCAAATGCGAGCGCATGCACCACTTCCTACTCGCTGCGGGAAAATTGTACCCACCACCTAATTAGGTGAGTAAATTCACATACTTCCGGTATGTTTTGTTATGTGTTGTAAATGTATATGACAGGTTTTAGCGTTTTGTGGTATGTTGTCAAGGGTTTGTATATTACTTTTGATATGGTGGCGAGGTTACCAAGGCTGGTTTGATGTTGGATTTTGCCCGGCGCCATAGCTTAAGTCGGTTTAGCTAATGATGGGGTCGTTCGGTCGATGGCTCAGGGACCCTGGTGCAACCTCTATCAGTTAGTTGCTTGGTTGTCACATACTTACAGTTACTCTCTTTACCTATAATGGCGAGACTGTCGGCCATCTCACATGCCTGAACTATATGAATGGAAACTCTGGTGATGCTAATAAGGTAGCCCTAAATGAGTTGACACTATTTCACTTGTTGAGTTGTTTATTCATTGCCCTTGTTACAAATGAATAATGCATGAATTATTTACCAAAAAATGGCCTCAGCCCTTATGCAGCGAAAACACGTGATTTTATGTTGAAGACGCGATTGCGTTAAAAACTCTCCGGCGAGAGTATGGTGGCTCTCCTCTCAGTACATTAAAATAGAATACAAAAGTTCCGGTAATTGAGATTATACTATTGCAGGTACGATCATTACAGCTTACATGTCGGTACTAAGGGCCTCGCGGAGCGAGAGACTTACACCGCCGGTCTGGTTCAGTTGCTGAGATGAACTGCGGTGAGAATGGAGTTGGCTTCCGCCACAAGTGGCGCAAAGCCGAAGCCAAGCTGTGAAAAGATTAAATACAACATGACATAACACACATAACATCCTGGAACAGGATTAAGTGATGACAAATTTAAATGTATTAAATTGAAACATAATTAATATTAAACAATTACACTTTAAAAGTTATTACATTTCTCATAAGTGTGTGCATTTCACTGCTGAGGGCACGCTTGCATTACACTAGCCACAGCATTGCCAAGTATACAACGAAAAACATCCTTGGCTGTAGCTATGTATGCGACAATGGTTTTTGATTTTTGTTGAAATTAGGAATACTGCTAAATTACTCTTTGTAGCAATTTTCACTCTCTCTATCTCTCTCTGGCCCCCAAGCCAGTTGGTGTGGTGTAGCTGGTGCGGTTGAAACGACTACAGCAGTCAGAGTGGGCACAAAGTAGCTCGTGAACGCAAGGCTCACGTCACTGTGTGTTTAGCTATTTTAAATATAGCAAACTCAACCGAATTCAACCTAACTTCACAATATGTAATGTACATGTGTTGTTTGCAGCACGACGAAATACGGTATTATGAGATTACAAACATTATACTGTAATTACATAAGTAAAGCATTTAACAATAACCGACATATTTAACAGATATTTTACCTGACATGTTCTCTGATATTCATAGCCGTCCCCACTATCGTATTTATTGTTTGAATTGATTTGTGGTGTGAGTTTATTTGAAATGTAGCAAGCCTACCTAAATTCAACATAACTTCACTATATGCGACGCACAGGTGTTGTTTGCACTGCAGCACGACGAAATATGGTATNTTTGTGGTGTGAGTTTATTTGAAATGTAGCAAGCCTACCTAAATTCAACATAACTTCACTATATGCGACGCACAGGCGTTGTTTGCACTGCAGCACGACGAAATATGGTATTATGTGATGACAAACAGTACCCTGTATTAATATATTGTGATTTTAGGTAAAGTTTGGTTAGTTTTTTTTTTTTTTCATTTAACGTGCATTTAAAGTAAAGGAATTAACGATAATGCACACATTTTACAGATATTTGACCCCACAATTTCCCTGATCTTCATAGACATCCCCACTATCGTATGTTTGGTTTGTATTTATTTGGGGTGTGTTTATTTAAAATGTAGCAAGTATAACCGAATTTAACCTTACTTCACAATATGTAATGCACAGGTGTTGTTTGGACTGCAGCACGACGAAATACAGTATTATGTGATGACAAACAGTACCATGTATGTACATATCGTGATGTTAAGTAATGCACGATTAGGTCATTTTGCATTTAACGTATTTTCATACGTAAATATAAAGATAACATACATATTTTACACACATTTTACCCCACGATTTCCCTGATCATCATAGCTCTCCCCACTATCGTACATGTGGTTTGTATTGACAATTTGTTAATGCCCCCAGTTAATTTGTGTTGTGTGTTGTAAGAAGGGTGGAACTATACCACTTTATGTGGTTTTTTCTTTTGTTTCCGGAAAAGTTGCTATTCTTAACCATTTCCGAATTAAGTATGACCTGTATTTAACAACAGAGCAGTGTTAAGGGAGATAAGAAATAATGTTAATATTACTGATATAAGTCCACACCTTTTGACACCTTTTGAATTCATCGAAATATTATTTTGGGTGGATCTTAACAGCGAGGTCTTGAGAGAACAAAATATTATGATTTTGACTAGAAATTAAAATATTTTATTTTGTTTATTACTGTTATGTCACGTATATAACTTTTTTGTTTTATTATTATTACTCACTTATCATGCTCGGGTTTTGTAATTGAGTTTCTGCGTTTGATAGTATTTATATATTTGTGATGCTGAAAATGCATGAAGCTGTTATTGTCTAAATTGGTGTCTAAACTTTAACTTGTGTATTCAAAAAATTAAGTATGAAATATTTAAAAATAACTTACTGACAACGTACTTGTTGTTATTAAGGCTAGGCAGAATAAACATATCGGGTGCATGAAGGTTTGACCATTTGATATGGCAATTGCGAGCGCATGCGGCATCGGAAGTGAAGAAGCCAATACCCATTGATAACGGTAGTTTTTTTTTTTTTTCATATTTAGGGTAAGTGTTGGAAATTGGCACAAAGTAATATAAATAAAGTCAGACGAGTCGTTAAGTGTGATTTAATTCCAGGAATGCAGCTCGCGAATGTTGAGGTTGACAGAATTTGTTCTCACCGCCATGTCACCACCTTTCACAATTTAATACTATTTCTCAGACGTGGAGTGACTCAAGCAATAATTAGTACTTGACATCGTGTATTGGATCTAAAATTTCGAGTTCAAGGTATTAAAACATTGGTTTTGGCTGTAACAGGTTAGGTACCTTAGGTTAATCTGAATAATT
Source organism: Clitarchus hookeri (assembly GCA_002778355.1). Taxonomy (NCBI): domain Eukaryota; kingdom Metazoa; phylum Arthropoda; class Insecta; order Phasmatodea; family Phasmatidae; genus Clitarchus; species Clitarchus hookeri. The sequence goes on from NQII01002347.1 coordinate 28,691, forward strand.
CTTGCTTTGTTTTAGTTATATAAGAATGCACATTGTGTTCTGTATATTAGATATCCGTTTTATTTTGAACGTATTATTATTAAATGGCCCTGTGTGGGAATTCTGTTATTGCAGTAAATTCTAGTTTTTAAAGTGTTGTTTGGTTCGCATGTGCATGGACAAATTTTTTGCGTTGATAAATCAAATACAGAGCATAACCTACCTAATTTGAATTTCACGTTAGGTGAAAGTTTCTACCCAGATATTTTGTGCAGTTTTCGTAAGTTAATACACTCACTTCTACGTTAGCGTAGTGCTTTTATCTAGGATGCCTATTTATCCGGAAATTGACATGCTCAAATGTAAGGAGTAAGTTTAGGTTAGATTTGCGTAACGAAATTTTATATATTTATCGTGACGTATTTGTTGAAGTGGTTAGTTGTGGGTGGTTTATTATGATTACTGCCTATAGGTTAGGTAAGGTAAGGAAGTATAGGAAGGCCCAAGTGAAATAATAATATTTGAAACTAGCACCTAAATGATCACTGTATTGAATGGAACTATTTTGTTCCCATTACTTGTAAAGAATACTGTGATGGACAACATTAGTGACACAACTGTTGCAAAGTATCGGAATTCAGATTGTACGAATTGCTGGTGTGCAATTTTAAGTGTTGAAGGGGATTCATACTTTATTATATATTTAATTAGTTTCTGTAGCTCCTTAGAAAAATCTGTGGTACTGAGGGATTTGGAGAACACAATATTATTACAAGAGAAATAAATATGTGGTAATTATCCAGAGTAGCGACTTTTCTGTAAAAAATATTTTTTTAAACTGAACATTGGTATATTTCCACTCAACTAATTATGCAGAACACTAATATACTAGGGGCATTAACGTCCGACTAATTTCGTAATACGTGCCCACCTAAGCTAACTGAACCTAACCCCATGATGGGTGAATCACTATTTTACATTTTTAAACTAACGTATGGTTGTATGATTTTAAACTAACCTAGGATTGTAAGGTATTAATCTCCTCTAGGATAGTAGGGTTTTAAACTAACCTAGGATTTTAGGGTTTTAAACTAACCTAGGATTGTAAGGTATTAATCTCCTCTAGGATAGTAGGGTTTTAAACTAACCTAGGATTTTAGGATTTTAAACTAACCTAGGATTGTAAGGTATTAATCTCCTCTAGGATAGTAGGGTTTTAAACTAACCTAGGATTTTAGGATTTTAAACTAACCTAGGATTGTAAGGTATTAATCTCCTCTAGGATAGTAGGGTTTTAAACTAACCTAGGATTTTAGGGTTTTAAACTAACCTAGGATTGTAAGGTATTAATCTCCTCTAGGATAGTAGGGTTTTAAACTAACCTAGGATTTTAGGGTTTTAAACTAACCTAGGATTGTAAGGTATTAATCTCCTCTAGGATAGTAGGGTTTTAAACTAACCTAGGATTTTAGGGTTTTAAACTAACCTAGGATTGTAAGGTATTAATCTCCTCTAGGATAGTAGGGTTTTAAACTAACCTAGGATTTTAGGGTTTTAAACTAACCTAGGATTTTAGAATGTTAATCTAACCTCCAAATTTAGTCTAATCTAGGATTTAAAGGAACCATACACATCGGAAGAATATGAATTAACTCACCTACGTAGGCGGCGGGTACAATTCCTCTGTCCATGACCCATTCAACTGTTGTGCATCTGACCTCAATCCACAAAACACCACAATCTACTAAAAAATCCAATAACACCCGCCACATAGGCGAATATTACTCACAGAAGCACTCGTTCTTGCACCCTCCAATCTTAAATTACAAGCCTTCGCACGGTCGGATTCGGACGTCACAACTCACGCCCGCAAAAAAAAACACATCTGTACTGTGTCGCGTCTCAACTTCAAGTAATGGCATCTCAACTTCCATGTAAAATTCCATTACGATGACGTCTACAGACCCCACAGCCAATAAGATGATGGCACGATGCGCATTTGTTTACGTTAATAATGCATTACTTCACCAAAAATCATGGCATCCGACGTAAACAAAGCGGCGAACTGCTCGTACTTAAAATATTTTATTTAATACATTCTACTTATTTTAACAATACGCCCTCCTGAATTAACAAGGTAAGCTGTGCAGAACCCATTAATGCTACTTTTGTTGGCTTAGGACATTTCCTTCAGAAAAGCAGCTACTCTGGATAATTACCTAAATAACATAGATGTTTTCTTGTAATATGATTTATTGTAATTGCTCTGTACGATTATCAATATCTGTCAATGTACAAACTAATTTACTGATATCACGATATGCTTGTGCTATACATATGCTAAATAAATTCTGAAACAATGATGAAAATTGACACCGCACATTTACTTGCATATCACGACAGCACTGCACTCTACGAGTTTGACATATAAGTGCAGCTAGGTGCGCGCCAGGTGGGGTGTCGTTTTCCTTGAAAAGAATGGGTATTTATCTTTGAAAGGGGTGTCTTCTGCTTCTTACTGTGTGAATGGGCGAAGGGGAGAGGAATCATATTCCCTGCCTCCACACCCACTTCCTGTTTTGCAACAATAAGTTAACAGGGTTTGGCTTGTTGTTAAGAGTGTAATTGTAGTGAGTTTAAAAAGTGCCTTGGGATTAGTGCACACCTGATACCATGCGTTTACTCACAGTTTGACATCACCATTATGGCGCAGATGTCACATATTTTTTCCTATTGCCCCATCCCTTTCTTCTCACATTTTAAAGGGACATCCATGGGAATGTGGGGTTTTCGGGCGGGAACACTTTCAGCATTTATAGATGTTTGTATCGGGAAGTATACTTTAGCCCATCTGCCCAAGTGTAAGTATTCACGCAGTACAATACGTGATATCAGGAAGTACACTTGAACCCATCTGTCCAAGTGTACTACGTAATATCATATGTGTAGAGACCTGAAAAAATGGCATTTGTGATAAAACAAAAAAATAATGCAAATTTTAACATTTTAGTTTGTAAAATGAATTTTTTTCTCATTTTAATTCAAATATAGCTATTTTGAAAGTTTACACCAACTAAACCAATATTCGCGGAATGAGTATTAGCAAAGCCACTAAACAGATCATTTTGTAACTAAATATGGCAAAAATATTGCACACAGACACGCAATGAATGTTTATCTCCATTTTTTGTGGTTGAGGTTAGGAATACTCTCACACTGTTTACCAATCATCCGCCGTCTTCTTTTTACAGCAACAAGTTATTTTTGAGTGTTAAAAAATTTGAATTTCTCGAGTGTCAATAATTCACGGATCACATTTTCTGAATTACACACCCATTCCATAATTTTATTTTCTCGTACACAGTTCAAAAATATAATAATAATTACCAAAAACAAGTGTTACTGTAAAGGTAGCTGGAATTATTACAAGGCCTTGACAACCATAGAATACATGCGGCTAGAAAATAATTGTCAGCAAATGTGAAAGTAAATTAGCCCTAGAATTAAGATGAAATTTTCATCACTGCTATATGTGACAAAACTAAGATACAATGGCATAATCACACTATCATTGTTTATCTAAGGTAATTATTAAGTTTAGGGGCTTTTCTGAAAAACACAAAAAAAATTCAAAATTATAATATATTTCCACTCTACTAATCACGAAGACCACGAATATACGACGGGCATTAACGTCAGACTAATTTCGTAATATGTGCCCACCTAACCTAACAGAACCTAACCCTACGATGAGTGAATCACTATTTTACATTTTTAAACTAACCTAGGATTGTTGGGTTTTACACTAACCTAGGATTTTTTATTTTACACTAACCTAGGATGTTTGGGTTTTACACTAAATTACGAATTGAAGGATTGTAGGGATTTAAAGGAACCGTAAAACACACCAAAATAAGGTAAATTGACTCACCTAGGTAGGGGGCAGGTATAATTCCTCTGATGTTAATAGACGTAAACAAACATATTTTGCAAGTTTTTTAAATATGTTTTACTTATTTTAACATTACGCCCTCTTGAATATGAACAAGGTAAGCTGTGCAGAACCCATTAATACAACCTTTGTTGGTCTAGGACGATTTTTCAGAATCGTAAACAAACTGGCTATACTGCTCATTTTGCAATTTTGTTCAATTTTTTTTAAATATGTTGTGCTTATTTTAAAGCTACGCCCCTAGTATATTCGTGTTCTACGTGATTAGTAAAGTTCAAATATATCATAATTTTGAATTTTTTTTTGATTTTCAGAAAAGCCCCTAAACTTAATAATTACCAATTTTATTTCTTTCTGAAGCAATAGCGGCAGCTATGCTTGCTAACTGTGAATGTGAAAGTACAGAACAGTGATGTAAATAAACTAGAATGAGCTGTATCTATGAAATTAGATACGAAACAAATGTAGCTATCAATGACACTTTTCATTCACACATGGTAAGTGTAATTTGTGGAAGTTAAATGCAGAAATTATTAGAATTAAGGATAGTGTGAATTGTGTTATTTTCTTGTCCGAGATGCCGAAATCGGCAGCGCATGTACAGCAACAAGCAGTAGAGTTGAAAAATGACTGTCTTTATGCTTTTGATTCACAAATGCAAATGTGCCATTTTTGTAACTGCATAATTTCGTATGAAAAGAAAGACGTTCTATTAAAAGATACTTAAACTCAAAAACATGTTAACCTTTTAAACAAACAAAAAGGTGCTGATTCAATTGCTCAAGTTCAAACGTCTGTGCTTGCTAGCTTTAGTAGCTTAAAAAGAAGAAAATTGGCAGTTTATTTATCTTGCCCCATTAAAACAATTGAAGTTTTTGCAAAAGCCAACATTCCGCTTGAAAGCTAGATTAGTTTAAGAGAATGGATGGGCGAACTTATGAAAGGCAAGTGTAATTTCCAAAAACTGAACCTAATCCCACAATGAGCGAACCCCTATTTTACATTTTAATCTAACCTATGATTGTAGGGTTTTAATCTAACCTAGGATTGTAGGGTTTTAATCTAACCTAGGATTGTAGGGTGTTAATCTAACCTACGATTTTAGGGTTTTAAAGTAACAATTAAACACACCGGAAGTATGTGAATTAACTCGCCTAGGGAGCGGCTTGTACAATTCCACTGTCCTCAACCAATTCAACTGTTGTGCACCTTACCTCACTCGACAAAACGCCATGATCTACTAAAATGTCCAAGTAATACCCACCACATACCCGAATATTATGCACAGAAGCACTCGTTCTTGCACCCTCCATTTGTAAATCACAAAGCTTCGCATGGTCGGATCCGGACGTGCGCAACACACACACACACACCACTCGACACGAACCGCGCTGCCTCGCATCTAAACTGCAACTAACATACGGTGACGTCTACACATCCACAGCCAATAAGGTGACTGCAAGATGCGCATTTGTTTACGTTACTACAGCATTACTACACCAAACATCATGGCATCCTATGTAAACAAAGCGGACGAACTGCTCGTACCTTTATCTATTTTATTTAGTACGTTCTACTTATTTTACCATTACGCCCTCGCAAATATAAACAAGGTAAGCTCTGCAGAACCCATTTATGGTATTTTTGTGGGTTTAGGACGTTTCCTTCAGAAAAGAGCAGCTACTCTGAATAATTACCTTTAGGATTACTCAAATTCTGGTTTTAGGTTCTGGAGACTTACCTTGTGTGAAATCTCTCAGAGAAAAATAGTTTCCTGTGGCAATACAGGCACACTTTGATGGAGTAAAGGAACTCGTGCAGCAGAAAAATAGTGTTATACTTTGTGACGAGACTACAGATACCAAAGGAAGATGTGTTTGTTCTTTTTAAGATTTGTTAATAGACAATTTAAGGGAACAATTTTTGGAGGTAGCTGCAGTAAAAATTCTGGAGAAAGCAGATGCAATGACATGCTCTCTGGCTATAAATTAGTGTGTTAATAAATATGGTGTCAATTTCAAAAACTTTCAAGCAATTGTTACAGACTCTGCACGTCACAATACCAAATGTGGTGAGTATGTGGTCCATGTTCAGTGCTGGGCCCACAAACTGGCCATAGTAGGTCACATATTTTGCATTGAACTGACTGAAGTAAATGAGGCTGTTGTAAAAGTCATAACCACATTTTTGAATACACTAAAAAGAAAGCATCATTATGTGCAATATTTAGTTGAACATACAAGTAAAGCTGCAAATCTGTTCTCAATACCAGTGAACACCTGATGGTCATGGTGTAGAGCAGTGTTTTATCTGACAGAATACTTTGTTGAAATTGTGAACTTCAAGTTTGATGAAATGAAGGCCATCAACAACAGTGGTATTAACTACCTAGCATGTCTTTCAGAAAAAGATGTGAACGTGGTTCTTGCTCAGTGCACATTTGTAAGAACCCATGCAGCTGATATTGTAGACCTCACAAAACTTAAGGGCTCTCAGTACCCCACAGCACACATGCTATATGGCTGGCTGAACGATTTGTTGAAAGGCTTTGATGGCACATCACAAGGTACATTTGATTCCCAGTTTGAAACTCAAATTTCATCACTCATCTCTTATCACCCCTGAAAAAGCACTTGTGAAACAGAAATGCCAAAAAGTATCAACTCTTGTAATGACCAAACTGCAAAGTTTGATGAATGGTGATCCAAGTGTGCATATTTTTTAAGACGAAAAGCTTTTTAGTCCAAAAAAACATTTTACTCAATGAAACTAAAAAGTGTTTTGCCGGTTCTTAATCAAATTCCTGTATTCAGTGGAATGGATCATTCTGATCGATACAAGGGCTATGAATTTCTTAAAGAAGGTGTTCAAGATGTGGCCAGGTAAGAAAAAGAACCAAATGAAGCAAAATTACTGGTGGCTTTAGGAGTAGAATATAAAGAATTTACTTTAGCAGCACTGAAGGCTATATGGTTGCCTCACAACAATGTCGACAGTGAGCTCCTTAGCCACTACAATTTAGTACTTACTGACAGAAGGCAAAATTTGAAAAAAGAGTTTATTGAAACGTTTACCATGCTTTTATTTGATGACTAACTATAGACTTTTTACAAGTAGCTGAAAGAATGTGTTAAAGTAAATTAGTTGCATATTATGTAGGTACATATTGCCATACTGATTTTTTGTGTGAAATGTGCTCATTCTGTATGTTGGCAGTTTTTATAATTATTCTTTACAGTTATAATTTTAATTTTGCATTTTTTAATAGTGTTTATAGTGTAGCAAAAATTATCATTTCAAAAATAAATTTTGTTCCATAAAAGGTTGTATGCCCCATAAAAAATACTTTTTTCTTTTTAAGTATCTACATATATGGTATTGTGAAGTATACTTGAGCCCACCCGCCTGCCCAACTATACTACCCAATACCATAACTGCAAACACACTCATTGACACTCCAGATCCATAACCTAATGCAACCTACCTATAACTCCATCTATTGCACCCTTCAAAGTATTTTACGATACCATTTTCTGCAATCAAAGTCTGTAAAAATAGCAAACACTGGATGCCATTATACGTACCTAACATTACCTAGCTACATCATCAATTATTATACAAAACTGCGAACTGCAAACTAATTGTTATTTACAACTGGCAAACACTAGACACCACAGATAACCTAATAGTACCTACCTACAACACAGTTTATTGCCCCCGATACACACATTCAAATTTAATTATCTTCACACTTTACCAAACATAGCCATTTTCTGCCAACATGTAATGCTACACTCTTCCTCTCTATGGGATGTTGAACACATCTATGCACTATTTATTTTATTAGACGTTGAACACACCACCATAATGCACCACATTTTTGTATTAACTTCGTACACTATAGATCCTATTTCGTGCTACAGTTCACTCACTATTTACACTCAAGGTATTAATTTTTACTGTGCTTACTATTTTATCACTCTGTACGTATCCATTTTACGACACACCGCACTAAGGTCCATTCTACAATGCAATGATGAGTAAGTAAACTGACTCTGAACACGTGAACTAGTACATTATTTACTCTATGAATGGAACGAGCAGACGACCTGGGATGAATTTTTAACTATTCTACAATACGAAGAAACACATATTCCTACAACTTAAGCAATCGAAAATAATCGAAAATACTCAGGTCTTGCAAATTAATTATATGGGTTTTATAATGTACAATCTCATTTTGTATGTTTTTACATGTTTAACATTGTGTAAATGCTACTGCCAAACAATGTGTGTGTGTTTATTAAAACAAAAATTATGATAGCGGTAGTACATCCATGCCCTTTTAGCAGTGCATTCAATGGCTACGAAAATGAATATCACCAATGGCCAATGCAACAAAAAAGCTTTGTTTCTATTACTTAATGGGATCTCTCCTTATTTCTTATATCTTTTATTTCCGACACTTCGGACTGATTTGGATGCCTACCACTCATTCTCTTTTTACTATTACCAATCTAATCAACTATAACGGTCAACGTCCTTACGTCATTTACTACATCACACACACAAACAAACCTGGGGTATCGAGATCTACACTTGAACCAATGCCTTTTAATGAAATTTTTAAAATTTGAAATTATAATTTAAGTGTACTTTCAAAAAATTTGCCCAGTTATTATTTTCTTGGTTTCTTTATTTGCCTAATATACTGAAACAGGTTCATGTGGCCTTAGACGCCCGATTTTGCTTGTCACCCTACGTGGCTGCTTACTTCGCTTATATCGAGGGCCAGCCCTGATAGTGTCAATGTACGATAATTACTAGGGATGCACTGATATATGGGCCTATTTTTAGTATATCGGTATCGGCCGCATATTTGCTGATATTTTCATTTTTACAAAAAAGTTGATATTTGGTATTTAGTGTACTTACGAAATATACAAAGTGATAAAACAATTATCCAAAGCTCAAACGTAATGACAAAAAACGTGCTTACCACATTACATGCACTCATCACAAAGGTACCACTATTGATTTAATGTCACAAATCAATGTTTCCTTTTAAAAATGCAAGTTCTTCAACGATATTTGGTTTAAGTCGGTTCCTTAATTGTGTAAGCACTTTGCCAGTGGTGCTGAATAATCTTTCGCTTTCAACATTGGATGGAGGGGGGGGGGAAGGTATGCTCGGACAATGCTAGGAAGGATGGGAAAACGTTCCGTGTTGTTGCGCCACCATTCAAAAACATCGCAGGCGTTAGAAATTAGATGTTCGTCTAAATATTTGGTTATTTCACTACTTTTGTCCAGATGTGGATCAGGGTCATTCGAACTTGAAGGCGTATTGTCTAGGAAACTCCATAAACTAGCTGTTGTTTTTTGGATCTTCGCTGGGGTTGGCTGGCAAAACGTGATGACATCCTTATTCTCTTGCTCCTTATTTACTAGATCTGTTAACCATTCTTTACCTTGCAAAGCACTCTCTTGACTCCTAGAAACTTTATTTTTGTATCTGGGGTGCAATGCCCATTATTTTTAGTTCCTTTTTTGGTGCATATTATTATATAGCTGACGCAAGAATATGCGTATAAGTAGAAACACTGTACATGGTTTAGATTTGAAAGTAAGGGCGGTAACTGATTTTTGGTAGATGCACTTAAATTTTTTAAGTGCGTATACTTAATGTATAACAATGCGGCCATGCACTTATCCATGCATTGAACTTCCCTTTGTCAAAAACCAACAGTTTAAGCTGTCAGACTAAAAATGGATACCATCTTTTCTCATAATGTTTTAATGGAGTTATCGGCTTCACTTGACAGAGATATCGGCTAGACACATATCGGTGCATCCCTAATAATTACTTTATAAAAAGTTATTCTTGCATTGCTATGGTGATGATACACTAAAAGCTTTTTCCACAATACTGTGATGTGATACAATGTATTGCGATGAGCTTTAGCCATTCAGGATGCAGCAAAATTCCATTGCTGTGCGTTGGGAAAAATTCTTGCATTGCGATTGCGATAGCCTGTGACGGAGGAGAAGAAGAATAAGTGTTTGTTTACAAGGAGAATAAAAAAAACTATTTGTTTACGTTTTGAAAACGACTGTCACGTTTACTGATGTATTTGTATTTTTATTGTTGCTACATGGATGTACAAAATAGAAGACAAGGCTTTTTATTATTTACAACAAAATAACTATCCATTTTATATTCTCGCTGTATGCTGCTACGTAGTTTTTATCGCACATCACGTTAATTAATACTGCTTCTACCCACTTAAAACTTACAGTCTCAATTTTTTTTGTGCATCTTTTTTTACATTTGCAAAGTCTGAAAATGTATTTTTCACCCTTGAATTAGACAGCACCACCATCTCAGTTGGCGTCTGTCGCCTACAGATCATAGCTCAATTGTGAAACATTATGCATGTATAGCTTGTCACCGCCCAACGCAACGCATCACTGTGTTGTGGAACCAGCTTAAGTCTTTCTTTTAAATTGATCCACAATAACAATATTGAATAAATGTGTTAAGATGGTAGAGAGAGAATATTCTTGATGAATTTTAGTTATTTCTCTTTTTTGGTCATGTGTTTCTAATTGGTTTTTTCTGAAAAGTTGCCTTGCAAAATACATGAATGAAAGTATGCAATATACATGTGGTAGAATCATAAATTTTGGCTCATGCATATGAGTGCGAAGTAGGCAGCATTTAACTTTGGAGTTAAAGTTATAATTTTTTTTTCATCCAAGTTGTGTATTTATTTTTATAAATTTGTTGTATATAAGGGTTAGCACTTTTTGATTGATCACTTTAAAAAAAAAATTGTGTGATAACTTTTATATTTTTTATGTAGATAGTTAAAAAAAGATCCCTATTACTCTGCATTTACTCGTTTAAGAATGGTAACCACTTTTCAGTTGCATGCAGGCAGCATTTTTGCCAATTGTAGAGGTTTGTCAAAAAATTCATATTTCTTCTATGGTTTGTTATAGGGCTGTAAAACAAAAACTGTTATTCTAAATACATTTTACGCTACAGTTTTTATGCAAACATAGTATGTCTTGTCATGTTTCCTTAGGCTATGCCTAAAATTACATTCTGAACTTGACACTTACTGTTATAAAAATTTGGAATTTAAATTGATTGGCAAGGGTTAAAGTAACATGTCTCAATTTGTTTTGCAAATACTTATGTTATTTTATGTAAAAAAAATTATCCTAATACTAGTCACTTTTTTACAAAGTCCCACAAACATGCAAAATTTTTAAATTTCTTTTTTGACACATTTTAGAGGTAAATATATTTGGTGGGGAAGCAGATAAAGTTTTTAATTTTGCACACAATAAAGTTCTATGTGGTAGTAAACTCAAACAAAAAATTTGAGGGTAATTGTTTCGAGTAGNTTATTTTCAGGAAAGCCCCTCAAGTAGAAAATTACCGCGACTTTCCTGAAGGAAACTTCCTAGACCCACAAAAATATCATAAATAAGTTCTGCGTAGCTTACCTTGTTAATATTCAGGAGCGTGTAATATTAAAATAAGTATAATGTATTTAATAAAATAGTTAAAAGTAAGAGCGGTTTTTCTGCTTTGCTTACGTCGGACGCCATGATGTTTGGTGGAGTAACGCTTTAGTAATGTGAACAAATGTGCATTGTGCCTTCACCTTATTGGCTATGGATGTAGACTTCACCAAAGGTCAGTTGCAGTTTAGAAGCGAGACAGTGCGGTTCGTGGCAAGTGGTGTGTGTGTGTTGCGTACGTTGGAATCCGACCATGCAAAGGTTTGTGATTTAAAAATGTAGGGTGCAAGAACCGTGTGTTTCCTTGCCTGATATTTGGGTATATGGAGGGTTTTCCCTGGGCATTTTAGTAGATCATGGTGTTTTGTCGAGTGAGGTAAGGTGCACGACAGTTGAATTGTACCCGCCGCCTACCTAAGTGAGTTAATTCATATACTTAGTTTGTTTGAAAATTATTATTACTATCACTATTACAATTATTGGATTAAATCTAACATGCATCTC
>NQII01002347.1:41079-52755 GCA_002778355.1 Clitarchus hookeri
GTTTCACTTAACTGGATAAATATATTGTCTCGAGTTTAAACAAAAACAACATACAGAAACACTTCCGAGGTGTGGTATTCTATTTTGGCTAACTCGAGTTAACTCTGGGCGACTGCTTGGTGGAGGGGGGGGGGCTTCTCTGGGCGGCGACTTTATACTTAACTCTGCTGTTGGTGCTGGTAGGTTCTCTGCTGTGGGTGAGCTCCGGCGATGTGGGCGGCCTTGAAAAAGGCCCGCTTTTGGTGCCTTCTCCTCCTGGACTGCTGTTCTGGGCTCGTTCTCACATCCTCTCGCGATTCCTTTACGCAACTCTTCCCTCGGCGCGGTGATAATGAACTGGCTCCCTCTTCTTGCGTCAATTGGTCTATATGCTCTCCAGCCACCCTCCCTAAGTGTCTACACGTGTCTCTCTTATTGGGGAAGGGGGGAGGTGTTTGCCTTCAGTACAAAATCCTTCAGCCATGTGCCATGGTTCGTGAAGGTTCGGGGGCGGGAGAAGTGGTGATTTGCCCCTTGAATTTACCATCTCAGCTTATTTTTCCACGGTTTGACTACAAGGATGGTAGGGGTGAGGAGTATTCGTGGCCTCCACTTTCAATTGGTCAGCCGTTTTCTCAGGCGTGAAGCTAGAGGTGCTCTTGCTTGGCTCTGCAATTTCTCCCGCTTTCCTACGTATTTACGTAGCACTTTCCGGGTGCTCCGGCGATATGCCAACTCTTACTCTGCACAACCTTGACACGTGTAACTGCGATCCGTTCTGGCTGTCCACGTGCCTCGTGACACGTGTCAACTGGTAGGCGCTCACGAAGGGGGTCAGCGAGGCTTCTACTCCAAAATGCGTTACACGACATATATATAAATATAAATATATAAATATATAAATATATATATATATATATATAGTAATGTGGCACGTCTTGTTATTTATGGCTGGAAGTTACAACTCGGTTAGCTCAGTGGTAGCAGCATGAAACTCTTTAAAAAAGGAAAAAGGCGGCAATTAAATATTGAATAATGAAGTCAAGTTCCGGTTTATTATTCTTTACTTTTATTTATTATAAAGATGATGCAGCCACATTCCTTTGTTGATTATTTATTCTTAAAAGCTGGCATCGCCAGAGTCTCGCAACCTCCCACACTGGTGGAGAAATAGTGAGTAGGATTAAGTTGCCGGTGAGGGGGCTATTGCCATGCCCGACACGGCCTCGGCACTGGTTGCTTGTTGTCGACTGTTCGGTGGTTGTCAATTATCTGTCAGTGTGGATGGTAGGCATACTGTATATTACTTTGCTCCGTGCCTACCCACACACCTCGCCGCAAACAAAAGCATTGCGTGGGCCGGTCTTTCTTTCCCACGCTATTCCAAACTGCTAAGCCATATTGAACTGCGTCGTCAGTTAAAAGATAATCAAACTTCTAGAACAAAAACTGTTGGCACATTTCGGAAGGCTTCTATCATTATGGCTGGCGCGTAACAAAAACTAAGATTTCGTGAAACTGCAACCTGATGCCAGATACACAAACTACCACTGCTTTAATTTCGAATCCCGATAATAATTTTACGACGCCTGGAAAAGCGAAAGAAAGTGAACCACGTATCCCGAAAATTAATAATACTGTGTCAATACAATAATATATATAAATATGTAATTGGGATGCATGTGTATCTGCTACTGTCTATAATAAATATAGACCTCAGAAAATGTAGAAATGTTCTTGTGTAGCATGTCAGGAAATGTTTTTAGTAACTAACGCCCATGCATAATTTTTACACCACTGAAGGTAAATGTTTACATTCTCACTTCTTTATTTTTTACACATTTTTTTTTTTTTGTTTTTTTCTTTTAAATACTTTTGAATACTATTAGCGTGTGCATCTTAACATTGTATGCACAGAATTTAAAGTTAAAAGGGTCAGTCACAAGGGTGTATTTTCCATGTAACTGCAGTAAATGATAGTTAACATCACAACTGCATAATAGTTCCTGGTCAGAAGTCTTGAACAACTGCTGCAACGTGCCTAATTATACTAACTTGTGTTATAACCGTAGTATTGTTAAAGGAGAGGGAGGTTGTAGTTTAATGCTCACAAAGTTTATGGTTACATGCTGAGAGACCTATTCTTTGATTGCAGAAAGTATGTTGTCAATTAGAGGGGTAAGAGGTGGAGTTGACAAGCAGAAAAGTTATTTATGCATCTGTATAAAGATGAACTGTATCTTGAAGTGGTTGAGATAAGTTGTACAGTTCTCGGTTTGCGCCCACAGACAACTAAGAGTGAAACAGTTGTTGCTTTGAATTCATGAAATGAGTTAATAATTAGCTTCAGTGTTCCATACCATCTCTTAAAATAAAAAAGTTGGTTTTCAAGAATTTTATAACAAGTACAGGGGATGGACAAAATAATATGAACACCATGCAATATAGTACATTTTGTTGTATGTTGGCAACATTGCTTCCGTGTAAATAATGTGACATGTATGTATTGCACAGTTTACGTGCCAAGTCTTGTAGGTTATATTTCAGTGTATTATACGCTTTGTTCTGCGACGGTTAAAACAAGCGATCTGTGAAATGTGTGATCTCTCAGACTTCGAAAGAGGGCAAATCGTTGGTGCTCAGTTAGCGGGAGCGTCTGTGACGAAAACACCTGAATTGTTTCTAACGTTTCACGAGCGACAGTACCCACTGTAATGACAGCATACGCAAAACATGGTAAAACATGATCGGCGAAGAGGAATAGTGGGCGAAACCCAAAGTAAAATGGCGTAGACCAATGAACATTAAAAAGAATTGTGGCCAGACAACATAAAACTACTGCGGCAAAAGTGACAGCAGAACTCAACACTCACTTGAGTAATACTGTTTCGACAAAAACAGTACGGTGGGAGCTCCACAAAAAGCTAGCATTCATGGAAGGGGCTGCAATTGCGGAAGCCAATGCTAAGCTGCAAAAGAAGTGGTGCCACAATCATAAAACCCGGACACTTGATGATTGGAAGAATGTGGTATGGTCCGATGAATTGTTGTTTACATTGTTTCCTACAAACGGCCGGGTTTATGTATGGAGAACCCCAAAAGAAGCCTACGATCCGGACTGCCTGCTTCTTACAGTTAAGCATGGGAGAGGTTCCGTTATGATTTGGGCGGCTATATCGTGGTATTCAGCTGGTCCTCTCATTCACATCACTGGCCGGATTACTGCGAATGAATATCTCGACATCCTCAATGATGAAGTTCTTACTATGACTAGCATATTGCTGCCAAACACTGCCATATTCCAAGATGATAATGTGCCCATACACACAGCCAAAAAGGTTCAGTCTTGGCTTGAGGAGCATCAGAATATCATCAAACATCTTCCCTGGTCAGCACAATCGCCAGACCTTAACATAATCGAACCATTATGGGGAGTGTTAGAGCAGAGAGTGAGGAGCAGACTTCCATATCCAACATCATTGAAGCAATTGGTGGATATTTAGGTATAAGAATGGGACAACATTCCGTTGGAAACTATTCAGACACTCTACGAATCTATTCCGCGAAGAATTGCAGTTGTTCTAAAAGCAAATGGTGACCCAACACCTTATTAATAAATAAATATTGTGTATATGTCAGGTGTTCATATTATTTTGTCTATCCCTTGTAAGTACATCGGTGTTATAAAAATTGTGGGTTTTTGTTAATTATCAGTTCTTAATTACTAAATATTCCACGCAGCATTGCATCATAAAACATTGTGTTGTGTCTCAAAGTAAATACTAATATCTATAAGGAATAATGCTTTGTGCATATTAAAAATTTTTAAATTTAAGTAAGTTTTAATACAGCAGTCTGTGGCCACACAGATCCCCCAGCACTAGGCAGTATTGTATACCAGGTCGTAATGGGATCCCTCTGCGCCTGGTGTACAATCCTTCAATCCTCTCAACTTGTAGTCAACGTCATCCATCTTGAGCTGGTCCTCCAAGTGTGGATGCTTACAGGCATCCACTGCTCCCAACAGCATTGGACAGTGTGGTCCAAACAATCCACATGATGGGCTATCTGGTGATACGACCATCCAGCCTTTTTCAGCCCAATTAAGAATCCTCACTCAAAGTCTATCATTTGCATAAAGCAATGTCTTTGGTATCTTCCCAGTATTCTTCACTCTGTACGCCTGTTTGGTATCCTCTGGTGTTTCTCACCTTAATGTGGCTTTGACTGCATGCTAGTGTCTACGACTGTTGGTCAGTGCTGTCAGGTGTATGGTCAAAGGCAAACGCGCCATTATAGGTTCATTATAGGTTCGTGGTTTTGATTAGTTTCTTTGTGGTATGCTATTTTCATTTTCCAGCAGTGTATTTGTAATCTGCAGAGTTGTGTAAACTTGCAAATATGAATTATAAGTAAAGCAGCTTAATATTTTAGGAGGTAGATCTATAAATTTTTTTCATAGCAGATTAGCATTTATTTGAAGGAATACAGATCTGCCAGCTTAGCAAATTTTATGGAAAATGTGCACATTTAATTTTTATGATATGCATTGTTGGTTTACAACCAGTTCATGGAATCTCTAAAGTCTTCCTGATGAATCTTTTGCTGAGTTGATGTGTGAAAGGATATTTAGTGTGGTTAAAAAAAATTGAACTGAATTTAGGACATGGTGTGCAGTAAAACCGTTCAGGTTTCCTCCCTTATGAGCGATTCATAATGTATTGCTGTAATACTGTGAAAAGTTTTTTAAAAAGTAGGGTGGTGATTTCAAGAATAAAGTGTACATATAAGGGAAAAAATTTATATTCTGTCAGTATGTGACAATTTTTGAACTGTTATTAGACATTTAATAGCATTATAGCACTTGTAACTCTTTGTGTAGGTATCCAAAATGCAAAACAAATAAGCAGGTGTAACAACTTCTGAAATATGTAATAAGTAGGCACCAAGTTTGTAAAAAAAAATTTTTTTGTTAAGTATTAGCAATACTTTGTGTTGGTGCAGGAGGCTAAAGTAAAACCCTTTTTAAACGAGTTCCCAGTTAAACTGTTTTTCTTCTTTATAAACTTAATTATTTAGCCCCTGAACAATAAACACAGAAGTAAACATATGAGCAAGTTTCTAAGATTTCCAGGTTAAACTAATATGTGTTATGTCATGTCTTCCTGAAACATTTAATAATTGTTATGCTGAAATATTAATGCAGACATGGTCACCTTTTATCGCATTAGATATTAAGTAATTTAATGTGAGCAGTTATCCTTGTACTTCACATAAATTGCTACAACCTGTTTATGCAATTTTTTAAATCTGTTAAAATATTACTAATAGGAAGCTTTAGAGGTTGGCAGGTATATAAATAAACTATCTCAACCTGATGGCTGTTTGGTCTAATGCCTAAGAATATTCACTAACGTTAAATTTTCTGTTGCAGTGCTTATTTTATGCCCTTCATTATAGGTGATAAAGTGCATTCAAATTAGTACTTAATGCTAAGCTGCCAGCGTACGTATTCAAAGAACAAGTTTATTTTGTTAGGCAGTTCTTAAATTATGCTGTGAGAATGTTAGTTTTTAAAGATGCCTTAAAATTCTGCACAAGTAATCAGAAGATAGCTAATGAAAACCAGTAAAATTTCTGAAATAAAGCTTTGGAGTTTTGTAAACTTTGTGTTTGGAAATAAATTGAAATTACAATGGAGACTATTTGACTGAATTGTGACAGTATAAAACTTTTTTTTTCCAGGTGAGGACGGGGTTGTTGCTGCGCAAGAATGCGAGAATACAAAATTGTTGTTTTGGGTAGTGGTGGTGTTGGGAAATCTGCGTTGACTGTACAGTTTGTGCAAGGAATTTTTGTGGAAAAATATGATCCGACAATTGAAGATAGCTATCGCAAACAAGTGGAGGTGGATGGGCAACAGTGTATGCTGGAAATCCTGGACACTGCAGGCACAGTAAGTTTTAAAATAACAATATGGGGCCTTTTGTTTTGCTGTCAGTAATTAGTGGTCACAGTATTAACACATTTTAAGGCTGTTGCTGGGTTGAGAATTTGGTATAGGGAAATACATGTTAATGAAATTTGGTTTTTTTAAGTCAATTTTGAATATATAAACTTAATACAAGGCACCTAAATATGAGAAATGATATTCTCAATCTCTGTATCAAAGCAAATATAACCATTTGTTTTCAGTAATTTTAAATTTAATTATTAAGTTTTCTGATCATTCCCTGAAACAGGCTATATATTAACGTTACGAAAGGCTTCGATAGCAAAGAAGAACGTATTTTTCTGATAAAAAAAAGTCCCGGGTGGTATGTTTCTGCCTTTTAAAGGAATACCAATAAACCGAATTTCAGCAACATGTATTTCCCTATATACCAAATTCTTAATCAAACAGCCTTAAGAATTGAGAGTTAATTTTTTTCATGTGCAAATGTTTTGAGATTTTTACAGGGATCTACTGTTTTAAATAAGTATTTGATGATAATTTATAATAGGAGCATAATGATACAATGTTAAAGTGTGCATGGTTTGTGTATTGTTTACATTAAGCATTTTTTATCATTAAATATTTAATCTTCTTTGAAGCTCTTCTGTCGGTGGAACCTGATTTGTAATCTTTTGTATCACTTAATAAACATGACTGGATAGTGTAGTTACTGAATGTCTGTACATTTTGTGTTGTCGGATTTAGAGGAAATTTTGTATCCCCTCCCTCTCCCAGTGCTTTTTTTTTTTACCTTATGTTTTGCACAAGGACACAGATGTGTTCATACTTAATGCTTTTTTTTATGTCAAAATTTGCTTCAAAATATAAATGTTGGTTGCCGTTTACAGGATGTCCGCCCACAGGGAAAAGTGAGGGAATTTTGGGCTGGGTCAGGGAAAATGTAAATAATTGCTACTCTGCAAAAGTTTTTAGTTTTGCGAATACAGGGTAATGTAATTATGAGTATATGCATTTAAAAATTTTAATTTTGTGATTTGGCAATAATAAATCTTTGCCAAGTGACACAGGGTCTATATTTACAAAAAGTGTTTGTAATGGACACTCGTGTGAAGTCAATAGTGTATATCATGAAAAATGTTGATGGGCTGAATAAAATTGGTTTCCTGCTTGCTTGGTCTGTGGCAGTGTACTAATTGAATTCAGTTTCACTGATAGCATATTTGTTTAGTCAGCTGTGGAAAAATATGGTATTGGAAGGTTTCAGTCCTGAAAATAGGCCACGGAAATGGTAAGATGGAAAAGTCTGGGAATTCCACAATCAAATTTTAGTGGACACTCTGATTTTACCTACAAATATAAAATCATTTTTAAACATGGTGTTGGTTTGGAACAAAACTTATGGTAGCTATCAATCATTGTTTTTCTGTTGCTCACGCTTGTAAGGTTTAACAGTAGGAGCATTATATTTTATGAGAATTTTATTTTCAGAATATTTTACTCCAAAACTGAGAAAATTGGAGTAAATGTGTTATTTAAAAGTATTTTGTGGTTCGTACAGGGAAAGGATGAGAAATGGTTTTCTGAAATGTCTGTAGGAATGATTTGAGTAGATCACGCTATGGTAGAAAGACAAACAAGCAATTATGTGAAGTGTTCTAAACATGTGAGGAATGTGAAAATCTAGGAAGAATATAATATTTCCAGTTTTTTTAACACTGATAATTCTGCTTAAGATGTCACAAAATTTAAATTTATGTTATTGTTATTTCAACATAAATATTAGACTTTGCATTGCAGTTCATGCTGGTGTCATGTTCAGAAAAGTGTTTCGATACTTCACTGTTGCAAAAAAAGTACTTACACATTTTAATGGTATCTGATGAGTTTGTCATTTGCTGTTTGAAGAAATGACTTTTCTGTTTGCGATTCATTAAAGTAATAGCGAGAATGTTACGTTCTGTATTGTCGAGGCTTTTTTTAATGGCAAGTCTAGTAAAATTGAGAGTACTGTACTATCTATACCAACCCTAGAAAGTGGCTCTACATAATGAAATAATAAGCATTATATCATTGCACAGCCACAAATGGAAAATTTACTTAACTGCTGTACAGCCTTTTGTGCAAATAATGTGCCTGCAATGATAGATGGAAGAATTATGTTGCCACATTATTAACAGAGAAGCATGAAATTGTTTTTTTTTTTGTTGTGTTTGTCAAACATGGTAGCAATTTATACTAATTTTGTCAGTGAGAATTGATATTAAAACATTTTATTTTAAGGGAAGGCATGCTAGAAGGTATGAATGACTGCAGAAATTCTGAGAACTTCTCAGCAAGGAAATGCAGAAGATTTTGAAGCACCTGTTTACATGGTGGCTATTTCTTGGTAGAAGTTTGGTAATGTTGGTTAGTAGTTAGTGGTTGGAGTAAGGATGAAGTGTTCGTTACTCAGAAAAAAAATCTGTCTAGAACTATGGCATCATAAAAAGTCCCTAAATAATATCAATTTATTGCCTGAATAGAAAAAGGAAACACAGAAGGAAGAAGATTCATTTTCTGAAATAGTTTACAGCAGCAGGATTATGTTGACATATTATCAGTATGGCTATTCTCAAAAATCAAAGTGTTTTTATGCAAATCTGGAAAAGTTGTTGCTTTGCTTCTACCTTTCAAAATGAATGAAGTTATTTGTACATTTTTTCTCATGTTATAACATTATTTGAGGAAGTTGTGGTTATTCTTTTAGCAGCATCTCAACGAATACATATGTTGAGATAATATTGTAAAATTTGCCGAGAAATTCTCTCACATTTTGCGTAATCAAATGTACAAGAAGGCTCCCCATTAATATTATTCATGTCATAACCAAAAAGAGGAGAATGAACCAGTGATTGGAAGTCAGGCCTTGAGTTTAGTAGAGTTTGCCAGCACCATGATCCATGCTTTGTAGTAGAGCCAGGGTTCGTACGATACTTAGTTATAAGTCCTTAAAAAGTCCTTAATTGCTATTTTCACTTTTAAGGATCCTTAAGTCCTTATTCTCTTGCGTGGTCCTTGAAAGTCTTTATTTTTTCCACATCCCTTCAAAGTTCTTAATTTTTCGATAATTGCTATAATGATAGTATTTCAGGAAATAAAATTGTTGTGTCAAGCTTTTTTTTTTTTTTTCAAACGGGTAGCATATTGTGATATTGCCTATTGTGTCGTGCATGGGACTATAAGCTGGGCCACATTAGACACTCCAATTTCTTGGTACAAATATTGGGCCTAGTTTTCAGGATGTCGTACCACATATCAAAATACTTTTGTGCTTGTACACTAAAATACCAAGATTGTGGCGTTATCAGCTGTACTGTATAAAGCCTGTGTGCCGTGATAAAAAAAATTCCATGAAGGCTCGGGCAGAAGATAACACGAAACCTGCTACCCGAGCCTGTCTGTCCAACGATACTTGCTGCCGTACAAGTGGCAAGTGAATTTTTAATGATTTTACTTCAACCTATGCACAGATCTAATTATTTTGTTGTGATAGCTTGAACTTTTGATTTAAAAAAAAAAACTGGCAACCATAATTCTCATACAATGCTGTTGTAGCACCAGTACATATTTTGAGGTTTTTTCATTCACTATATTCTTGTTTAATTGTTTTAGCAGTGTTTTTCTAATCAAAATAAACAAAATTATGTTTATTGTCAATAAGACATTCTACCACACACACACTCGAATTGGCTAAAATTTTGACCTTGCAAGAAATTTTCCATCGAAAATTGCACTTGACCAATTATAAAAAAGTCTATGAAAATGGTGAGCTTTTCCTAATTATTTGTCTGTGGTGTTATAAATTTTTTTTAGCTTTTTGTCTTGCTGAGTTCTGCGAGAGTGAATTTTTATTTTATTTGGTCTCATGGTCGGCAATGGACACAGTCCAATCATACCAAGGAGTCCACTCATTCCATGTGAAATCAGAAAATTTTTGGGTTGCTCAACTATTTTGTATTTTTTTTATAATTTAGCTATATTTGCATTCATTTAATAGTCCAAACTTTTTTTTTTTTGTCTCTAACCACATTGGATTTAAACCATTTCATGTTAGAACACCACACAGTAAAATCTGCTTTTGCAATAATTTACGAATACCTCAATATCTTAACTCCCATCAAAGTTTTATCTCTTTCTGACAAGTTCTATGGCATGCAAATGCTCAATGTATGGTAAATAAATGAATATAAATTCTATAAGGAAATTTTATGCTTATTGGGGTTGTGTTTTCTGTTAGAAGGAAAATAAATGTTTTTCATTAGCGACATTTGGTGGTTATACAGTGTTTGACATAACTGAAGATTAACACATCTGCGGTGTACAGATGGTTCGTAGCGTATTTGGTTAATGTTCAGTGGCACAGACTATAGGGTGCCTGGGATTTAAGGGTAAATCACACAATGACTTCGTCACGACTTCTTAGTTTGGAACAGGTTTATTGAACGGGAATTTACTTATATATTCCCGGCTCTGTTGCGGGACTTTACACATACTTTAACCCCCTGCGAGTTCAAGGCCTGAAGAGCTGGTTACAATGTTCTGGCTACGTTTCCGACGCTGTAGGGGCATTAGGTGTCAGGCCAGATCCCTAAGTGACGACGGGGTTACTTATCTGCACATGTTTCGTGGTAGTTGTTCTGGCAGTTGATGGGTCTGGTGAGCTGGATGGCCCTGCTAAAGGCCCTCTGTGGTTGGCTTGTTGCACGCAGCTGGCTTCCTCTCGACGTGGCGGCCCACAGTGGGGCTCACCACTCGCTCCCGTTCTTGGCGTAGGGTAGTAACTGACTGCTTACTACCGTACCACGTCCCGGCGAGGGGCCCCGTGTGGTCTCCACCCGTCCTTCGCGGCTACGGGCTGCACTGGACAATCCCACTACCTCGACATGGCACTTCTCAATGAAGTTCACCACTGGACTCCGTCTTCTCGGTGCGTTGCAACTGACTGACTTATGTGGTAACTAGTTGGCTAACTCGTGTCCCGACGTGGTGAAACTACATGTCCGACGTGACTCTGGTAACTTGTCCCTGAATCGGCCCTGGGTCTCGCGTTTCGCATCTCGCGTCCCGATTTGGCTGACCCCTTAATGTCGCGACTTACTATCTGCGCATTCCGGTGTGGCGGTACCAAACTTCCGCGCCACCAGCTACTCGTTGCTTCGACTGATGGATGTGGCCGGGGGTCCGATCTTCCCCGGCTGCACTCGGCGCAGCTGATCTCTCTGTGTGCGGTACTGACAAACTGACCGATGGTCTACTGATGACGAACTGTTCTCTCGAACTAAACTCTCTGTGCGGTAATCTTCTGACTATTTGTTCCCCTCCCCGCAAAGAGGCTTATATCCTTTCTAGCCTCCCTCCCTAAGTGTCGGCACGTGTCTCTTGTTGGGGGGAGGGGGTGGGTGGTGCCCTTTCAAAACTTGTCAGCTTATTCCTCCGCGGTGCGTGTCCACATTGTCCCGAGGTTAGCTGGGGNGCCCAGCTTGTCAGCTATTTCTTCCGCGGTGCATGTTTTCTGACTTCAGGCAAACTACGCCTGTCTATCTTGTGATATCTCTGCGCTTACAAATTTTACTCGGCCTGCTAGGGGCGTAGGGGGGAGGTGGGTGGGAAGGACTACGCAGCAGTGACACGTGCCTGCATGCGCATCTTCCTCGGCTTGACCTTTCTCTGCAGTGATCTTCTGACACGTGTCTCTCTACACT
>NQII01002347.1:52822-105912 GCA_002778355.1 Clitarchus hookeri
GGGGGGGGGGGGGGGGTTGGTTGGTTACAGCGCCGCTTCTAATACCTAATTACGTCACGCGTCAAGTTGTTTGTTATAGAAAAAGCAAGAAAATAATGTAATCGGACATTTGGGCAAATTTGTTATCCAAGAGTTATAAATTGTGGTACCTTTATTAATATGCCTTCTATAGTATCTCAGTGTCAGTGTCAACATGTTCAAACAATTAGTGGTGTTTACCCTTAATATTTTACCTACCTTTTATTAAATAATTCTGTCAGTTTGATTGTTACTTAATTTTTGTATTTACTCAAATAATACTATGTTTAATTCTAATTTTTACTAAAATTTGAGGGTCTCATTTTCTTATACTGATAGTTTTGAGGTAAATGTTTTTATTTCAGTTGTAGCAAGTGATAGTCAATGTTTTTGATGAGATGTGTTTTATAACTGTAAAACCACTTAAAATCTTAGAAAAAATTTACAGACTGTGCTTTATAATTAGAAAAATATAGGGATGAACAAAGAAATTATGATTTCCTTAGGTTTTAATGCATTTGAGGAGTGTTATACAGTATATATTATTAACTGCAAATAATTTGTCTGTGTTTAGCCTTTATTTTATTGCCAAGATTGAATTATCCTGCTGTATTATATAAGAAAATTATTTGGGGAGAAATTAATTTTTCGTGGAGACTACAGTAAATATTTGGAAGGGGTCGTTCTATACTTGGGTACATATGGTAACACATTTATAAATGCTTTTACGCTTACCTTGATGGTCAATTTTTGTATTAACATTATATGTGATATAGCCTGTGTTTTTTTTCTCCTACCTAAGTGAATACAGATTCTGTAGTATAGTATAGTTGGTAAAAATGCCTGTAGAAATCAGTTTTGATTTCTTATTTGTAGCAATAACTTTGTAGTAAATCATTTTTCAATAGCCTGTCAGTAAATCGGTGTTTCCTTGACATAGATGGCATACAGAAGGAAGGCTTTTTTTCTTTTGTTTTTAGGAGCAGTTCACAGCAATGCGAGACTTGTACATGAAAAATGGCCAGGGATTTGTTTTAGTTTATTCCATAACTGCACAATCTACATTTAATGACCTCCAAGATTTGCGAGAACAAATTTTGAGAGTGAAGGTAATACCAGAATTTTTCTTAACATTTTGTGTTTTTTATATATATATATATATATATATATATACACTTTGTAGATTTTTATAGAGTACTCAGCTGAGGTTGTGAACGTGTGTATGCCTTTTATGTTTGATTGTTATGAAGTAAATTTTATTTACGTGAAATAATTGTTATGTTGTATTTTATGTGGCTACTAGTGTAACAAAATAAACTTCATGCTAAAGTAGTAGTGTGTAGAGGTTAAAATTTAAATACAGCTTAAAAATATTCAAATTAAATGTAACTTCAAAGGTTGCAAATTAATTTTACATTGCTTCCTCTGTCACCATGCCATCCATATGCTTGATATTATTCAAAGCTACTATAACTATTGTGGGGTATTGTTAAAAATATTTTTTTTCTAGTTTTTTGACAAAATATGTTTCAAACTTGTGTTATATAAAGCCAATAATAGGCAAAAACTTTAATTTAAAAAAAAAAGACTATCAAGAGGTGAATCTGCTGCTGTCTGTTGGCGAGCACACTCACCACAATATAGTCTGCCAATCCATGCATTGACTAGGAAGCCCCCCAGACTTTACCAGCCACAAAAAAATTAGTTTTGCTTGTGTACAGCAGCAAATATACGGATGACTACAAAGAGTTTACTTTGAGCTTTGTATAATTTTTAAAGTAACTTATTCCTGTGTGCAGAGACTCTGCTTGCTGATAAATTCTACTCGGCCAATGATCGTCAAGCCTACAGCCATGACACGCCATGTTCTCCTTTGATAAGGCTTCCTTCTCTGGGAAATCATTTCCTTGTTCACAATGTCTCTTGTTACTGTATTATATTAATAAATTGAAGCAAGTTGGACATATATAGGTAGTTTTTAAGTAATTCTTACATTATTCCACGCCACATGCTGTATTTCAAACTCAACCGTTTTTTTGTTTTTTCATATTAGTGAAAGTCAAATAACTGCATTGCAAAATGGTTAGTAGTTGTGAATTAAAGTGCCTTGTTTGGCAACTTCCTCACATTCATTATATTTCTGGGCTTGACATATTTGCTTAAACATCCAAACTGCTACTGTGTGATAAGAACTACGATTAGCATCTCACAAATGTTAACCCAAATTGGCCATCCGTGATAAATTTAACAGTGCTGACATATTTCATTTTATACAAGCTTTTCTATTTTTACATTTATAATCCAACAATTTTTGTGACAGATGTCCATCTATAAGTACCCTAAAATTTGTTTGGCGTTACAATGACAAGTGAATGAGCTGATAGCACATATACAAAATATATAGCCACCTCTTGGCTGCCAGCGAATGGCGGAAGGATACACAAACAAAACTTAAACATTGGTACTAATTTTGCCAAACTGTCAAAATCTCGTCTTCTTATACAAGACAGACAATAGTGCATGTAGCATTTAATTTTTAGTTTTATGTAATATGGTATTTGATGTAACGACTAACAGATGTAAACAAATTTTAACCTCTATATCAAATCTGTGAAAAGCTGCGACTCGTGCATTGTATCTTAAATTTAATTTGTGAATTATGCATTGCTATTGAAATGTCCATAGAAAAGTAAATTACATGTTGTAAGCTTCTGTCGTGGTATGAGCTGTGGTTATAAAATATTCAGAATAGCTAGAAAAATTATGTTTCGTGAAATTACACAGAAATGCTGTAATCAACATTGTACCTCCCTCCATCACCCAATGTGAATCTTCCAAGTCTGAAACAATGCTATGGATCATCTTTCAACAGTTTGTTCACGAGCGCCATTGCTTTTGCATTCGCACGGAAATATAAGCTAAGTTTTTAAATTTTAAATGATAGATAAAACATAGGGAGAAAACATATTTTTGCTCATGTTTGACCTGCTTTGTTTTGTATAATAGAGTATGGAAGTTAAGTTTTGGTCTCTCAGTAATCTCACAACTCTCAGGAGGAGAGCAAATAACGACCGTCTTAAAAAGAGATTTCTGAGCCAACTAGATCTTACAAAAATTTCAAAATAAACCAAATTAGTAAAACTAGCCTGACAGTCTGGAGTGGAGAGTCCATTAATTTTACTGTAAATCTGAATTACAAATTTTCATGTGATGGGGACAGCATCAATCTAACTTAAATTTAACCTGACTTAAAACTACATAATGGTATACTTTTGTGCCAGTGGTTGATGCCGGCCGCCGCTCAGTAACCCTGTGGAACATGCCAATCATCTACCTGCGCCCCACACTCGTAGTGCGCATGCCTGACTTCAACCCGCGACTCCTGTCCCAATAAAGAGCTGCACATAACTGTAGCTTGAGGGGCCTGCCGACATCCGGTCCTGAGCAGCACTGCGCATAATATGAATGGACCACTATGTTACGCACGTCTCCTAACCTAATTAGTGTGTGAACTCACACTACAAATAAACAGCCCTAAGGCAGGACCAAAGGGCCCACCTTAGGTACGAGCTTGCAGCACTCTCGTCCTTCCCGGTTTGCAGCCAAATCTGAACTCTCCTGAACTCACCCCGGAACATTGTGCGCGCTCGTGCAAAAGCTGACACAGTGAGTTCCACCATAGGCAGGCCCTGCCTTTCGTCTTACCTGTTTCGCAACAGTGACGTCCTTCCACTGTCTAATCCACAACTGAAGTGCACCAAACCCTAGGACAACGATACACTTCCTTGAACAGTTCATCACGAGCAGACATAGACCTCCTATTGCAAAACACCCGGGTCTCGTTCACACCAGAGGAAAAATTAAAAACAAAGACCAGGCATAACTACAAAAGCAAAATTATAGTTATGCGACTATATGCTCAACGGGCTGAGATACAGTAAGACCTTGTAACTTGTAAATACACAGATCCACTAACTGTAATGCCTATTATGTCGATTAAAAACATGTCCTGAAGTAGACTTATAATTTATAATGTGCCTTAATGTCTATGAAATTATTATATTTATCATGTAAAAAGTGTTTTAATTTTACGGATGTGATTTCAGGCCATTTAAGAATTTAAAAAAGGCTTTTGGTGTTAGCGTTTTTACTTGCACTAATATACCCAAAAAAAAGCATAAGTAAATAAATATGGTGGGCCTCTAGTGAGCTGTCACACATGCCATGTCCACTTACCACTTGTAATTGGCCAAAATCAATTATGCAATTACAGTGTGTATTGTCATAAAAGCATAAAGTGGGGGATATGTTTTTGAAATATTCCTCACTTCAGCCTTAATTATTGTAACATGATTTACCATTACAGTAAACTCATTATGACTCAGGTTTAATGGGGGGAAATGTTGTCAGAGTTCTGATTTGTCCACCTTATTGAGAGGATAATTACAAGTTGTACCCTAAGCAATTACAACTGCTATTATTTCTAGAACTATACATATGTATTTGGAGCTAACTAGATATTAAATGTGGCAGTAAAACCACATACAGTTTAGTTGAAATGCCTTTGAAAACATTCTGTAAAATTTATTAAGTGGCATTTCTTAATAGACATACAGTAATAATCATGCAGAGCAACTAAATACGGTCACAGTTTCTGGTCATCTGCTAGGTCAGAGATTAGTTGAAGGTAATATAGAAGTTTTACCATGGGCATGGTGTTTATCATCGTTGTACACAATATAGGGACGTATACTATACAAAAAGGTTTGGCAGCTGTGGACCTAATCCACAGGTTTTGGGTTGGGTTTTTTCAATAAAACCCTGCCATCTAGGTTTTTTCAGGTGGGTATTTTGGTTACCTTGGAAATAAAAATTTTGTTAGTGGTTAACTTGTTTATTATGACCTTTATTAACACACCCTTGCAAAGTAAGTCATTGCCAATGTTACGTATGTGTATTCATGTCACAGATGACGATTAATTTCAGCAACTCTGTGAGTTTACCAAGTGTTGTGTAAACCTTTTGTGTTGATAAATTTCATTTTAAAATAGTCAAAGCCACCTAGATAATCTCTTTCATTCAACTCCCTCCCTGTAATTTATAATTTAATTTTTTAACCTCCAGTATTTATTTATATTATGATATTGCAGTTGTCTTTCGTTTAATGATTTGTGTTACATTTTTCCAGCACTTTTTCCTTTATTCTTAACGTAGTAACTTTTGGTAGCAGTTTGTATATTTGTCAGTTGTGCCTTATGTTTAAATAGAAAAGGAATCAATATTAACAAGCAAATATTAACAAAATTAACATGTTATAGTGCTGATTACAATATTACATTTGGTTATTTAGAGGCCACGGTGTAGTGGTTAGACTACTCACCTCCAAGCTAGGAGAACCGGGTTCGATTCCTGGTGGGGTTTCTCTGGATTTTTGCATGTATGAATCATGTCGGACGATGCTGCTGGTCGGCAGGTTTTCTCCGAGATCTCCCGTTTCCCCCGCCCTTCCATTCTTGCACTACTCCATACCTCTCCTCGCTTCACACTCATCGGCTCTCAAGACCTCGATGTTAAGAGTTGCCTTAATCTCTTCGCTACACTCACTCTGTTGTTTATTTTATGAGTATGCAGTGGATATATGAGCCTGTTGATGTAAACACCAGCCAAAAGTCACATGGCAGTGTTTATTTTGATAGGTATGTGGAAAAATATGCAATAAACAGACTGAAAGTAGAAACTTAGCAGGGCTTTCAAAAGTGCTCGCTTTACCGTAAAAAGCCTCTAGTCTACAATGTGTTGTTTTAACATCACGTTGCAAGTAGAGAAAACGGATTTTAAATTCATCTTGCTCAATATAATTTTTGTGGACAATTTTCACACCACTGCAATTTCATATCCTGAGTCACATGGGCAGTTTGTCACTTACGCACAGCAAAATGTCACATTGCACAAAAGAATGTAAAACACAAACTTTTATATATGTTGTATTTAATTTTGTTATTTTTGTAAATGGCAACTGTAGATTTAGGCAAGTAAAGGGCTTGCACAATGTCTGAACATCACCGACCTGACTTGTAGTGCTGTACCACTGACATTTTTATTGTGAGATTGATTGCTGGCATTCCTGTGTGGCATGTCCAGCATGTTGCATAGCCATTATATTGCGTTGCACAGATAATGACTATGAAACATATCAATTAATCTATGTGAATTTTGAGTGCGAAACATAATTTAATTTAACACACTACAACAAACAAAATGCAAACTTTAATAACAAATAACCACACTTAATTTCTAATAACTTCTATCACGCACTATGACAAAAGGACAAAGGTCAGTCACAAAAATAAACTATTTGCAGTTACTAAACTTTTATGCATTTTCCTACCTGGTGGGGAAAAAAAACATGGCTCTAGATGACTGCACATGTGCTGCGTCACAGGGTGATTAGATCCAGCCCTTGTGCGACTCACGACTTTGGAAAAGTAGGCCACTAGGGGAGGGGGTAGCCAAAATGCACCTCTAAATGTGTGGAAGAATGTTGCACATGTTTACACAAAGTAGCACTTCCTACAGGCTGTCCAAGAACGTGAATACCTGCTTTCTAAACGTAGCAATACGGATATGTTCATTAAAGAATTTCATGTCCTTTTTTTGAATTAAATGAAACCAACAACAGTGTGTGTTACAGCAAGTGTCCATTAAATGTCCATTAGTGAAGTTATTACTGTATGTCATGGCTTTAGCAAAAAAAAATCCAGTGGAAGGTATACAGTGTCGGCAGTAAATGCCACAGTGTTCAAAGTTATGCTAAGCAACCCTCACAAGTGTTATAAAACCTCAACTGAAACTTGTGTTTGTCTTTTAACTTATTATAATAATTCATTGTTATTTTGTGATTAATCAGCTTCAAAATATTATTGTGTTGCAGGACACAGATGAAGTCCCAATGGTTTTGGTTGGAAATAAATGTGATTTAGAAGATGAACGGGTAGTTGGAAAAGATCAAGGTGTTACACTATCTAGACAGTTTAGCTGTACATTCATGGAAACATCTGCCAAAGCTAAAATAAATGTAAACGATGTAAGTTTTTCTATAGTAATTTTCTTTATATATATTTTTTAAAATTAGTAATTATAATTTTAATTTTTAACAAAAATGTTGCTTTTTATCAATTTTTTCTTAGGACCGTTAAATCTATAAATCAATCAATCATCTGCGGTAGCTCAATATGGAAATGGATGTATGATTGTGACAGAATTACACTTTGTTTTGATTATAAATGTGTGTTGACTACTGCTTGTATCCTTTATGAATTTTTTACATTCATATAACATTTTTGGAAATACTTCAGCCCGTGAAATGTGCTGCTTTTGAATTGTGTATCACGCTATGTATGGAAAATAGAGACTGCATTAGGAGCCAGGTATACCATCAGTGGCGTAACTAGGAATGCCATGTGGNGGGGGGGGGGGGGTCGCTTACCAAAATTTGGAATGGATGCAGTATGAAATAGCACTGCCCCCAATAAATTTAAAGGTTGTTGGATAGTTTTTTATAACAAAATACAATGCTCTTTTAGTTATATATGTGTATGCAAATCACTATATATTTTTAGCATTTTGTGAAAAAAAATTATCTTACTCCATTTTTAATGCATAATTGTGATTATCACAAATTTGTGCATGCTGCTTATTCTTGAATTTATGACATTGATAATACAAATCTTACTATGTAAAAATATTTACATATATTTTCAAACTCCATTGTATGTTAGTGATTGAAGATATTAAATTGAAATTCTAAATACACAACTCAAAATTACACATAATTGTACATCTAACCATAAAATCTAAGATTTTAATGTGTGTCCTTTTAAATTACAAATGTGTTTACATTCCATTTATCAATTACTACTTATGATTTTTGTTGGTTCACTTCTTTGATACACAAAATTATGCACGTCCAAATAGTTCTATTATTTAATATCGAAATGCTAATGCCTTGTTGACTAAGCTACAAAGTGAGGAAGAAATTGTTGGGATACGCAATTCGTAGCTGATTCATAATGGGCAACATGCAAATTTCGCAAATATCGTTGAAAATTATACGAACCCTTTCTTATATACGTATGAAAATAAACATGCGCCGTTTGTTGCTTAAAAATTGGTTTTAAAACAGTAACTTTTGCGGCCTCTGTCACGTGACCGCGGAATGCTCTCATATTGGTTTGACGTCACTAGTCGGTCGTACGCCGATGGCTGGCCCCGGCACGTTGCAAACACGCAGCACTGAAATGGAAGACAACTTTGTGAAAGCGCAGTCGGATAATCTGCCATGAGTAGATACCAATATGGTTCTTCATTACATCAATTCCAATTGTTTTGGGGAACCTGAAATAAGAGGTTTAAAATTACAAAGGTAAGAACATGTCTCATATAGCACAGCCATGATCTTCAAAGCTACATCACATGTTAGAACTTGTTTGTTTGTACGGTTTATTGAGATACGTGTGTTTATGTTTACCATTGCTAAGTTTCAAAGAAGGAAATAAAAGTATAGAAGAAGTATTACATTTGCAAGAACAAAAAATTGTAATTAAGGCGGGGGCAGTGAGTGTACTCTGTTGTCGCGCGCCATACTTTATTTCCGTGACAAATTAACTACATTATTTAGAAATAAAACGTAATGTTGTGTTGAGAAAGAAGGTTGCTCATATTTCCGGATTGTAAAGCGCGTTTAGGTATTCATAAAACACTTTTTGGCTTCACAAATGTCTGAGAACGAGCCATATTTTCATTGCATTCCTAAAGCCAGTCACTGCACGATGCCGCTCAAAGTCTGGAACCGCTGTGGGTCAGTGGCCTGTCAGTAACGTTCAAAACGGCGCGCTATCGACCGGCAAACCGGTACTACCGCGTTCCGACTCTGGAATACTGGGCCTCAAGTTTAGTATTTGGAAACGAAAAATTATAAAATAATAGCTTGCTTATTTCACTGTTTCTTATGTTTAGTGTACCTATCATACCTTTTTATTATTCTAAGGTCACAATAGCTGTGTCTACCCTTCCTTTATAAAATATAAGAACTGTATTCATCAGCTCAAAAGATACATATGGTAGTTTGAGAAACACCTGGGACGAGATGAAATACAGTGAAAAAAATCTGTAATAGAAGCTTCAGAAATTGTTTTATTTCTGTTTATTTGAGGGAAAAGGATAATAAAATTGGGTTATTCGTTGTAAATTGAGCACATTTTAAGGCCCTCCTAATATGCAGCCTTAGACACAACTTTTAAGAATGGTGAAATGTATGCCTATGAACTGTGTTTATTAGTCACATGGCAGCATTTACCTGAACAAGTGGCAGAAAAATAGAAATCAGTTGAAAGGAAAAAATTTAGCAGGGTGTTGTTGAAATGTGCTTAATTTTGCCCACTTGTGTAAAACGTGTAGGCCTATTTAGTGTATTTTTGTAACGCCCAACTTTAGTAACATAGGAAAATAAAAGGAGAGGGACAAGTCCAGAGTACGAACGTAACTTCATCCTCGATAAACGTTGTTAAACACGTGTTTTTTTTGTGTTTTGAAAGTAAAAGTTAAGTTGCTATTTAACTTAAATTGTTAGGCTTATGAAAGCTAACTAGAGAAGAATCGAAGTACCTTAGAATGTAATACAGATTGCAGTGTTTCAAAAATACCATTTAATATAAACCAAAGTTTTGCAAGATGAGTCTGAGCCCCACCCCCCCTCTAACTTGTTCTATAGGCGCTTATGGTTTATAACTTTTCTGCTGCAAAAAGTGAAGCCATGTAAATTTTGGTTATACAAGTTTTATTACATTAGGTGGAAATTCTTTTACAGATCAGCCAAGGAAAGCTATGGGGATGCAGCGATAGGTTATGTGAAATTGCGAAGAGATGACAATTTGTGCTATGTTTTTGGTAAAATCTGCCCTGAACACAAAATACATTCCAAAATGTACACTATCAACGCTACAGTAAATGAAGCCGATCAAGTGTTGAATGTCAAGATTGTGCAGCCTCTGCAGGTAATCCCACACAAAATATGCATACAGTCCTCTTTATATTGTAGAGCATCATAATCAAACAATTATTATGCACATGATTATTTTAATTGACATTACACTTTTCATTGTGAATAAGTGTTACTTGATTTCGGTAACTCTACTATAACGATTATTTATAATTTTATAAGAAACTGCAAACATGCAATTGCACTCATTATGTGGCTGCATCGTGGAAGTAAAGAACCAGCTCCTACTTCTGTGGCACGTTATTGGAAGAAATCTACATTATCAGAAGTTGGCATTACAAAAAAATTTGCAAAAATGAAAGATCTTTACAAAAATAAATGTGCAAAAAATCACCTACAAAATGCATCTCATAGTTTTTTAAGTAAAGTTGTTGCTGAAGGTTGCAATTTAAACTGCAACCGCCAGATTGTGAGACATTATTCATTGAGTACAGATAATGTATTATCATTGCATGAGCTTATGTATAGGTTTTAATTGTTGGGTGGAAGAAACGTTACTGAATTCTTAGAATTTTGTGGATCTTCAGTAAGCAGCAAACTTTGCACAGATGCCTATAATTCAACTAAAGGACAAAGTAAATGCCAAATGTGGTATGAACATGAACTCAGATATGGCACAATAACTGCATCAAAAGTTGTTGAAATAGCCCACTGTCAGACAAATGATGGCACACTTGTAGATGTATTGTTAGGCGCAGCAAAATTAAGAGATACAAAGGCTATGCAAAGGGGTAGATTGTTAGAAAGTAAGGTATTGCAGGCAACAAGTCAACACTGCAAAATTAAATTGGATGCTTGCGGTCTGTGTATTAGCAGTACAAACCCCATCCTAGCAGCAACTCCTGATGGTGTCTGTAATGATTTTGTTGTTGAAATAAAACGCTAAATGTCACAAAAAAGTTTCAAATATTATGTACTCAAAGATGGTAGTATTGCACAAATATACTTTCGACAAATTCAGTTGCAAATGCATCTACTTCAGAAATCAAAAAGGTTTATTTTGTATTGCGAGCCCTGACTTTGAAGAGAGTAATAAAGTAATATTTAATTGGTTGGTTATGATTCACATTTCGTAGAAGAAGTCATTGATTTGGCTATGAATTTTTGGAACAATAATATCTTTCCCAGACTGTACCAGCAGTTGTAATTATCACTTTTTGCATTCTGAAAACTAAGTTTAAATTTCAAAAGTTCAATACAACTTATATTTTGTAAACAACAAAAAAATTTAATGAATTTCTTTCCAACACAAAATATGTCAATATATGTACTTTATTTCACATAGTTACAAACATTTTTCTTTCCAGCACTTACAAGATATAAACATACAATAAAATGTTTTTAAATGCATACTGTTAAATACGGTCTGATTTACATAATCATTTATGCTGGTTTTGGTAGAGGGACCAGGGTTAAAGATTGGATAAACATGTTCGCTGCCACTTGCATATTTATTGAGGCACTAACCCTAGTTTGTTCTTTGTGATCAATTGATACAAGTCAAATCAGCTTTTTATGATTTCAAAATGCTCTGCTGTTATACAAAAATAAAGAGAATGTATCTAATTGTTTCCCAGGCTCTGGGTTGAAAGTTGGACAGTGACCTCCAGTGTGTTCCAGTCTTTCTGCTGAGCTCCTACTATGGGGAAAAGTTGGGCTGTGAAGAATTATATACAGTACAAACAGTTCACTTGAAAGCTATTTGTAGGTTAAAGTGTGTTAGTTTCTCTTCCTCGTAGGGAATGTGAACTGGTGTCAGTGCAGTGGTTTCAACTAGCCCATTAATACATATTCCACTTGCATAATTTCCAACTTGTCTCTTAAAAAGAATTGGAATAACAATGTAATATACTGCACTTTTGTATCTTGACACATTTAAAGCCTTAACGTATACATACTTTATTTACCCCATGGTACAATAACTCCTTGACAATTAAAAACATTACGTGAGTTGAACGAAATGTACCTTCAACCACATAAATTCTCTTAAATTTAGCCAATATTAGCTTATTATATTGGAAATGTCATTGTTACAAATACACAAGAAAATAACAGTATGCAGGTAATGGAATGGTTATGCATGAAAATTAACAAAAATAAATATTACTCTTCATGCATAATATACAATAGGTGTTATCAACTTTCCCCAGCAGTGTCCAATATGTAATCCGCCCTGTATAATTATTCCCCCAATGGCAAAGGAAACAATATGATTTCCACAATTTTGATCCTAATCCTATTGGCAACAATCTTTCTTCAATACGATCTTTCAGAGTATTTTGAAGTAAATAGTTCACAAAAGTACCCATATATTTTGAAAACGAAGATCTACTTTGAATCTAAAACAACACAAAAATAAAATTAAACATATTAACTTAGATTTCTCTGGAAACCCTAACAGTTAGGATGGGTCCTACACAAAAAAGTCCTAAGAAGTATTATACGTAATTAGCTAGTTTATAAAGTGTTCTATGCTGCAAATATTTTCTGTTATTTTATTTGTACAACCGAGCACCTATCCAGTACCCAAGAACTTTGGTTCCAATTTTGACCCCCAAGTTTACCCTATAACAGCAACCTAATTGTATTTTACTGATATTATACACAACTTTTTTTGTAACGCACTGATACTTGTGCTAACCTAACATATAAAATAATGTGATTTATTTACAAAGAAAATGTACATGACTGTGTTTATACATAATAATTTAGCTTAATAATAATATATGATGCAAAATATATAGGTCAGTCTTATGCAACTAAAGTACTGTTAGCTTAGAAATCCCTTGACTACTTTTCTTAAGTTATTCTGTTTTACTGTGCTCCGGGTAATATTATTTCAAAACACACTTTTTACTTTTTTTCTCCTTCGATTGTTCTTATATTCAGCGGTGAATTGATTTCTTAAATGAAAGCGAAGGGGACAGGAGTAAATCCAACCAACTACTAAATGATAACCACCAGTACTATTAAGGTAATGGTGTATTTTCCTGGGCGATCATTCCACAAGTCACACACGGCGACTGCTGCGCCTTGAGAGGTGGATAAGGGTACTTACTTTGATGTAGCATTCATGGGTTGTGGAAGTATCTTACAGTCTCTCATTACATTACAGTATGCTAAGGGAACATCTGTAACTATAAGAAAAATTGGCATATAGCAGTATTTTATCCTCTATAGGTACTTGTTTTTGGTTTATAAAATTGATATACTATGGGTTGGTGGTTTTGCAATCTTCTCGCTGCACCTGTCTGAAAAGATTGGTTGCCACTTGTATTTTCCAGTGGTCAATAAAATAAAATTTGTGTGCGCGCGCACACATAACACAGAGAGAAAAAAAAAAAAATTTTATCACTTTTAAAAGCTTTTGGTTATTGTGTTGCCTATTTAACTCCCCTCTCTTTTTTTTTTTTTTTTTTTTTTTTTTTTCTGTAGTAACATGACTGTGTTAGGTTAGGGTACGGACGTGGTGAAATTATTTACGTGTGCCAGCAATAAACAAATTATATGGCTGGAAGAAAAAGTGATTTGTGGCATTTCTTTGTACCCTAGGCAACATGCAAGAATACAAAACTGTTTATAGTATTTGCAAATGTTTGGTTTCGATAGGCGGTACATCATCGAGGTCCTATAGTACCACAAACTTAAAACGGCACTTTGAATGTACACACCATTTGAAGTGTTATATTTTTTTAAAAAGTTTCATTGCTTAATGACATGCTTTTGGAGATTATTTTTGTCTTATAAATATGCTTAAGCTTAATAGTGGTTCCTGGATTTATATTTATCGTAATAGTTAGGCCTATCACTGAAACAATAAAAACTAAGACAATTAGAATTTTATTTAGGTAAATGTTTAAAAATGAATTTTTTATTTTTTGAAACTTGCAATAATGTTAATTTTCCTTGTCAAGGCAGTATCAGTATTGGTATTGGCAATATCTGTAAGTTTGTATCGGCTACATCGGAAAAGGCTCAAAAACCATATCGGCTCACCTCTAATTACTTGGTTTTTCTAATTCTATTTCCATGCAATCAATGATGCATTGCACATGGGAATACCTTGCCCTAAACTGAATTGGTTGCAGTTTTTTGACTGTGATTTGTGGTGACCATATTATAAGTTGTTTTAATGCACAACTTATGAAAGGGATACTCTTTGCAAATCGTTTGCTAGCATTTGACTCGGATATACCAAAATCGTCACTTAATTCAGTAAATAAATGGTCAGTTCTAATTTTTTTCCATGTCAAATAAATATTCAAGATGCTGAGATGTGTGTGCTTCTGTAACACATTAACAGTATAAAAACAGTTCCGAGGCAGCCCTAAGTAAGTTCTCAAATTCCAGTTTATTTTTTTCACTGACACCTCAAAAGAAAGTTTACGGAACTCATCTTCACACCTGTCATCGTTTGAACTAACACTTGAAATGCTAAAAGAATCAAAGTCTGTTTGACAAGAACTACTGTAATAAGTATATATACTACTGTCAGATTGTAGGCCTACCATAGGGTTTGTTTTTAAAGGTGATGTAGGAGATGTGCAAGCTTGCGATTGCACGGGTGAACATACTGGATCTACCACATTGGTTTTCAATGAACACTGCACTCCTTTACTCCTAAAATTAAATGAACTTCTAGGCATGTTAACCTGTATAGCTAAATTTTTATTTTTCGTTCTAAATACATTAGCCTCAGCGTTATTTGTCGTGCCCACTGTAGTGTTTGCTGAGTTTGCTTGAAACTCTTTGATTGTACTCGATGCAGCTTCTTGAACTGTTTGCATTTTTGTGCGTTTAGTAGCTGCAACTCTTGTGGTTCCTGGCACACTTCTTTTCCTGTCTACCTGACATGCAAATATGTGTGGGGCGACCTTTGGTTTCATTACTATTCTGTAGTTCATTCATTTGAACTGCATGTAGTTTTCCATGTCATTTTCAAGCTGAAATAAAATTCAGAAAAATCTGAGTAAAATTACATATTGCTTTGAAATGCAATAATTACTTAATGTTGTAAAAGTAAATAAAAAATCCTTATTGTTATTTCTAAACATAGCATATTGGTAACAACTAATTTACAGTATTAAGAACTAGGCATATTGTTAATATCATATGTCTGGTAAAATATCAATAAGAAAATAAAAAGGCTTTTGTGATAAATATGTAAATAAATGGAAGAAACTATGCGTGAGCATTAAAAATTTATTCCCAATAATGATTGGTTGTTAATGCACAAAGCAATCTATAGTATTTTGTATATATTTATGTTCACTTAAAGTTTTGGAAACCAGAGGCCAGTTGTAATGGTTTTAGATGTACTGGCTTCAGTGTAAAAATAAAGAAATGTAAGTAAGTGAATACATGAAATATCACCATAACAGGGAGTTATTTTTTGTTGAGTAAATTGTTGATTTGATGCTATTTTTCTCCCTGTGAGAGACAGGGAGGGTCATAGAGTATTGGTTTCCTTTACCAGGCACAGACTATGAGTGCCTTGGATGTTGAATAGGGGTAAACAATAACTTGGTCTCTCAGTGTTTTGGTTTACGAAGTTTATATTTAGCTTAAAAGAGCATGCATATAAGATTGCACTGCGAAATTGTTCCCCGTAAGTTATGAGCCTTAAGGGCTTATTAAAGTACTCGTGCTAACTGCTTTTGACATTGTGGGGGAACGCTAGGCGTCTGGGAAGGTCTCTTGAGAGACGACGCTGGTACTTAGCTGTATTTCCAGTTCTGGTTGTTCCGGCGGTAGGTTGAGGTCCGGTCAGCTGGGCGGCCCTTCACAGGCCCTTGGCTCGGTCTCGTTGGCGGGGTGGACACAGCTGGCGTCCTCCTTCGGGGCTGATCCTTCAGCCTCGATGACAGCTCTCCTCGGCGCAGCACTTCAACTGTCCACCTACCACATTCCGGCGTGGTGCTCCTCGGTGAGCTCACCACACGACCGCCGCCTTTCGGCGCCGTGTTGCAACTCTCTACTTCCTCCATGTGTCGGGACTCTTAACCCCCCCCGNGACACCTTAGACGCAGTCAGCATTTCCCACGCGTCTTAATTCCCCGGAGATCCCTTGTCTGCGATCCGCTAGCTTGCCTCTACATTTTTCTCCCCACATGTCCATTTTCTCACACATCTTACTGGGAGGGGGGCAATACTGCCAAACACCATCAGCCCTTCCCACGCATCTAACTAGAGGTGCGTCTGCAAAACTCAAGCCGCCACCCGCCTTCCCACGTGTCTCGATTGTCTGTCCGTTTCTGGGTCGTCGACCTCGCGGCACGTGTCTACTGGGGCCCTGGATTGGGGATGCTGGTTTAAGATGGCGGGGGTATGACAGCGGCGCTAATAACTAAGCTGTATGAGGCTCGCTTAAGATTATCCCCCTAGTATAGTCTCTACCTTTCCTACATTCAACAGGACATTGAAACATGTGATAAAATAATGTAGTATACACTGCTATTAACAAAAACTCCTTAGTGGCAACCATTGTGGGCCATGTGGCAAATATGTATTGCAATTTAAAAACAAAAATAATTTTATGTTAACTAAATACTCTGAAATAAGCTATTATAGTAATGTGAAACTGTCTTGTCACCGACCAGTATCCACAACTTTTAGTAGACAAAATATTTTTATTTGAACGGCCTAACATTTTGACATGTTATGATTTATGTATACAGTATGAAAATAGTCAAAATATGTTATATCTGTGCTTTAGAAACGAATGTTAGAAAGTTATGAAATTATTTAAACAAAATGCATACAAAATTCCCCTTGTGTTAGGCCTAACTTAGAATTTATCAAGTTACGAAATGTAAAGTTTAAAGTACGTACATTGCGTGACTAAATTTTGTCAACATATTTATATGACTTTATTATTATGAAATTCTTTAACAAATTTTTTCTCCCCATGTGTCCATCAATTACGAATTGCTAAATGTGTTGCGGTTTGTGTAAATTAATACCATAGTACTATAATGAAGGTTAGGTTGGATGTAAACAGTAAACATTAAGAAGTCTAGTGTTAAAACTACGTACATATTACTTATTAAAAACAAAAACATCTTCAATATAATTACGTACCTCAAAATGATCTTCGCAAACGAAAAGAACTGATTTTGGCGAAACATAATGTCTCGCCTAACTGCGTCAAACCACTTCTTCCTCTTCGTTTCTTTTTTTGGAACTATAACAAATATTTTGTCAGGTGTTTTGCGAGATGTACTCGTACACTGCGGTACAATACACCATTTCGGTGATTTTGTTATACCTGACTCTTTAGTTTCACTTTCCATTACTTCAAACACAAGAAAAATACAGCGCAATGCCTATCCCATGTACCCGTCACGCGTCAACCTCATTGAATCGTAGTGCCTTGAGAGGTTGGAGGGTATTTCTCTGCATTATGTTGTAATCTGTGGTATACCAGACCGTAGCATCTAGCCATATTTTTTTTAGGTAGGAGGTCATTTTCCAATGTGCCCACAATCAGCATATTTTGAGGGGAGGAATACTTTGATGGATATGTGTGCTTGAGTGGTGGTGCGAGCACAGCTGCTTTATCGCATAGACTGGTCAATTCTTTGCGCACAGTAATAATAAACTTGCTGCAGTTAGGAAAATTAAAAGATCAAATCATACACAGTTTTAGGTGTGCATGCATATCAGTTTGCTACTGTTTTCTCAGCGCTATAATCATGTTATCTTGATTTCAGTAAATTAATGCAGAACACAGTATGTTTCATAATGCAGGTTTGCCAGAAAAATGTTGGTGTTAGCAAATACACATAATTTGCATTTAAAAATTGGTTTGTTATGTTATGGAAGTAAAGTTTTTTTTCCAAGTATTTGCATAAATGTTTTACAGTAACAAAAATTCACTAACTTGGAAAAAGAGTGTTGTGTAACTACATTATAAAATATAAATAATGTGTTCATTAATTTTTCTACTTTGTTGATAGGAACTTAATCTTCACGAGTTATAAATATGAAAATGTATCATTCAAATAAAAGTTACCCATAAGATTAACTTGTTACGGTTTTGCTAGTTCAGTTGCAGGCATTGGAAAATGTTATACTTGAAAGTTTTGTTGCTGTAATTGCCCATATTAAAAATTACTTCTTACATATATTAACAAAGAGATTAAGAAAATAATTTTGTCTTGTGTATCATATATAGTATTTTCTTATGAATTTTTTACATCATAGTCGTCATTAGGTTAGAAATGTCTCACCATTTTCACTTTTAATTTCCACTGTGCATAACTTATGCAGCCTCTTGCAGAAAAAAAGTCTTCATCCAAAGTATTTAATAAGAAACAGTTTTCAGAACAACAGACATTAGTGTCTGGTAAAATCTTGTCCCATGTTAACTTCAACAAGTTGTGCAGGACTGCATTATTAAGAATGATACCAGCTAAAGGCCATTATGTAAATTTCTGCCTTGGATAATTTTTGAATGGCTTCNGACTGCATTATTAAGAATGATACCAGCTAAAGGCCATTATGTAAATTTCTGCCTTGGATAATTTTTGAATGGCTTCTTTATACACTTAAGAGCCAAAAAAACTGGTACACCTGCCTAATATCATATAAGGCCCCCTCGAGCACACAGAAGTGCCGCAAGATGACGTGGCATGGACTCTACTAATGTCTGAAGGTATGCAGGAGGCATTTCACACCATGAATCCTGCAGGGTAGTCCACAAATCCATAGGAGTGCGAGGCGGTGGAGATCTCTTCTGAACAGCACGTTGAAAGGCATCCCAGATATGCTAAATAATGTTCAGGTCTGGTGATTTAGGTGGCCAATGAAAGTGTCTAAAGTGAGAAGAGTGTCCCTGGAGCCACTTGGTAGCAACTCTCGACATGTGGGGTGTCGCATTCTCCTGCTGGAATAATTGTCCACGTCCGTCGGAATGCACAATGGACATGAATTGGTGCAGGTGATCGGACAGGATGCTTACGTATGTGTCACCTGTCAGTCGTATCTAGACGTATCAGGGGTCCCATTTCATGCCAACCGCACACGCCCAATACCATGACAGAGCCTCCACCAGCTTGAACAGTCTCCTGTTGACATGTAGGGTCCATGGATTCATAAGGATGTCTCCATACCCGTACATGTCCATCCGCCCGATACAATTGGAAACGAGACTCGTCAGACCAGGCAACGTGTTTCCAGTCATCAACAGTCCAATGGCGGTGGTGGCGGGCCCAGGCAAGGCATAAAACTTTGTCTCGTGCAGTTAACAACAGTACACAAGTGGGCCTTCGACTCCGAAAGCTCATATCAATGATCGTCCGTTGAATAGTTTGCACGCTGGCACTTGTTGATGCCCCAGCATTGAAATCTGTGCCAATTTGAGAAAGGGTTGCATGTCTGTCACGTTAAATGATTCTCATCAGTCGTCGTTTGTCCCATACGTTCACAATCTTTTTCCGGCTGCAGCAATGTCGAAGATTTGATGTTTTACCGGATCCCAATATTTACGGTACACTCGTCGTGAAATGGTCATACACGAAAATCCAATTTTGTATTGCACCTCGGAGATGCTATGTCCCATCTATTGTGCGCCGACCATAACACCACGTTCAAACTCACTGAAAGCTTGATAACCTGCCATTGTAGCAGCAGTAACCGATCTAGCAAATTTGCCAGACGCTTGTTGTCTTATATAGGAGCTGTCGACCGCGTCGTGTTACTCTGATTGGTTCCATACCTCTGTTATTTGCATATGCACGCCTATACCAGTTTTTTTGGTTCTCCAGTTAAATACTTCAGGTTTGGTGTAAAGAATTTTTGGTACAGGTATAACCACAATGGTTGTATTCATGCTGGCATCTGTTGACTTTTTTGTGCAGTTAGGTGCCCTTTGCAAAACGTCCACCGCAATAATGTTGCCCTTCTGCAGTAGTGCTATAGCTCTCCTTTTGCAAACAGTTTTCAGCACTAGTCTGCCAACAGGGGCCGCAGTGACTGAGTGGTTGGCCTGCTCACCTCCCACTAAGGCGAACTGGGTTTAGTCCCTGGCCGGATCACCTGATTTTTGCATGTGGGAATCATGCCGAATGATGCTGCTGGTCAGCGGGTTTTCTCGGGATCTTCTGTTTCCCTTGACCTTTCATTCTGGTGCTGCTCCATACTCACCTCAATCACTCTCATTAGCTCTCAAGGCGTTGCTTTCAATAGCCATCCTAATCTCTTCATTCACTCTCTAGTCTTCCAACATTAAGTCGGACATATAAGTACCATTCCAGTGGGAAGAGCTTATTTCTTTAAGGTTCTTTGTTCAGGATAACACCCAAGATAATTTCCTGTCATTTGGTAATACAGCAAGCCCATTATTGAAATATATGTGGTTCTGAGACACTCACACATTTCTGAAAACCACAGATGTTTAGGACACTCATAAATTTGTCAACTTATAGAAATGGAATCAGGATTGCCACTTAGCTATGAATTCAATTTTTTACTTTAGGGGCTTTTCTGAAAATAAGAAAA
The DNA here is from genome assembly GCA_002778355.1 of Clitarchus hookeri. Taxonomy (NCBI): domain Eukaryota; kingdom Metazoa; phylum Arthropoda; class Insecta; order Phasmatodea; family Phasmatidae; genus Clitarchus; species Clitarchus hookeri. Next base: position 73,398 of record NQII01002347.1, read on the forward strand.
AAAACTCCAGAAAGTGGTATATTTCGACTCTACTAATAACGTAGAACACGAATATACTAGGGGCATTAACGTACGACGAATTTCCTAACATGTACCCACCTAACCTAACAGAACCTAACTCCACGATGGGTGAATCACTATTTTACGTTTTTAAACTAACCTAGGATTGTACGGCTCTAAACTAACCTAGGATTGTAAGGTTGTACAGTAATATAAGATTATACAATATTTAAAAAATCTCCGATCAACACCCTACAATCACAGACTACATGGGAACCCTATAATCCTACGTTATTTTAAATAACTACAATCCTAGGTTAGTTAAAATCGCTACAATCCTAGGTTAGTTTAAAAATGTAAAATAGTGATTCACCCATCGTGGGGTTAGGTTCTGTTCGGTTAGGTGGGCACATATTATACAATTAGTCATACGTTAACGACGCTACTATAGTCGTGTTCTGCGTTACCTACGAATACTCCAAGGTTAGTATAGAAAGAATGTGAAATTGTGCTGTATAAACGCCCGGGAAAAGCCTTGTTTGATTTACGTAATATAACTACATTTGCACGTTAAGCTACCGGATAGAATGTGTGGGTTTCACACTAAACTACGAATTTAGGATTTTAGGGATTTAAAGGAANCCAACAGGGGCCGCAGTGACTGAGTGGTTGGCCTGCTCACCTCCCACTAAGGCGAACTGGGTTTAGTCCCTGGCCGGATCACCTGATTTTTGCATGTGGGAATCATGCCGAATGATGCTGCTGGTCAGCGGGTTTTCTCGGGATCTTCTGTTTCCCTTGACCTTTCATTCTGGTGCTGCTCCATACTCACCTCAATCACTCTCATTAGCTCTCAAGGCGTTGCTTTCAATAGCCATCCTAATCTCTTCATTCACTCTCTAGTCTTCCAACATTAAGTCGGACATATAAGTACCATTCCAGTGGGAAGAGCTTATTTCTTTAAGGTTCTTTGTTCAGGATAACACCCAAGATAATTTCCTGTCATTTGGTAATACAGCAAGCCCATTATTGAAATATATGTGGTTCTGAGACACTCACACATTTCTGAAAACCACAGATGTTTAGGACACTCATAAATTTGTCAACTTATAGAAATGGAATCAGGATTGCCACTTAGCTATGAATTCAATGCCAGCACCAATATTTCGGGGAAAAGCTGCTAGTTAAAAAATGTTGCTGGGGAAACTCCACCAATTTCAGAATTATGATTTTCAGAACAAAAAATTGCAGTTTTTCTATGTTGTAATTATTTATTCGTTAAAAAGAAAATATTTAATGAACAAAATGTTTTGTTATTTCCCCCCATACCATGTCTGCTGTTGGCCATGATGGTCAATTTCCTTTAATTTCCCATTGCTCATTGGCTGCCCTTCTTCATTCCCTATTCTTTGTGTATCTACAGCATGGCAGCCATTATTTTAAGTATTGAAGTGTGGAACACATGGTTGAATGTGTACTTATAAGGTAACATACAAATGCTTTAAAGAGTGCCAGGATAATCATGACTTTGTTCAAGCTGAGTTCATAGTGTAGTACAAAATACGTGTGGTGCAGCGGTACGGCCAATTGGGAAAACTGCCTTTTAATAAGTCATTAAAAAATCTGCCTGAAACTTAACTTGTCTGTTGAAGCATTACATGAAAAATAGCTATTCGTTAATCCATTTCTTAAACCAAGATGAGGTTGTATTTTAAGATGCATCTATACATTTTTGTTTTTTGTTTCTCNACATAAGTCTGGCCGGTTTTGAGGTAACAGTCGTAGTTATTTACAAACATGTTGCATGGATGGATGTGGATTGTTGTGTAATGCTTGAAACACAGTAACTCAGTAAGACAACAATGAAAATTAGCTATTGTGAACATTATTTTTACTAGATTGTGACCAACCCTAAATATATGTTATACGTGAATAGTTCCTTGGCATTTCATACTAACCTCTTGTACAGCAGCCATTAAGGTTTACGTAATTATACTATTTTTCTGTTTATTCAATAATTACTTTCCATGCCCAGATATATTTGACACGTGAAAATATGGTGGTAGTTACACACAGGTGTGAAACAGCTTGCTTTGCTTATTAACTAAGAGAATACCCGTGTAGGAAAGAACTACGACACCGAGAAGATGGTGGGTTGGACTTGTATGTAGTTCTGTCATGCCTACAAAGTGATTAAATTGGAAATATTTTCTGTTCATAATCTTATCATGCCCACTGCGTCAATTCTGTTGCACTATTGTAATTCCAGCGTGGTTAGTTTGGTTCAGTCAATCTTCGTAAGGTGGCAGCATGGTGCATGTTATAAAGTTATGATTTGTTTTAAAAAATTACAAAACATATTTAGCTTGTCAGGGTTACAGAAACAGGTTGAAATATTTAAAGATGCAATGCTTCATACGCAACACAGAATATTTGCTCTATAGACCAGTTGAAATGAAATTCTTTTAAAATACGGTTTTACCCGGTTTTTTGTCAGGACCTTCAGTGTAATTTTCTTTATCTTGAATTGTTTAAAAATTTTATTATTGAGGGCAGGACTAATTCTTAAACAGCATTTGTTCAGCTCATCATTTTTATTTTGTTATACAAGAATACGGCTATAATCATACATAATGTTTTCAAATGTAAACGTGGAAAATATTTGGTTCTTTACTCGTGCCAAGAAAGTAAGCACATCATTAAAGCTATACTAAAACTTATTTGTATTTGTTCAGCAAGGGTGTTTTGGTCGTATTTATTTTGTTAATTGCATAACTAACATTGAAAATAAGTATACAATGAATTGTTTACTAAAAGTGCAAGCCTCAAGCGGTAAAAGAATTTTATATTGTTAGTAGTCCTTAATTTTATTATTATAACTATTATTATGATCTTAATGTGTTAGTTGTTTGTGGTATTTGCTCATAAATGTGAAACTTTTCAAAATGTTTTTATATAGTGAGCTTTTAATATTGTAAAATAGATTGCCATCAAGAATGAAAATGTTGATTGTTTCGCAGCAATAAAAATGGGGGTACTTCTGTGGTATGCTATGCATTTAGTTTTGCAGAATTTCATACTGTTTGAAAACTTGGAAAATTCTGGAATTTTATGATATTTGGTCATCCTGTGGAAAGCATTTTGAACAATATTACCATGGAACAAGTTTTGCCTCTTAAAAAGTTCAATGTATTATTACTTAAACAAATATATTTGCTGTGATGAAACCAACTTCAGTTTCTATATGTTAATTATTGCCAATTTTATTTTTATTGTCATAATCTCCATGTAATTTAATTTATTATCAAAGATTCAATACCAAATTTTTGTAACCATGGTCAAGTACAAAAAATTTTGTTGATTTTTACAAGCTCTTAATTTGGCAGCATTTGATCTTGATTTATTATTAAAAGCCAGAGTTTGATGGTAACATCACTATATGGTCAACATGACAGGAAATTTTTGTATGGTTGAATACATCAGTGTCTGGTAACATCTAAACCTTATTTGGACACACTTTTAAGGTAGGTGGGTGAGGTCATATGGGTATAAAAATAACCTTTTTAATATATGTATATAAAATTTAGAGACTAATAGTTGGTTACCATGGTAAAATTTTCCAGACAGATTTTTAGATCATAGTAGTGTGATCTCGTAGAATGATTATAGGATAGCAACAGGGTGGGAAAACCTGGAAAAGTCAGGGTGTAATTGGGGAAAGTAATTTTGACAGAAATACAAACTTTGGTGCTTTTCATTTAAAAGGTCAGGAGGATATGTGTTCCCATACACGCATCCATAGCGTGAAGCTGTAAACCCAAAGGCACAAAAAGGGCAGGAGTTTGAAATGGGTGATAAATGGATCAGAACAAAGAGGGAGTGGGTGGGGGTGGGGGTCACCAAAACAAGCATTCCAAGTTTTACTGTGTGCAACCCTGGCAGTGCTGCAATTCTGTTGATGAATTCACTCTTATTGAATTTTAATATCAGCAAAGCACTTAAAAAACAAATATTTTTCTTGGATGCTGCTGACCTCTGGTAGCAAAATTATCACACATTGGGAAATAGATCCCTGTTAGCTTTCACTTAAATTTAATTTCAGCTGTTATTAATTAACATATATTGAAATGTGATTTCCTTTCATATTGCAAGTATGTCATTACAAATTTATTACAAGACTATACAGGTGTACAGTTGATGCCACGACTTTTAGTGGCGGGTACCAGTCCCCAAATTACTTATCTTGTAGGTTAGTCATGTAAGCTAGCTCATACAAATCAAACAGTTTGGACAGACATAAAATTGTTGTAACGTATTCTTAACACTCGTGGGATTTTTCACGTGCAGTATAAAACTTTTTCATGGCATCATTGTTTTGAAACTAGTGACATACATGCTAAGGTATTAACTTGTAAGTACTAAATAACACCCGCACATTTATTTAAGATTTCAGGATTGCAACACATATCGCAATTATAACTAACAAAACACTTCCAAAATTTCTTAAAATAATATTGAGGTTCAATATTTATGCTGACTTCAATTGCATAAAGTAGCACATTAAGTGAAATTTCAAGAAACTGGGTGGAAATACAGCAGAAAGCAATAACAAGCAATGCCACATCACTCAGAATATGTGTAAAAATGTTTTGTTCGTTACATTAGTGAATACTTTATTTCAGGAGTTACAAACTGACTGTCACGGTGGTTGTGAACTGCTATTTTGATGACACATGAGTGCTGACCAAAATAAGACAATGAACCAGCTAACTTAATGTTGCATGAGCAAGGTGATGATGGGAAAGAGTTATAAATATGTGTTACAATCACACCAAATTTTGTTATTTGCAAACAACAGAAAGAAACTAAACTGTAGGTGACTAAAATTAAATTTATGGCTAGTAAGACATTAAAACATGAAATTACTTCTCTTAGTTCACTGTCAGCTTAATTGCGAGTATTGCTGCCATTGCTTACATTAAAATATATGAAGATGTTAGCAGTGATTTTTTTTCATATGTTGATTTCAAGTGTGCTCACTTTATCGTTAACCATCTATAGTATAAATAATTTAGTTTTTAATCAATTAGGTATTTTTAAAATAAGCATAAATCATATTCTTTCTATTGCATTATGTTAATATTTGATAATAAAAAAATATTACTAAATTCAAAAACATTAACAGATATTTGATAAGGTGGTTGCATTTTTCCAACTGTTTACTAATTTCAAATATAAATTAAGAAAGAAAAAAAAAACAATGTGTGGATGAATTAAAAACTGTTTCATATGTACACCTTATTAAATTGGAAAATTATTTATGGAGTTGTAACTATCAGAATTTTAGTTACATGTGTGAGGTACAGTTTCATCACCTGTATAGACCCTGTTTTTGTTAATATGATACTGGCTACTCTTGGTGAATTAAAATCTAAACTTTTAAAATTCACTCTATTAATAATTGATTAAATGGTACATGCAAATTTTTTTCTGTAAATTTTATGAATATTTGTTTTAAGGCTTCATTTGCTGGCAGTATTTTGAATTTGTTTTATTTTTTTCCAGATATTTTACTACCTTGTTCGGCAAATAAACAAAAAATCTCCAGAAAAGAAGTCAAAGCCAAAAAAAAAGCCCTTGTGTGTGCTGGTATAAAAATAAACCTGGACTGTATGAGATAAGATGATATTCGGGTGACTGAACTGTAAATAGTTACAGAATGCAGAGTCTGGCCTGAAGACTGTGCTGATACTGCCACAGTAAGATTGGATGGTGTACAAGCCTTGTGGTGTTAAAATGTTCAAAGATCCGTGGACATCAAGAGCATGGCATCCCGTTTTGTTTGTGATTTGTTGCTGGCACATAACTATAATCTTCTATCCTTTTTAAAAAAAAAATTTTGTATAATTTGGACTACTGTTCTCATGTGATTAAAACATTCTCCTATAGACAACTAAAGCTACATTACAGTATTGTGAAACTACATCTTCAGTGTGTGGCCTTAATATTTTATGTACTTATACTGTGAAACTTCAAACTTTGTACAACCTTCTTTGAGTCCTATATGAAACCATGTTCATTGGAATAGCCTTCAGCTTATTTGGGACACGACCTAGGTTTGTGATGTTCAAAAGATTGTTATATTATATAGGCTGTTTCACAAGTGCAAATGCTTGATCAGCCTTAAAATATGCACAACATATCTGGACCCGTGCATGGCACAAGTACCGTTGTCAGCATATTATGCAATAATAGCCCTTGTGAGGTGTCTACCCATAAGTGCAAAAATTTTAAACCTAATATTAGTGTGTTATAATTTATCTGCTTCAGAATTGTTTACAGTATTCATGGAGAACTTACAGCCTTGGTGTGTAAAGCAAATATTTTTTAGGCTATTTGTGTCAAATGTGTTTCTAAATATTGTAAGAAAATAGCTTCCTTGTATTTTGTAGCATTGTGTTTTGAGCCATTTAACATGCTTCTTGAAATTTTAAACCATCTTGTCATACATTGCCAGTAAACACTAGTTTTACCAGAACTGTGCATCTTGATAATTTTTTATTTGTATATTTTTGCAAGTATTGTGCTACCAGCGTACTTTCAGTTTAACAAATACAGTATAAATATAATTGTGTTACTTTTATTCTGGCGTAATTTAATATAAAGTAATTTTGCTGTGAACTTTCCTTGGTCATTTGCTTAGCAATATTATATTTTGAAATGTGGAAGCACTTCATTAATGTTTTGAGAAAGCACTTAGTTTCAAAATGTATAGATTTTTGTCGGTTAATCGCTGTTTCAAATGGTCAGTACAAGAGTTTTAATTTCTATTTCTTTATTTTATGGGTCGCCAATATGAAAGCTATAATTTTGTTTTTCTTTGGAATAATTAGTGTACAAACATTTCAAGTTACAGTAGACTTACAATAATGTGGGCTGGCAGAAAGCCAGTGATTCCTGATTGGCTTTTATGAGGTGTTTTTCACATGGAAGCATGGAAACACTGTGGTGTGGTGAAACATTTTATATGCATTTAGTATGCAGTGCCTTACTAATGTGTTCAGTTGCAATAAGTGATGCATCAATTGCTGTTTCGCCATATGTATGTAATTTTAATTGCTCTGGAACAGTTGTTTTGATAGCTCCAAACTGTCTGGTGTTTAAAGACTTTGGGGTGAAATGGTGGAGGAAACAATCTGAAATAGTACTCTCTAGTAAAGTATGTCTAACTCAGGGAGGGGATAATTTCAGTGAAAAAGACTTGAGGGTGGTGGGGGATTTCACGTAGCATTTTGATTTTTTCGCGATACTCATTTTTCTTGTTGAGCCGATTAACATTCACTGTGAACACCAGTATGTATCCTGCCAACATTAAAAGTAAAGCTGGAATGTGTTCTATGTGCTGGTGATATGGAACCAAACTGATAGCCACACAGTAGTGGCAATGCCAGGGTGCCAACGAATTTGTAGTTCACAGGCTTTGTCAGGGTTTCCACAGTCAGGAAAAGTGGTATTTGAGAATTGTTCAGCAAGACAGTAATTTTATGAATACTATGCCTTATGTTGGGATGTTCTCTTGGCAATATTGATTTAGTCTGAATAAAATAGTCCTGTACTATAATGCAATATTAATTAGGGATTTCACACTTGATTCTTCGATACCCTCGATTCTTGAAGAATCGTATAATCGAGATTCGAAAAACCAAGAATCGAAAGTATTAAAAACCAATTACTACAAACAGATAACCTATCACCTCTCCAAAACGTTTTAAAATTACTTGATTTATGCCAATAATTGAATCACTCTTGCAAACTTAATTTGTACGTGAAAAAAATTAGGTGCAGAAATAATATGAAAATAAAACTATGCTGGCCGTGTTCGAATTCACCATTTAATATATTAGTATTTAGTAGATTTAGTTTGGTCACCGTCGACAATCACTTATTTAAAGATGGTCGTGATTTGTTAGTTTAGTATTTTAGCAAGTTTTGTTACATACTAAAAATTTAATAAATACTAATGTACCAAGTACGTCATTATTTTGTCGACTAATTCAGGTCGTGTGACCTTTTAGTAAACTAAAAGTGCTAATTCGAACACGGCCTCACTTTTTGCGTGACCTATACTTCACACACTCAAATAAAAAAGTGCTTAAAAACCTACCACCTAGCACATGATTGCAACGTTTCTACAGCAAAGGATTTATATAAAGAATATAGCACTATTAATTTGCACGCAACAGAAACTAACTTTTTATTCCACTCGTGGAATATTCACATTTGCATTGTGCCTTCTTGTGGCTTTGATATGTATGACCTTCCTTCGTTCACATCATCATAAATTACGTGTGCACACTTCACTGTTTACGTTATGACTTGGTAAGGAACGAGAAGAAATTATATTTGTACCATTGTAATATTTCCGAGAGAAAAAAGTGTTATCGTAAAAGGAAACCAAGGTTCTAGACATCTTACGGCTTTGGAACGACCATCTGGCATCTGCCATTGATTGTTTACTAGTCTACTAGCACGTTGGCTTAATATGGCGGCAGCGCAGATAGTATAGAAGCAAACAAACCACGCCATTCAAAAAACAAAACGCATGCGTTTGATTATAACAAGAATAATATTTCCATACAGTCATTTTAAAAAATGAGCAGTGTAATTTATTTGTCTTCCAAATAAAATGTTTGTGAAATGCCTTTATATATAGAGGCAATAATGGAGATTTTTCGTCCTTTTCCCGCAGAAAAATTTATTTTCAGTCCTGCCCGAAAATTTCCTTGCTCAAATCTCAACCCCGCCCCGCTATGTTTTGTTTATGGTATAAACATCAGCCTGTTGGAGTACTATAATATGAATCTACGTCCTGCAATTATTGTGCCTATCAGTTGCATGTGACATATATATATATATATATATATATTTTTTTTTTTTTTTTTTTTTTTTTTTTTTTTTTTTTTTTTTTTTTTTTTTTTTTTTTTTTTAAAATTTTNCATTTATCATGGCAAGTGAGGTTTGGAATTATTTTCGAATAAACTGCATGGACGAAAGCTTTGCGGTATGCTAGTCATTTTACAGAAAAATCTATCAGTTTCAAAGTTGATCTTAGTGTGATAAGCATGTGTTACTTTTGAACTTCGTTATTTGTCAAGATGTATGTTTTCAATGCCTGTTTATATTATCTCATATGCCTCTTGAACTTTTTGGATTTTCATATGAATATACTCCCACTGTTCAAGTGTTATATTATTTATATTAGTAATACAACTAATGTAGGCCTAGTTTAAATAATTAAATTTCACACCCTGCTATATGGTATTTAGTTCTGTAAAGTAATTGTCTGTAACTAAAGGANCTAGTTTAAATAATTAAATTTCACACCCTGCTATATGGTATTTAGTTCTGTAAAGTAATTGTCTGTAACTAAAGGAATCTCAATTTTTGGAATCGAGATTGAGAATCGAGAAAAAGTGGGATCGTTACATCACTAACACAAACCCATTACTACAAATACATAACCTATCACCTCCAAAAAACAGTTTAAAATTACTTTATTTGTGCAAGTAAAGGAATCACGCTTGGAAAATTATTTTGTATATGAAAATATGAGATGCGGAAATAATCTGAAAATAAAACTGTACTGGCAGTGTTCAAATGTACCATTTAGTATATTAGTATTTAGTAGCTTCAGTTCGGTCATGATTTGCTAGTTTTGTTTTTAGCAAGTTTTGATACATTCTAAAGACTAGGGGTGTACGGGATCCCAAACTTCGGGAATTCATAACGATTTTCTCGTCATGTGGGAAATAATTTTTTCCGGAAAAATTTATGTTCACGTCTGTATGTGTTGTTCCAACTAAAATTCAAATCTGGTTTCATGCGAGAAGCTTTGTATCANAAAATTTATGTTCACGTCTGTATGTGTTGTTCCAACTAAAATTCAAATCTGGTTTCATGCGAGAAGCTTTGTATCAACTCTTTAAGTATGCAATTATTTTGTTATGAATTCGTGTATTCACAGATTTCAACAATCATTTTATAAGCTAAAAAAAAATGTTGTACGTCATGTATTATGTATTGTTACCACTACGTATTTATTGCGAAAATTTACTAGAACTGGAAATTACTGTAAACCNTACGTCATGTATTATGTATTGTTACCACTACGTATTTATTGCGAAAATTTACTAGAACTGGAAATTACTGTAAACCATGCGCACTGAATTTGTCTTATATGCGAGCGGCATCTATAAGTTACAAGTATCGATTGCTGGCTGATATGGGACAAGAGTTTCGATATACATAACCTAAACATTCGCGTAAAAATAAGCTAGTACACGATGAATGTTTAATTTGACTCCAAATGTTTAACTATATTACTGAGATCTAACCTAGTGTTTTTTAATATGGGTTCGGTTTAAACAATTTGTAACACGCCAGCAAATTTTCTTTGTTTTTAATTGTGTGTTGTGCTCACTCGTCGCCGGGACGTTCACAAACTCCAAACGTAGCAAATTTGTTATGTGAAAAATATAATTAATTTACTTAGCTACTTTTAATTTCATTATCGACAGAGGAATTAGCATAGTTAGCGTACAGATTCGGTATGTTGCATTCATAACCTGCCCGGTGCGACTTGGCTGTGATTGCAGTTGCACTACGTGATTCAAAGCATGTGTGTAGTGCCTGCAATTTTGAAGGTGACTTTCTTAATTTGAGTAAATTTGTGTCAATGTACACACATTTTACTACCAAATATGGTATTCTTGCAAACTTTTTAATAATTTCATGTGTTGGTGAACTTTTATCACGTCAAGTGATGTTTGGAAATATTTTCGAATAAACTATGTGGACGAAACGTGTGTGTGTGTGTGTGTGTGTGTGCGTGTGTGTGTGTGTCTATATATATATATATATATATATATATATACATACATATATATACATACATATATATATTCAATATTATCTCTTATGCCTCTTTTGAACTTTTTGAAATTTCATATGAATATGCTCCCACTGTTCATGTTATATTATTTGTTAGTAATAGGCCTACTACTAATGTAGGCCTTGTTTAAATAATTAAATTTCACACCCTCCTATCGTGATTTTTGGAATCCAGAATCAAGAGAGGTATCGGCATCAAGATCGAGAAATTAAAAAAAATGGAATCGTTGCATCCCTTATATTAATTAATCTCTTCATCCCCAGGATATAATAGTTGGCTTTTATGATTTTGAGCATATGGTTTAGGTGAGTATTTTTCCCTCAGATTGAGTGGCAAAGCAAGCTATTTAACAGCTGTGGGAGGTTGTTAAAACTGCTGAATCCCTTCATATGGCAGTGCCTGTTTCGAAGGTGGATTTTCAATAAATAAACACTATTGGTGGAAAACCTACATATGGAGTCACTCATCGACCAAATAACTGTCTTCAATACAATTAAGCACTACAGTGGGATAATTAAACAGGATGTCCACCCACAAGGAAAAGTCAGGGAATTTCATGTGATAGGGAAATGTCAGTGAATTTTCACCTGTGTCAGGAACAATTTAAATAATTTTCTACTCTGTAAAAGTTGTTAGTTTTGTGAATACAAAGTAATTTATTTATAAGCATATGGGAGTTAAAATTTCAATTTTTAAATTTGTGAACTTGCAATAAGACATTTTTGCCGAGTCACATAGGGCCTTTATGTACAAAATAATTTATTTTGTGGGAAGTCAGTGTATATCGTGAGAATTATAGATGGGCTGAATAAAATGTTGGTCATGCTTGCTTGGTCTGTTGGAATTTAATTTATTTCTGCTTCATCGATAGCACTTTGCTGCTCCGTTTGCAGTGGAAAAATATGATATTGGAAGATTTTCACCCTGAAGATAGGTCAGGCAAGATGGTGAGATACGGCCTGAAAAATAGCGAAGTCAGAGAATTCCAAAAGGGAATTTCAGTAACATCCTTTTAAAGTACCTGTGGATGGGATGATTTTACTTTTTGAAATTTTAGCAAGAAGTAAATACAGAGACTTTCTGGAAAAGAAATCCCTGCAGGAGAGGGATAAAAAGGAAAATTGCAATGAGGATGTCAAGTGGAAGAAGAGGAGGAAAATAAATCATGAAAAAGTTGGAGATAGAAAAAAAAAATTTATATGTTGGAGAAAAATTTAAGACCATTCTAAAAACAATAAATAACAAAATATTTTACAAAATGTAACAATTTAAATATTTTAATCATATTTATGTAAATTTACTCACCAAAATAAACTAAAACAAGAAATATATCTTAAAATATCACTGCAACATTGTATCAACAAACAACACTTTTGATATGGGAATTGTGCCAGAACAACTGATTTGTGACTGCTGCCAACTTCAGAAAACAAATTTAAAAACTTAATAATTTTATTTTATGGAGTGGTTTAGTCACTGTGATTGCTAACAGGTAAATAATGCATGAAAATGGACCCAGCACTTACAGCCTGTTGATGACCTTAGCGTGAAATAAACTTATTATGTTAATATGCGAAAGCGTTCAGTTGTCTGTTGAGAGGGTGGGTGGCTTTCTCCTTGGTACTTAGAATAAAGATATTAATAGTGCAGTGAAGTGATAGCAGCCTAAATGATGGTACAGAGGGGACTCTTGGAGCGGGCGTCTAACGCTGTCAGTCTGGTCCTATTGTTGAGACGAACTAGCCGAGTGACTTCGGTTTCCATCTTGAGTTACGAGAGATGAAGTGCCAATGATGAAAAATAACATGAACACTGTGTGATATGATTGCAATGGCAAAACATTGTATAAATTAACTGAACACATTGGTGACACCCCCGTTTATTAACAAATGTCAAGATTGAAGTTGACGGGGATGTGTCACTGCACTAAATTACATATTACTAGGACGGAGGCCTTTATAGGCAATCTCTTTGTGAGAACATATTTGAACTTTTATAAATACACATTAAATACAATATTACATGTCTCATAAAAAGTGATTGCATTTAATTTCCTATGACGAGTTAGAATTTCACTGTCTACAGTGTTGCCGTCTGCTGAAGNCAGTGTTGCCGCCTGCTGAAGGGCTGGACTAGTCCACTAGGGCAAAGGGGTGTGGAATATCATGCTTATTTACTCTTAATACAATAAAAAACACCCCTGACTAGTTGTGAATGCAGTGACTCTGTTTAGTGTGTGTGTAAGAATGCTGAACACCACTGGGTGACATTTTGGAGCACTTCAGCTTCGGCCTAAAAGCCAGTTCGATGCCACTTCGTGGAGCATCACATCGTATGTCGTGGTACAAGCTGCTACGGCGCAACAACTAATTACCAGTGCGCCCAACGACTGTGACTTTGGGGTAAACATCGTTTTGGATCACCTACCTATTTATTAAAAGAGTTAACTTGTAGTAAATGAGTACGGCGGTCTCCGAGTTACAAAATCCNTGCGGTGTGGCTGTCTGCACATGATGTGGGTGTTGGCGAGAGGGAGAGTGAGGGCCCATGAGAAGGGTTGTGAAACCCTGTTATGCCCCCCTGTTGCTTTGACAGACCACCTCCTGTGTCAGGTCCCCTGCCATTGAGAGCTGTGTCCCACAGGTGTTTCTGGCGACTCGCCTTTGACGGCGTCCCTGGTGACCAGCGCCATGATGCAGGACATCACAATGATGCAAAATGACCCTCCAGCGTCTCATGTGATGCATGCGGTGTTGATGGTTGTGCTTGGTTGTGGTGATCCTCCATCGGGTACCTCTTCCTCCTCTATGTCCCTTGTGGGCGTCAAGACGCCAGGCGTCGTGGCGGAGAAGAGGCGCCAGAGGATTTTTCTGTTGCTGCCGTGACTCTGTATGCCGACTTCGCCTCTGGCGGCGATTGGTGTGTGTTTTTCGTGGTCTCGATGCCCTGCTGATCAGGCATCATGACGCATGTCATCTCCACTGCCGATTGGAGGACGTCGCAGTGGACGGCAACTCTCCTCCTGCTGCTCAGCCTGATGAGGTGTGTTGTGTACCCCAGGGGCTTCACCACTGAATGTGGTCCACTCCATTTCTGGGCGAACCCGGCGCAGAAGTTCTTCGCGCCACTGGAAATTCTATGTTCCCTTACATAGGCCAAGTGCCAACTGTGTGGTGGCAAGCATCCATTCCTCATTGTAGCGGTCTTGGTTTCTATGAGCTGCTGTTAACTCAGCGCAGGGAGGCAGTCTTCTAGCTGTCCTGACTTCTGGTTCGCCGGTGCCCTCTGTCTGGCGTGCTGCAAATTCCCCAGGTAGCATTAGTTCGCGACCCTTTAGGATCGCAGCTGGAGTCTGCCCTGTTGCTAGATTCACCTGTCGCCTTAAGGTGAATAGGGCGGCAGGTGACCCAGCTGGTGTGGTCCTTACCCACTCTCAGGAGTAACTATGTCTTGAGGTCTTGGTTTCTCCTCTCGATGGGGTTTGACCTTTGGTGGTATATTGGGGTTCTATGGTGTCTTACCCCCCACCAAGTGCACAGCTCATGCCAGTACTTCCCAGTAAACTGGGTACCATTTTCAGTGAGCAGTGTTTTTGGGTACCCCCAGGGGGGTAGAACTCGGTTACCAGTGCCCGTGCAGTGGTGCATACACTTGTGCTGGAGACTGAATAGGCTTTGGTCCATCTGGAAAATCCATCGCTTGCAAACAGGATGAACTCCTTCCCTGTGGAAGTAGGTGTCCATGAGATCTATGGATACCATCTCGAATGGTTCCTTCGGCACCCTGGGTTGCTGTTGGGTCATCCCTTGTGCTCTCCTGCTCTTGAAGTGGTTGCAGGGGCCGCGCTCTTACACGTACCTGCATAGGTCCCTCCTTGCTCCTGGCCAGTGGAGATTCCTGGCGGTCTGGGTTGCCCAAGGATGGCAAGCAAAATGGCTACTGTGGGAGTGTCTTAGAACATGTTAATGTGCTCCTGTTGGTACATAGAGCCACCAGGTGGCATCGGAATGCTACCGATGGTTTTCGATGTGTGTGTGTGTCTGGGATGCACCACCGCTCATCATCTCATTGTATGATTTTCACCTTCTTGGCCCATGTGTGTGGGCATTGATGTTGTGCGTTGATGACCAAGGTCTTGAGCTCATCGAGCCTGGGTTCCGTGTTCGATGTGACCTCTATTAAATTGCAGATTACCTGCTCGTCGTCTGTTGTCGTTCCCTGTAACACAATTTGTGGTGGAGTGGGTGTTACCGTGGGTTTAAGTTAATGTGTTGGTGTTGCATATTATGGTTTTGGCCGGGGGCGGTGAGCTTCCGGCTCGCCTATCCCACCAGCTAGTTTCCGCCAATTTTTTCCTGCCATTGTTTACTTCCTCTATTTGCCTTTTGCAGTTAGGGCAGTCGTTATGCCAGTGGTTTTGTTGGTCTGGACAGTACCTGCATTGAAAAAAGGGGGGGGTGGTGTTCCCTTCTAACTGCTCCTGTCTGCGTGTTTGGGCCAGCTGTTACTGGTGTAGCAAGTCGGAAATTGCCTGTGTCCTTATGAGTTGTTCGACTCACCCCTTCCATGCTGTTTCCAGCTGATGGTTATATGTTCCCATTCCATTTATTGCGGTCACGGGCCGTGGTTGGTATGTTCCATCCCATTCCCTGTAGTGCACTTCCATTTCGGTATTGTACCGGTCTAGCAAAGCTATGGACCTCATGAACTGACCTACACTGTCATGTATAAGTGGTGCCATGGCCAATTTAAATTCTGACTTCGCTGTTGGTGCTATTACTTCCAAAATGTCTGTGTCTCGCATATGTGGATAAAAAGTCTGATGATATTGACTTTACAGGTGGCAAATTCTCTTAGTGTTTCATAATCACAATGTGTCTCTAAAATGGCATTTTTTTGAGCCTGTAATGTTCCATAAGTTGTGTTGTAGTGTCTGAGGAAGGCACTTTGGAATTCGGTCAATTGTATGCCATAGTGGTCAATGGACTGCGGCCATGTGCATGCCTCCCCAGACAATTGGCTTCCTATGAAGCTAGGCCACTCTGGTTCACTAATACTGCACCTGCCCAATCGTCCTGTGCAATCGCTCAGGAATGCCTGCGGGTCGTCGTTGGTGTTTTCTGTGAAGGACTTAGCGACTGGAATCGGGTTGGTGCTGTGCCCGTCCCTGTTGTTGGTGCCACAACTGTTGTAGGAGAGGCCACGTGATTTCAGGGGTGGTGTGTCGCACTTATGGGTTTCCCCATGGTGCTGCTGCTCCGTCCATGCCCATTGAATATACTAGCAGAATGTGTTGATGGCTGTAATTTTCATTGCCCTCAGTGAGGGGGTATAGCACTGTCACTCGCGGTACATTCGCGCACTATTCCCTCCCGAAACATCCCGATGTGTTGTTTACCATGTCTGGTTTGGTTGGTTGCACTGTTTATTGCCATTTGTCGAACATAATTCGGCCGTGGTTGTCTGTGGTTGTGCGTTCTGTTTCTGTATTGCATTCGACATGATAATTTCTGTAACAAATTACGCACGGTATTGTCATGTTTTCTAGTGCTGCACAGAAGATCTGTTTCTCGCATCGTCAATTGCGATAATTAATTAAAAGTGAAATTTCTAAAAATTGTTCTGTCTGCTGTGAGTTTAAAATTTGTTCTGGTTGCTGTATGAGTGTACACTAGCACGCGCATCTGTTCACCAGGCCATCATTTTCTCGAACCACTCGCGATCTTTTGCATTCAGTGCACAATGGCACTCGTTTGTCGTCAGAGGTACTGCTCCAGGCATTCTCGATTTGATCTCTATTATTTATTTTAATGTATTGCGCGAGTCGTCTTGCATTTGTTATTTCCTCAGATGGACATTTAGATTCCCGGAAAAGATTCAGTTCTGTTATTGGTCACATGCACTTTCGGCATAAAGTTTGTAATTTTCCATTGCTGGTGCACCAATTTAATTTGTAAGCACCCAGCCCCATTTCGGTCACATGGCTCGGCGCGGTTGTCATGGTGATGGGTTGTTCTATGACCCGGATGCAAGACCGACTCTTTACATGCCCTTGGAGGGTGAGGAGAAGAGTGTTTGTATACATTGGAGAGGGTGTGGGGCGTGGTGGCCGCTACACTCGCGCGTCAGGGTGGTGTGCCACTTCGAACCCTCTCCTCAGGAATGTGTGTGTTAATCGCTTCCTGCCCAGCAATGGCGGCGCTAGATGACGCTTGATTTGTTTGATGCACAAAAACTGCCTATTGCCACGAAACTGAATTTTCCACTTTTTGTTCCAAAAAATTTTGTTTGAATTAGTTTTGTAGCTGAGGGCTGCTGAGCACTTTTCCCCTTCTTGCCGGTTATTGACTGTGGTGAATACTGACTGTTTATTTATTACGTTAAATGTTTTGTGTTGTTATAGATATTAATAGTAAACTCGCATGCATCGGGAAATTATGATGCGATCACTTGTTCATACAACTATTACGTGATTTTTTTATGCGCATTGCTTCTAACTAACTTCTTTGTTAATGTTACTGTGCCGAGTATGAACCAAATTTAACACTGAATATACAACTTTTCATTATTAATGTTTTACTTGTTTCATAAGAAATATACATGTTGCACTGTTAAAAACATTTTGCCCCTATCCTTTGCGTATTTGGTTTTTTAGTTAAGTTCACATATAGAAAGTGACTGAAAAGTTTTGTATTTTATGGTACATGTAAAATATAAATAACTCATACGTGATTTGATCTTGGAATGGCCATGTGATTTGTTTGTCAACGAAGACACCTGCGTGCCACGTGTTTTTAATGATGTGTTGTGCGATCTACATAAAGATAATGATAAGTCCTATAGTTGGACATTATACATTTACACTTTAGAACACTCTAAAATGATGTTTGATACTTGCGTGAAAACAACTGGGGTGGAAACATGATTTTTTTCGCGCAGTTCCTGATCTGGTTAAAAATATGTAGCATGTTCTTCTCTGTGCAAGAGGGGTCTACAGCACACAATAAGACATGTGGTGCATGAGCATTCGCATTGTTATGATAGTGATAATGTTTTGTGAGATGGTGATTTAAACACACTTATTCCACGTTTTGTTCTTCCTTCTACTAGTTGGTAAAGCCATTTTTGCCGTAGGAAAATAATGGCTTGGTGAAACATTGGTTCCTTGTCAGGAACACTATCTTTGACGTCGTAAAAGAATGGGTTGGTGAAATGGCCCCTAGTTGGGTAAGCCATATTTGACGTGGTCGAGGTTACCCAGGACTGGTTGAGTGTTGGATTGCCTGGGGCCATAATTCAGTGAAGAGTTAATGATGAAGGTCTTTTTGCCGATGGTCCAGTGGAACCTGGATATTTCCGTCAGTTTGTTGATGATGACGTCACGTACCTACTATTGCACTATTTACACCTTATGACGAGACTGTAGGCCATCTCGTACGCCTGAAATAAACTATTATATTGTAGGTGATGATACAAAGGGTGTAGTAACCTGCAATTAATCAACACAAGTTTAACTTTGTAAAGTGATTTATTCGCTGTGCTTGCTTACGGGGGAATAATGCATGAAAATGGACCCAGCACTTACGGCCTGCAAGTGACTTTAGCATGAAATAAACGTGGTATTATGTTGATATGCGATAGCGTTAAGCTCTGAGGTGAGAAGGCGGGTGATACCCCGCTCGGTATTTAAAAGAAATAAAATTAATGTTCTGGTTAATTAATTTTAATATTGCAGTGAATTGATTACAGTCTAAATGATGGCGACACTTTGGGGCACGTCTCACTTCAGCTTTGGCTTACAAGCCAGTTCGATGCCACTTGGTGGAGCATCATATCGTAGTTCGGGGGTTCGTGGTACGAGCTGCTACGACGCAACGACCAATTGCCAGTGCGCTCCAACGACTGGGGCTTTGGAGTAAACAACTTTTCGGATCGCCTACCCATTTATTAAAATAATTGCGTCTTGTAATAAATAAGTAAGGCAGTCTCTGGAGTAAAATAATCCTTGTCGACAACAACGTGCAAGTTCCGTTCTTATCGACTTGCACTACGCACTCTTGGCTTGATGTAGTGGGTGTTGCCTGGTTTAGCTGGTGTAGTAGTTGTGACTGCGCCGATCAGAGTGGGCACATGGAACTCGTGGACGTGTGGTTCATGTCACAAAAAACCGTTAAATGTCCTCTTAGTATTTTATTTTTTACTCAAAATAATAAAGTTAAATTTCTTAGTACTCTATTACAAAATTTATATATATATTTATTTATTCATTCTCCCTTGCAGGTTTTCAAAGCAGCTATACTTCGCATTTGATTTGTGTCCAACAACTGTACTTGGAATCGAAGTCAAAATTTGTTAGGCTTAATCCTACATTCTAAAATTCTACATCTTGATGATAGTTACAAATGTCAGGGAAATTATGAAGTGAAATTTTAAAAAATATAATTGAATCCTTTGTGCCCAAAACTGCAATTTATTGCCTACCACACTAAACAGTCCCCCTTGTGAGAAAGTATGTTTATACTGATATAAATATATCATTTTTTCCAATTGCCCCTACCTACAAAGTTGAATGTCACAGGAATATTTTGAGTTCTGTTAAAAGAAGAAATGTTCTCCTAATTTCAGTGTTGTTTCTCAAAGTAACATGTTTATTTATACCAATTTAACAGGTATTCTAATTTACGAGCAAAGGGCCCTTGTCTGATTGTACGCCCCGGAAAATTGCATCAGGGCTGTGACGTTGAATTTTTATTGCCTGAATTTGCGGTAAGGGCATGAATCTACCTTGAAAGTCCCATTCTGCTACAGGGACGAGTGAAATTCTCTAAACATGCCCTACACTGTAAGTTTAATTGTTCATTACTGTTATGCAGCTTATTCCTTTCATTTGCTGAACAATTGTCCATCCACAAAACCAAGGCAACATAAGAAAATGTGTTTAGTTGGTTAATTCTTTTATCGCTTATGCATTTGACCTTGTAGCAATTTCGAAATAAAGATGGGTGTTAGAAATTGTACCCACTTCCTCAAAAAGGGATCAAGGGTAAGTGACAAGAGTATGCATGAGAGAGAATTAAAGCACAGCTCAAGAATAGTGTGGGACCAAATGTCTCCACTTATATAATGAAGAAATGTGCGAAAATAAAAACTGTTTCTTAAGTAAAATTTCTGTGAAATGACATTTACATAACCAGTAAACTTGAAATAAACATTCAAAATGCAAATATAACTCAATGCTAACGCTTTTCCTAACATAAGAAGTCAGATGATATCATTAAGCAGAAAAAAACTGTTATGCGAATGCAAATGTGATGAAGTTTATTTTTCCTAAGCACTGAAGGTGCAAACTTGTTTGGAATGAATAGTAATTGTTAGTATGCTTGAGAGGCCCTCAGTTACAGAATGGATTCGGATTCTAATCAAAGCAGGGCTCCCCCATACGTTCTTCTGGGCTGTACTATACTGTTTTCTTCTTCCCCACCTGAAACAGACTNATTTATTATTCTAGCTTCTAATATTTACCGATATGTACAGTATTTTCTATATAATATAAGTGATATATTCAGTGAATTTGGTAATGATTATTCTAAGTGAATGTTATAGGTTGGGGCAGGTTCCTTGCCCGAGAATCCATGCAGTTGACATCTAAAATAATGTTTCTCAGTGTTTTGTTTGTTCGTGTGTGCTTTTACTCTGTAATGCATTGCAGTGTGTGTTGTGGAAAACGTCACAGCGTGGGTGCAGTTGGCATGCGTACTCTACTGCTGCATGCTTTCTTGGGAGGCCGGCTGCTCGACGGAGCGCCGGACAACTATTCGGAAGCTTTATCAAGAACTAGCCGCACTAATTTGCCTTTCGTTTGCACGAGTAGCTTTAATAAGAACAACTCAGCAGTACTACTCCCTTGAAGAACCTCTAGTTTCTTGTAAGTGTGCGCTGCATCTGCTACCTTCTCGCTAGTTGCTCCCCGACCGCGGATTTTTGGCCGCGCGACCATTTTTGTTCGGAGCGCCTCGCGCTCTGATTGAATGGTCAATCAGCGCGCGGGTCCTTTCTCACTGATGTTGTGTAGCTTAGGTTTTGTGAATTTTCTTACTCCCGTGGGATTATAATTACCAAGGAATTTGAATTTTGGGTCTTTAATTCGGAAATCTGCAGTATGTCCCCACACCTCACATCCATATAACAAGGCTGGGATTATCATTTGATTATGTGTTAGGAGTTTTTTTCTTACGTCGTATGTTAGTTGCGTTTAGTACTGGATATAATTGTTTAAGTTTTCCCAATATTGCATATCTTGCATTTTCTTTGTGTGGTTGCCAAGTTAACTTGTGATCTATCATTATACCAAGATATTTCGCCTTTATAAAGTATTGGATTTTTTGATTTAATGGTATTAATTCCTTGAAAGTTTCGGTAATTTTTTTTAGTAATTATTGTTGTCTCTGATTTTCCTAGGTTAGTTGTCTTTGTAGGGCTATTATTGCAAATTTAATGGGATAGTGTTGCTTTATTATTGTGGTATCGTCTGTGTAAATTTGGATATTAGCATTAGTGCGCGCGTCTGTTATTGGGATGTCGGCTGTGTCAAATACTGTACAGAAAAGGGGAAATTGCCGACCCCTGTGGTACTCCTGCTGTTGGTAGTTTAGCATTACGAGTCTGCTCCATATAATCTTACGTAAAAACATTTAATATTTAATTTGAGTGCTAATAAATTTACATATGTTGCTGGAAAGTTGTAATTCATTAATTTAAATGTTAGTCATGGAAGCTAGACTTTATCAAAGGCATTTTCTGCGTCTAAGGTGGTTATTATTGTAGGTATATATTTTTCTTTATTATTAAATCCATCTGTTATGTCTTCAGTCTTGGGTGTATGGCAATGTGCTGATCTCTGGAACCATATTGGTTATCTGGAATTATATTATGTAAATCTGCATGATTTGGTAGTCTATATACTAGGACTTTTTCAAATATTTNGTTATCTGGAATTATATTATGTAAATCTGCATGATTTGGTAGTCTATATACTAGGACTTTTTCAAATATTTTACTCATACTATTTAATAAGCTTATTGGTCGTCTGTTTTCTGGTTCAGTAGGATCTTTTCCAGGTTTCAGCAAGTTTATTACTTTAGCTTTTTTCCAGGCCTGTTGGAATCTGCATAGTTTAAATATTGAATGATATATTTGAAGATCTATTCTAGTGTGTTTACTGGTAATTTCTTTAGGGCTTCATATTTTATACCATCACCAGATGGTGGTTTAANAAGATCTATTCTAGTGTGTTTACTGGTAATTTCTTTAGGGCTTCATATTTTATACCATCACCAGATGGTGGTTTAATTAGTTTTAATAGTTCTTTTAATGTAATGAGTTCGAATTCCGATGTTTATTTAAGTTTCAGGTATTCGATTATGTCATTATTTACTGATTGAGTGAATTGTCTATCTTGCACATCTTTATTGGGGGAAAATGGTTTCTCTAGGCTGCCAGCTATTGTGTTAGCTTTATCCCTTCCAGTATATACATCACCTTGGGGCGTTTCTATTGCTGGGGTTGTACATTTTTTACATTTCTCTGTTAATGCTTTAGTTAATTGCCACATTTATTTTGGATTATGTGCTGCGTTTTTGTGGCTTCGTTCCAGTTTTTAATTTTTTGTTCTTCAAGTTTACTTTTAACTTTCAAGTCTGTTGTATTCTGTTTTAAGTACTGGATTTCGTGATCTCTGAAAGATATTTCTTTCTTGTCGTTTTAAGATTATTAAATACAGTAATACCCTGGACTTACGCGATAGGTGGGACCGAGCGATAACCATGTAAGTCGTATTCGCGTAAGTCGGGGTTAAATGTTGCATATAAATACATATAAATTATTTTTTATTGGGACCAGAGTCTAAAGAAAACAATAATTTAGAAGAAAAATCCTTAATAAAAGGTTAGATAATAAAACAATTTACATTATTATGAATAAAAAAATGTAAACCGAAGTTATTTTGATGTAGAAGTCTTCATATATTCAAACATTGGCGCCTGACGAGTTAAATTTTTCTTCTTTTCATGCAAAATTCTCTCGTAGCACGCCAATGACATTTTTATTCCCCGTTTTGTAGTAGAAATGTGCTCTTCGTTGGAGTCAATTTTTTCTAAAATTTGTAACCCCTTTTCAATTGAACTGAGGCCTTCTGTTAAGTTTACAATCGTCATTTGATTTTCCGATTCAACTTGGTCTAACGAATCAGTTAGTTTAATGTCTTGCTCATGCTCACACATTTCTATAAGCTCGTCAATTGTCAGCTCTTGATTGTGTGAATCCAGCAATTCTTGAACGTCAGCACCATCCACCTATAAATTTAATTGTTTTACAATATCGACCACTTCTTCAATTACACTATCGATTTGTTCAAGATCTGGCGCTGATTCTCCTTGGGTTTCGGTGGTGAAAAATAATGGACACAGTTTTTTCCAGACACCATTAAAAGTTTTTTGTGAAATCTCATTCCAAGATTGTCCAACAATTCTAACAGCATCTAAAACATTGTCTTGCTTCCAAAAGTATTTGACAGGAAGCTCGTTGTCTTGTCGCAAAGCTTCATGTAGATGCGCAAACGATCGTCTTGTGTAGTAAGCTTTAAATGTTTTAATGACTTCCTGGTCAATCGGTTGAATCAAGCTGGTGGTGTTTGGTGGCAAAATTACAACTTTCACCCGTGGGTCAAAATTAATTAGAGTAGCAGGAGGGTGACCTGGTGCATTGTCACTTATTAGCATCACTTTAAATGGGATTTCTTTTAATTGGCAATAATGTTCGACTTCAGGAATAAAATGATGGCCAAACCAGTCTTAAAACGAGAACCTGTCACCCAAGCTTTCGCATTAGACTTCCAAATGACAGGCAAACCAGCTCTAGATTAATTTTTTTAGGCTCTTGGATTTTCTGAGCGATAAACTAAGAGAGGTTTAAATTTACAATCACCAGCTGCATTCACACAAACCATCATTGTCAATCGATCTTTGGCGGCTTTAAAACTTGGAAAGGTTTTCTCTTCATGGGCGATAAAAGTTCTTTTAGGCATTTTCTTCCAAAAAAGACTGGTTTCGTCTACGTTGAATATGGTTTGGTTAGTGTAGCCACCTTCTTCTATGATTGTCTTGAGTTCTTCTGGATAGAAAGATGCAGCTTTTTTATCAGCGCTTGCCGCCTCTCCACTCTCTGCGATGCTATGCCAATTACAATGACTTTTGAATCGGCAGAACCAGCCATTACTAGCTTTAAACATTTCATCTTTGGCCGCCTCCCCAGCTTCTTCTCTTAGCCTCTCTACGTGCGCTTGGTACGTCCCTTGTCGAAGGGAAACGGTTGGGCGCGCGGTGTCCCTCGAGCTGTGAAAGTGCCGGGCACCAGCTCAGTGTTGAGCAATGAGATCGGGTCGTGGTTAATCACCCTAGGGGGCTCGAGGTAACACACCGTCAGGTAATAGGAAAATGCGAGCTGTATGGCCGCTGCGCACTCCCGGATTAATGAACGCACTATTGGTTATATGAAAGATGATTACTTTATTTAACACCTAACCGAAACAGACACGTGGTGACCGCGTCGTCGTACAATGTAACACACGAATGGATTATGATTAATTAAGGCACATGACGCTGCTCTCCCCTCTGTGCGATGTAACATAAAATACAAGTTATTTCGTGGATGATGTGATGATACGATTACTGAGTGAGATTGCAGCCTCAGGGGCTGGCATCGAGGTTCTTGTGAACGAGAGACTTACCACGTCCGCCCACGTTGAAGTGATGAAGCGTACTGTCCTGTGAACAGCGCTGGCTCCTGCTGCCTGAGCGCGGACGACGCCAAGCGAGGGAAAGATAAAACATAAATGCGACTTAAAAATGCTAATGAGATGTAAGAAAATGGTATACCTTAGATTAACATAATCAAACACAATTACCCTATACAACTTACATAATAAAACACTATTACCCTTGCACAAATACACAATAAATCAAGGTTACATTAATATTAAATATTTGCATCGCAGCAGCCACTGTATTGCCAACTTAGTAATGTCACATGTCCCTAGCTGGCTTGGTATATGATGACTGTCTTTAAACACGATAAATATGATATAAATAAATACTGAATAGATCCACTGAACCAATAATGGAACAAATACACTTGAGAATTATGACATTGAATAACTACATATAACCCTGAATAACTATACAGATGCACTCCGATCAATTTTGTCGCACTGATGTCACGATATTAACGAACACTGATTGATTATAACACTGAATACACTATTACTCTTGCCCTCATGCCTGCTGGTGCGGTGCATCTGGAGTGGAGGACACTACTGCGGCAGTCACAGTGGGCACAAAGGTACCAGTGAACGCCTGGTTCATGTCACACTCAAAAATCTGCTTAGCTTGAGAGCACACAGTGTTTTGATCAACAGGACAATTTTTCATTCGTACTTGATTATCACACCATAATTTTAACAATGTTTCCATCTGAGCGATAATACCATGACGTTTACGAATTATGCTTGAATTCAAAGATTGAGAATCTTTCAGAGCTTACACAACTTTTTCTTTACCTTTTATAATCGTTCGGATTGTTGATTCCGGTAGGTCATATTTTTTTGCCAATTCACACATTTTAATTTTTGCTTCAAAGTCTTTGATAATATTCAGTTTACACTCCAAATATAGTGATTTTCATTTCTTGTTTGATTCAAATGACTCATTTTTTTCTTTTGGATGACATAATTATAGTTAACAATAAAACACACTGTGTACGTAAAACAATTCCACGCGAAACACGTTCGAACCTGTCGTAAACCGAACACTGATTGGGCGGGAAGGGAGAGCCGAGGCGCGCAGCGCCCAAAAAGAAAAACTGCGTATCTCAGAATTCGCGTAAAACAGGGTAGCTTAAGTCGGGGTATTACTGTAATCTACTTCTGGGTAATTTACTCTTGTGTATTGCCTTTTGTCCATGAATTTGGTATTTTGCTTTATCCTTTCCATTACCGTGTCTGTAAAGAGTTTTGTCTGCATATTAAGTTGTAATTCGTCATTTATTTCTGGTGGGGTTTAAAATTTCTTTTTAAATCTTTTTGGAAACCTTCATAGTTGGTTACTGGTTACTTTAGTATGTGTTTGTTATTATATCTGTGTTTGTTTGAAGTTGATTTAGTAAAGAATGGGAGGTCATCTGAGTCTAATTAGTCTAAAACTTCTGATTCTATGATAGAATTGGGCATAACGGTGATAATAATGTCTTATTTATCTGGTCTGTTTCCACGTTACCTGAGCGGTCGGGGATTGTAATTAGGACGTCGTCTGGTGACTATGTTAAGAAAAGTCTGAATATTATACAATATTCCTATTTATAATAGAATGGGAGCCAGTTCACTGGATGAGCACGAAGTCACGGTTCTCAGGATCATGGGCCGAACGACCACATGGCTGTATCCCCTGACACACCCGGTACAAATTTATAGGAAAACATAATATATAAACGGGGTATTCAGGTTACCCAACACGCCTTAGAATGATCTTTTACCTTATAAATGAAGGCTGCATCCTTGAGGCTTCGATGATTCCCTGGATAGGGCCAGGGCCCAAAATACAACACAAAAATGAGAACTCACAAGTTTATGTTAACTCAAATAAATTGTATTGCCTAATAGTGTACACAATTACATTTATGCAATCACAATTAGAGCGGACCTAACTGACAAAGCCTGGCTGCTGCTGTTACTGTACAAAAGGTCAAGAATGGCACGGAAACTTACAAAAGTAATTAAACCTCTGGGGTCGGTAAATTGAGCAAACAAAGGGTGCAGCAAACGCGGAAAAGACTGTTGGTAAATTAAATAAAAGTTCCAGTAAATAACGTTAACCTGTTGTAGTTTAGTGTTCAGAACAAAGTATGAAAGTCCCTCACGATGCGACGCACATGCAGCACCTAAGACCTGTGGAATCAGATTGCCAGAGATAGCGCGAGCAAGAGATGTCCTTGCCAAGAGCTCACTCCACTCCGCGAGGTAATTTAATTAACTGACCTCATTAACATAGAACTTGAAACATATATCACACATAAAACACTGAAACGTTCTGAGCGAGTTTTCTTAGTTCTGTAACAGTTAAGAGTTCTTAATTAAGAACTAATTTCAATACAAAACATGATTATCTGGTGCCTTGCGCAGCACATGGGAAATTTAAGTCTGTTAAGTTTTGGGACACTCTATGACCAGAACGGTCAGGTTGAAAGAAAGACTAGTCATTTCCCATGCCACTAATTGGCTTGATTAGACATACAATTGCACTGTGAAAATTATATAGAACACTTAAAATACCATTGCCTTGATCCTCTACACCTCATTAAATATGCACACGGTGTGCATTTATTTCGCTATTACTTCGCAATCCCCTAAGGGCGAAATTCACCAACATTTGCCCATGGGCGATAAATTCTAATGCTATTTACTACACATTCTTACAAGTGATTCCTATCCTAATTGGACAGATCTCTCTAGGGACACCACAGGCACTCGGTTGTATCACTCGGTGTGGACATGTATAGGGACACGCGATGCGCGTGTTCCTTGGCAAGTGAGATCATACTGGTTCGGTGGAGTCGGTTGGCTGATACTATATATCTGCTCAGCTAGTTGCTGGCCCTGCCACCATCGAGATGCTGCCTCTGCTAGTGCTGTTGCTGTGGTAACTCTGCGCCCGGCATCGATGCTATTGAGGGCGGAATGGCCACCCCATTGATGAAATGCTTGCCCGGAACTGGACCTGGCCACCGATGAGTCGCATGACCTGGCAGTCTCTGGAACAGGGCAGCTAGGTGTGCGGGTGTGACCTGGTGGGCCTCCGTCTTCGTGGCGCTGGGTGCTGTGGCATCTGGTAGTTGGTCGTCATCCTAGGTGCTCTCAGTGGAGTCGTACGTCTCCATGGCTTGTGGTGCCGCCATGGCAGCTGACGACCCAGATATCCTTGAGGGCGTCGGTGTTGGTGGACCTAATAGTCCGCGGGTGCCTGATGCCGGTGATTGTCATCCCGTATCGGCCAGGACTACTTCAGTCAATTGTCTCGGATTGGTGGTACCTTGGGGCGCTACTGCGCCCGGTGTTGTCACCCAGAGTCGGCACTTCCGATGCGGCCCTTAGGTCGTCACGATGGAATTCAACTTGCCTTCGTGCATCCATCGGTACCACTGTGTGGGCTCTACTCCACGAAGTAATTTAATTAACTGACCTCATTAACATAGAACTTGAAACATGTAAACATAAAACACTAAAACATTCTGAGCGAGTTTACTTAATCCTGTTGAGAGTTAAGAGTTTCTTAATTAAGCACTAATTTAAATACAAAACATGATTATGTGGTGCCTTGCAGAGCATGTGGGAAATTTAATTATATTAAGTTCCGGAGCACTCTACGACCGGAAAGGTTATATTGAAAGAAATACTAATTATTTTCCATGTCACTAATTAGCTTGATTCGACACACAATTGCACTCGGAAAATTATAAAGAACATTTCAAATACCCTAGCCTTGCTACTCTACACCTCATTAAATATGCATATGGTGTTAATATTTTTTGAGATTACTTCGCAATCCCCTAAGGGTGAATTTCACGAACATTTGCACATGGGTGATAACTTCTAATGCTATTTACTACACATTCTAACACTTGATTCCTATCCTAATTACACAGATCTCTCTAGTGACACCACGGACACTCGACTGAATCACTCGGTAGAGACACGCATCGGGTCACACGACGTGCTTGTTTCATGGGCCGCACGATTCGGTGACTGTGGGCCGATGACGTGATGCCAATGGCCATGCCAGACCATGCAGGAGTGGTCCATGACAAGGTTTAGGTCTTCTACTATTAAAACGTGTTCTGTATCGCCCATAATATAATTTAAACATTGTTCATTTAATTTAGGGTGGGACAACATGCAGCCACCATTTGGATGTGGGTGTGGTTACTTTTATTTTTTTATTGCTGTGGCTTAAATCTGGCTTAAACTATTAATATTTACTGGATGGTGATGAATGTTAATTTTAATTATTATAGCTGTTCCTCCTCAGTGATTCCTGTCTAATCTGTATATATTATATCCTGGAAAATTAATTTTGTCCTGGATATTGAGTATTGTTTCTGTTATAAAAGCTGTATAATATTAGTTGTTGTAGTTTATATATCTGCGATTTGATCCCGCAGGCTTCCAGTTTAATTTGTTTAGTGTGTATTCTGTTTTAGGGTTAGCCATTATTGCGGTAGAGTAGCTAGTGCCTGTAGCAACAGCAATTTCTTGTCAGCAAGTGTTTGTGCTGCCCCAATTGGGTCACATGTGTGTTATTAATTCTGCGAAGTGCGTTTTGCAAAGTAATTGTGCGAGTTCCTGAATGTCATGTAATGTGTCATCTAGACCACCATCCAGTTTAAGTGCTGTTTTGGGGTCTCCAAGGGAGTCGTATATCTGATTGGATGTTCCTAAACTGGCCTGTGGTCACTCGTCCTCGTTGCCCAGGGGCCAAGCCTCGCCTCCTCAGTGCCCAGACAACCCTGATAGGACCCGCTGGCTGCAGCCCTGCTGTTCCAGGCTGACTGCCCCCGGTGGTGCCCTCCACGGCCACAACTGACACTGGCTAGGTTGGCTCCTGCACCTCAGGCCTGTGTTTGCATGGTGAGTTGCGCAGTTGCAGGAACTGTGCAATATTTGTGTGGTTTGGTACATGTTGCGTGAACTGCGGACTTTTATTTTTGGTTGTGTTCTCTTTGTGAGATAGTGCTATGTTCTTGTATACTGTACAAGGTTTGTCCGCTAGTGATGTCCCTCCTCCTTGCAGTTAGTGCACCACAGGGGGTGAACATCTCTGTACATGTCACACTCTGTGTGCTTACACGAGAATGCATGTTACATCGTTTGTATGTGTGCCCCCACTGACTGCAGTTGTGGCAGTTGGGCACATCTTCCAGTCGCAGCTTGTATGGCTCTATGCGAATGGCGATCCAATAGAGCCTCTTAATCCGGAGAAAGTCTTGCTTTGTGTCCTGTATTGTTATAGATCATGTACCTGTGGGACATAGTCGGGATTTTCAGGTGTGGTGGAATTTACACTTGAAATTTCGGAGATCCAGTATGTTGAACCCACGCCCGATAATATCATCGCAGAGAGTGTCCTCGTCAACACCCCTTTCGGGCAAGTTTTTGATGAGAAACCTTTGAGGTTTCTAATCAGTGTGGGAATGTGTGTAGTGGGTGGTGTCTGCGAGCAGGCGCCAGGCCTTCTCGTAGTCTGGCCGAGTGTAAAAAGTAAATTTCAACTCTCGCCACCGAGTGAGTATATTTTGGAAACTTATTCCATTATGACTGAGCAGCTGGGCCACTTTTTTGAGTAACGTCTGTCTGGGATTACTATTGGCACAGGCCTGTATTTGTCAGTTGTTTGTGGTGGTGGTGTTTGTATAGATGTGCAATTTTCTTCCCTTTCCTGTGCGACCTTCCCTGCCAGGATTTCGAACCTGTTCTTAATGAGCAGCATTTTCTGTTTTGCTGTCATTTGTAGTTTCTTTTTTGAAACTTGTTTTTTTTTTTTCTGGGGGAGATAAACTCCTCCTCGTCAGGGTCCCTCAGAGGAGGAGTGCATCGCCCTGAGCCAGAATTAGGTTTTGATTTGTGGACGAGACACTGGATCGTCTGCTCCTACCACCATCGGTCGAACCATTGGCGATGTTCACAAACTCATTCGTGAGCTCGCCCTCGTCCAACTGGGACTGGTTGTCCCCCACCTGCACTCGTGTGGGGGCTGGTAAGGCTCTCTAGTCGCCTGTTCTCTGGTGTGCTTGTTTGAGTTGTTTTTCTTCATCGAGTGCGTGTCCGTGGCACTTCTCTGCAGGCTGTGGATATTATTGTTAAGTGTTTATGCGTGGGTGTGTGTGTTCCTGTGGGGTTGCAGCATTGTGTTATTGTCCGTACCTGAATTGAATTTGTGGCCGCACTTCGTCATGTCTTAAAAAAGGCTCTGACCAGGTACTGTTTATCGTTGCCGAGTCGCTACCGACTTACCTACAACCTTGGCTCCGATGGCTGACCTGTACTCTTGAGGAGAGTACAGGCTAGGCCTCTGAGAGGCTGTCCTCTCAGCACTGGAGCTTGGTGAGAACTTTCAGTTACAGCCAATTAGGAAGCAACCCGAAACAGTCCACATTATATCAAGGCAGGAGGACCTCCGAAGACAAGTGGGGATTCGCTCGTCGGTTGTCAGAGAGAAAGAGAGAGAGAGAGAGAGAGAGGTCGCTCGTCAGTTGCGCTCCGAAGGCAGAGGAGAAGAAACTGCGACTGTATAGAAGAGGAACAGCGGGATGGCACGCTGTTAGACAGGGAGTATATAAATCCTTGCGATCCGGGGTACTAGTTATTGGGGAAAAGCTAGTCATCTACTAGGTGGCTAGCCTTACCTAGCCTCGCTACCACGAAGGAGTAGGAGGTCAGAGAGGCCAGTTTGGCGAGGTAGCCAGTAGTAGGGCTCTAGGGCAGCTAGGCATCAAGAGAGTAAATGATGAGCCTAGGGTCTCCAGTATCAGTGAACATGGCAAGTACTGCTGTGAAAGGCCAGATCCCCCTCTTCGTAACCGGCGATGAAGAGAAAAATCACCGAGGCGAATAAAGCCTCTCATGAACAGACTGTAACAGCATGCTCCAGTGATCAGAGCCCCAAGTAGCCGGACATCCGGCCGATCACTGTAATCCACACCTCCGAGGTGTCCTATCATGTACTCGCCGCACACAGTTGCGCCAGGTAGTAAAGGGAGAAAAGCAGAATCGCGTCATCCCCGAAAGTGTCGCCTACCAGGTGACAACAATAGAAGATTATCACCTAGCATTGCAGGTGATACATGCTTCAGGGCTGGGCTACAATGTGCTGTTGCCCCGCAATGAAATACCACTGAGGTGGTAATAAAACAAGTGCCAAAATACATTGATCTGCAAATATTTCATGGTTAATTGGTAGCTCGTGGGTTCAATCCTACGAGTGTACATCCATTGTATTACAGAAAGAGACAGCTACTGGGATTAGCCAGAATTGACTTCCCCCATCCCAGAGCACACTGCAATACTGCATCTGAACAGACTGTGCAGACTTGTAAACCGTGTTGAGAAATATCACCGCCCTGAAGGCCTTCCCCAGCGCACAAAATTCCAACATTTCATCCACAACAGTGCTGGTTGCAACTGCGCCACGAAATGTCGTTTTTGTGGCCGAGCACACTTATCGATTCAATGCTTAAAACAGGACTAAGACAAAACATTATGCGTCCTATGCCAGGGCAATCATGCGAAAAACTACTGCTGCTGTCCAGCATTTAAAAATCAAAAGTAGCACCACCTTCCCCAAGACGAACTCAGGAAGAGACAGCAACAGTCTGCAGCTTCCCTGTATGCAAATGAACAGTGCAATGTCCCGTGGTCAAACCAAGGGTAAACATAACAGCAGCCGTTTATACCTGACCCCCCCC
>NQII01002347.1:111258-189760 GCA_002778355.1 Clitarchus hookeri
GCCTACATTGACGAAGGGAGGAGAAGCCACACCCGCCCTTTCCCTAAACATAACTGGAGGCCTGCTTGCAACACCCTCCACATCCATGACAGCGCAAGCAGGCCCCTCACGCAGCTCCAGCAAGGGGGAAGGTAGCATCCCTGAGGTTGTTGCCTGCACTTCCTCCCCTGACTCAACAGATACCCCACATCCCACGACAAAAAAAGGCGTTCAAGGGCCTCCCAAGGTGTCGCGCATACCTGAATTGGTCGCGAATAAGGGAGGTCCCTACAAAGGGAGCGCAAAAAACCTATTTAAGACACAGGCTCCACAGGCAACGACAACTAGCGCTCCACACGAGCCACAGCCTACAACCAGTGGTCCAGTGGAGTCAAAAAAACCCACTAAAACGAGGCGGGTCACTCTCCACATCTTCGCCTCACGTGCGTCACTGCTCCACACCATCCTCACCAATGCTGGCGTCACCGAGGAGCAGTACAAGGTGCGCCCACACCCCGGAACATCGGGTCAGTTTGCACTGATCCTCAGCGATGAGCTGGTGTTCCGCCGGGTACAGGCAGCACTTCGGGCACGCGGCATAGAATTTGCCCAGTTCTCCCGCCAGGAGAGACGCCTGCTGCGTGTCGTCTTGGAAGGCATCCCGGTGGGGGAAGACACCGAGCTGATCCACCAGCAACTGGCTCAGCATGTCAAGGTGTCTTCAGTGCTGCAGATGACCAGCCGCAGGACAAGGCAGCCGCTTGGCCTGTACAAGGTGGAGGTTCAAGTGGAGGAAGACACTGGCCCGCCTCCAGCAAGTGCCCAGGATACTGGGGATGACTAGGCTCCACTGGAACCACTACATCCCCCCCCCCACAGGCCCAGTGCAGTGCTTCCGATGCCAGAAGCTGAGGCACACAAGCCGCCAGTGTGAGTGCGCGGAGTGCTGCGTGCGCTGCGGCGGGGCTCCTCCCCGCAGAGACTTCAAAGCAGAGCAGCCAACATGCGCACTCTGCAAGCAAGATCACTCGGTGGCCTACTCGCAGTGCCCAGTGAAGCTGCGCTGGGCCAAGTCACGAGCCGCGCCACAGCCCGACACCACGCGACAACAACGCAGGGTGGAGCACAAAAATGCACCTGTGCAAAATATTTCTCAACCAATTGCTCCACCCAAAATACAAAACACAAAACACACAAACCCTGCAACAAACGACATTAACCACAAACAAAAAAGCCAGCTCTACTCAGCAACAAACCAAAAGAACCTACTCACAAATTACACACACAAGCGCGCAATAACACCAGCCCAGAGTCACAAACACACACAATAGAAAAAATTCAATCACAAGTTTTTCAAAATAATAAATACAAAATACAACCACAGAAAGAGCTGGCTGACACACGCACACATGCACACAATAAGGCAAAACCAAGCACAAGCACACATACAAAAACACAACCAATCACGCAAGACAAACCCACGACCACACAAACACGACAGGCTCCCCTGCCTGTATCTAAGGCGCAGGAACTTCTGGCATTCCAGAAGTTCCATGCGATAATACAGGAGATTCCTGGCTACACACACACAGACACTAAAGTATTCTATGATTTAATCATACACCAGGTTACACAATGGGCAGACCAAACACAAACACTACACCAACAGTTCGTGGCAACAACACTATTCCTACAGAAAATATTAGTGCTGCTAGATAAAACACAAGAAAACACAAACACACAATAATGACAGTACAACCACAACAACAAAACACACACACACCCCCCGCATTCTCATCTGTAATGCTAGGGGCTTAACCTACAAAACACACGAACTGTCAGACTACCTACACAACACACACACACACACATAGCCATCATCATAGAAAAACACTTTCACCCAAACAAAAAACACAAAATCCCAGACTACACAATACAACGCAAGACAGAAACTCACAAGAAGGGGAAGGAGTTGCCATATTAGTACACTGAACCATTCGTCATAACATTCACCCACTACCACAGCTACAACACACAGAAGCCATAGCCATAGACATTTACATTCATAATCAGCCAGTCGTCATCATAGCAACATGCATCACACCATCATCACCCATTGAAACGAGCGAGATAGACATGCTACTACAAGCATCTCCACGAGGGCTAATAGCAGGTGACTTGAACGCCAAGCACCCTGCCTGGCACTCAAAGAGAGCTAACACACATGGACGAACACTCCACACACACGCCAACACGCACACATACATTATAGATGCACCAACCACACCAACGTATTACCCAGACAACCCACATCACACACCAGATGTACTGGATATTATACTCAACAAAGGCAACACTTTCCAGTACAGACTATACACAGACACTGCATTCACTAGTGACCACATCCCATTTTTCATGGACATGCAACACACATCACGCCTACAGCTTGTGCCACACACACACAGATTTAACTATAAAAAATTGGATTCTTTTCAAGCAACACTTTACACTAAAGCAGAAGCACTACAGCACACTATCAATGCAACACACACACCAGAACACATCGAAAACACTTCCACAAAAATAGAACAGGCCATCATTACAGCAGCAAAACGACACATCCCACCAATCACACCCAAAGACACATATACTAAGTTTCCACCATACATTAAGCAAGCCATCACAAACAGAAATAGAAACAAGAGGATGTGGCAGCGAACCCGGGACCCACTGTACAGGGAGAGGTACCAGCAGGCGCGAGACACAGTGGAGACACTTGTCAGTGATTCCAGGGGGCAGCAGTGGGATAATAAGTTTGCTGCTCTCGAGACTGCTGACAACTCCTTGTGGAAGATAACGCGGCGCCTAACTGATACCTACTCCACAGTTCCGCCACTCACACATGCCCAGGGGGTTGCCTACACAGCCGGGTATAAGGTAAATGTGCTAGCCAGGGCTCTGGAAGAAACTTTCCGCCCCAACGACGGAGATGCGGACGCAGAACACCAGCGCCACATCGAGGAAACCCTGGCATACGTACTGGGTGGGGAAACCCCCGAGGAAACTGAGGAAGTAACGACCGCCGAGCTGATGTCAGCCATTGAAACCATCCGCCGCAACACAGCTCCAGGCGAGGACAATATCACTTACAACCTCATTAAAAAGATACCATTTGAATTCATTCAGATTTTAGCTCAGTTTTATTCACTTATTCTCAGGCATCATCATTTCTCTGATAGGTGGAAGCAGGCCAGGGTGGTGACTTTCCTAAAGCCCGGTAAATCACCCTCACTTCCCACCAGCTATCGCCCCATCAGTCTGCTCTCCGCTCTCTCCAAACTCTTGGAGAGAGTGGTGAATGGAAGGGTGTTAGCACACATTTCATTTCACCACATACTTCGTGACGAACAGTTTGGGTTCCAATGTGGGCACTCTACTGTTCATCGGCTCGCTCTGGAAGCCACGAAGTCCATAGAATATCATCATACTGTCGTCGCCCTTCTAGACATAGAAAAGGCGTTCGACAGGGTCTATCATCCTGGTCTGCTCTACAAAATTCACCAGTATAGCTTTCCGCCCTACATCATTCTCTTCATCGCTTCGTATCTGACATCATTGGCTGCAAGGGAAAAAAAACTAGGGCCTCAAAAGTACTCGCTTTACCGTGAACAGTCTATAATGGCTTCTAAATAATATTAAATTAAAACTTTTGCTTACAAACAAAATTGTCAGGAAGTAGCTATGTATACTAATATATTTTTAGTAAAAAGAAAACTTTAAAATTCCTTTAAAAAATAAATAAGCACATGAATATTTTACCTAATTGGAAAATTTAAAAGGGGAAGAAAAATCGAGTCAGTTCGATCCGAAGTTTGGATCGTATATCGTACACCACACGAAATTGTCGTACTCGTAAGATCAGGATCGTACGGTTGGTAACGGCCGTTGACCCAATACTGTTTGAGAGTCCACCAGTAGCGATTGGATAGTTCCTTGGGCCTATCACAGCTATGCTTGGAGCCGGTGTTTCCATAATGCTTCCACTTTACCAAAACATTTATGAACGCACGGCCAAGGCACGTTTTTCTGCCGAGGAATCTCTCCGACGGAATGCTGGAATTTATGGAGCCCCTTATAAGGATGTCGCTTCCAAAAGCACCCATCTATCTATCCGTTATATCAGTACGACAGGAAATATGCGTAAGCTGATCCAGGAGTTTGATTATATAGCGTTATACTGGGCAAGTTTTCTGGAATTAGAGTGTCCTCTGCTCTTGTCCACACAGTACACGTAAGCAAGTGTTCTTGAGTAAAATAAAGTGGTATATAGATATAGTTAAGACAATAATTTACTTATTTCAGTCTTGTAATGACTGAACTGAAGGAAAATTCTTCAATAGGGTGATTCCTGGAGGAAATAGTAAGCGTTAGTGTGAGAATGTTATCCTTGTCCGAATGTTACAAAACCAGTCTCTAAGGAGAAAATTTATATGCTAGTTTGTCAGTTACGAAGATTTTCAAAATATTTCTCCTTAAACGACAGTTTATCATCTTTAACTTTGACTATAAAAGTTTAATATTGCGTTATTGTTTGAAATATTTTGGACTAATGTCACTTAAATAATCCAAAGCCTCAAGTGATGAGGGCATGTGTACAACTGAGACCCCTGTAGCGGTTCTTGGATCGTAAATATTTGTATTGTTTTGATTCACTTAAAGGAATAGGATTCTTAAGATACTTTAACGGCACTGACAATTATCGATTTATTTCAATAATTTACTTAATTTTGAAAGTGGATATTCACGAGATCTCTAAATAAGCCTTTTTTCTTTTCCTCGCGTTATATGCGTGATCACTAAACAAAAGCAGTAGAGTTGATAGGTTTTAATTGGCGCTTAAGAGAAAGGGCTTCAGCGCCAGTGGGGAGAAATGAGGCAGGTGGAGGTGGAGCGCCAGTGGAATGAGAGTGCGCGGGAAACGGGAGAGTCCCGAGGTAACCCGCCGATGAATGGCAAAGTCCACCACGTCTCCAACATGCGACAATACGGGTGACTCCGCTGGGAATCGAACCCGGTTCGCCTTGGTGTGAGGTGAGTAGTCTGATTACTGCGCAACCGCTGCCCCGAAAAAAAAGAGAAGGAATATCACCATGCGTGATAGCGCTCTCGACACACAGAGTGTAGGACATCCCAGACAAGAGAACAGCACGTTACAGATCCTACAAAAATATACTCGATTAGTGCTTCGAGTGTCTATACTCCTTTTGAGCCACACCTCGGTGAAATGACATCTAGGCTCAGTATATTTTCTTAGCGTTATCACTTACGATTTCTCAAGGCATTAAGTTCCCTAACTCCTTTTGATCGTGTTCACTAAAATGCTTGACTTCAAAAAATCTAATCTCTCAATAATTTCTACTGACCTGAGCAAGGTTGGCACTCTAAAGAGGCCTTCTTTAAAATTATAAGAATATCAGCTTTAGAGCATGAATATTTTTCTTATGTAAAAGCAATTGAGAAAAATGTTTTCGGTAGAGAGTTTTTTTTAAATAATTTAATTTTGGGTTGTTTGTGTATTGTCTTTATGGGCACTTAGATAAAGACAAAGCTAAACGAGACTTTCAATTATTTGATTTTTGTTCTGCGTAGCAGTCCTCACACTGCTGCACATGTGGAGTACGAACAAATCTCAGGTACCTGGGCGTACGTTACACTTACATAAAACTGTAATATACAGAAGGATGTACCAAAAATGCGACCTTACTCACCAACTCGCCAGTAATTGCCTGGGGATGAACTCCGGACAATAATCCGATGTAGGCCTACAGGGAATTTCTTTACCACCTGGTAAGGCTATTACGCACAAGGTCATTTTGAAACACCTGCTCAAACAATACGCGAATAAGTACGCTTTCATTTAAGGGACAGGCAACACTATTTGGTTTGTGTGATCCTACTCATTCACGTGTAAAGGCCCTGTCATATTTGACAGCAGTATGTAAAAATCTGGCATTATTTTCATAGCCTCTCCACTTCAAGCACTCTCTTCCAAACATATTACACCATTTCCATTATTTTACCTTTGTTTAGTTATTGAAAGTTGCCATGTTGAAAATCGGCGTTGCTTATGTCCAAGAAAATGCACATTAGCTATGTGCGCTTTATTTCGCGAGGCTAGTCATGCTTCCAGTATAATGGCGAAGGGATAAGAATATTAGTGCTGCACGTTTGTAGGAATAGAATGTAAAACCGTTTAGAAAAATCATCTCTTTGGAGTAGACTGGAATCTAGACGACGACCTCTGAAATGGGAATTACATAGGTCACTGCATGACGAAAATCACTCTGCCATAGTGATCGTGTATTGTGCATAGGTTCAAGTATAAACACTTACAAAATCTATATTGCTGAAAGCTTATTGGGCACACACTTTATCACAAGGACGAATGTTTGTATAACCATCATCTTGAGTGGTTTTGAACGCACGAGACAGGGGAATAATAAATGACTTCTTACAAACAGCCGCCAACTATAAAAACATTACTGTAGCATCCAAGATCATATAAGTTTATACTGCACGTCTCCCCCGTTGCCAAGTCTCCATACGAATTATCTAAGTTTCCCAATCAGAGCTTATACCTAGTGTGTTAGGTCTTATAACACGTTGTTGCACTAGTGAGGAAGATGTTTTATGCAAATATATTTTGAAGTGTGGATAAACCTGTAAGGCCAACGAAGAAAAAAATAACGCAGCCAACCTACGTGAACCGGGTTCGCTTCCCTCCGGGGCAACCCGGATTTTCGTATGTGAGAAACGTGGTAGATATAACCGTTAATCGTTGGGTTTTCTCCGTGCACTCCCTTTTCCCCAAGCTTATATTCCGAACCCATTTTCACCTCATTTCTCACTCACCAGTTCTCAAGACCTCAATCGCACGTGGGAATCGTGCCGGACGATGTCACTGGTCGGTGGGTTTTCTCTAGGACCTTCCGTTTCCCCCGCCCTTGCATTCCGGCGCTGCTAAATACTCGCCTTACTTCACCCTCATCTCAGCTCTCAAGATCATATATTAAGTAAACAACCGAAACCTCCTAACTCGTTCTTTCCTTGGACCTCATTATCTCTGTAAAAGAGTTACTAACATTTTTTTTTCTTCATATTTGGTATTAGGAAAATTTCCCACATCTCATCAAACGACATTCACTGCCAGTGAAGCAATAAAGTAAAGTTGTTACTAAAGAATAAAGAAATTTTCAAAATACTTTCTGTAATGATTAAGCACTTTAGTCAACATTTGCTCTAAACGTATAGAGAAGCAAAATTTTGATTGGCAATGTAGTAGTAATTCAGTGCGATTTGAATATGTAATTAAACAATCTTTACAATCGTTGACACTGGAAGGAATTATACTGTACGCATCTCGTCAGGTGCTACTTTCACGAACAGGCTTCTCGATATATAGCTTTATAAACCGGAAATATGGAATACATAACTGGTTAATTTATGGTTATTACAAATGATTATATGTAATTTTACGATTGCCACCTAATGGCGTGAGTTGTAACTACCAGTGGCCATCAGGTTAGAGCATCAGACTAAAGGTACGTATAGTCGCGGAAGTGGTAAAATTCTGACGCTGTTTATTAACATTCAGTTTATTTTCGAAGTCTGAGAACGTATATGTAGGACGCGTCGTCCTACGTCCATACGAGATAGTTCTTTCAGTCCCAGAATTTCAGAAAGTTGGCAACCCTACTCTGTGGTGTAGCCGACTCGAGAACCGACTTGTTTTGCGAGGAATATCCTGAGGTGGAGTGCCAGGAGAGCAATGTACATGTACCCGTATGTCGTGACCGTGTGGTCATATTATCCTACTCCTGAAGCACTTCGTCGGCACAGTTTTGCAACTACTGCCTGTTTCACTGCTGCTGCGTCTGTTGTTAAGGGCGGTGGCCCAGGATAAATGTGATATTTTGTGTGTTTACCGTGTAGCCTATTGTTCAACTTTTATACATTATAAAGAGTACGCTTTAAATTTTTTGAGCATATAGTTCTTGTATAAATACATGAAAAAATCATAATTTTACTGTTTTAGAAGAGTACAAATAATGAAAACTACCTTACGTACAGAAGTGAGATAACTCACACGGAAAGAAGATGCCAAGAACTATTTCAAGATGTCTATAAAATTGCAGTAGGAAATGTTTTTGAAATTTAAAAAAATTGCTGATAATAGGGAAATTCTTGCATGTTTTTTATTTTGGGCTGTCCCTTAATTTATAGAAAATAAATTTTCGTAAACATACCTTAAAATGAATTAAAAAAATATCTTTAAGTTCCCAATTTTTAATTTTCTGCAAATAGTTTGGTTTATTTGTACATTTTAAAAATGTAAAAATTTTAATTTGACAAGTCATTTTGCAGAAAAAATGTGATCTTAAAACACTTTACGTGAGGAAAACGTAGACACAGATAATGTTCACAAGTTGTACAATATATGATATATTTACACATTGTCCCATAGCGCGGGCATAAGATCCACACAATCCTGAGCGAAACTGGAGACGAAAATATTAGTGGCAAAATGTCGTACGATGACATTTTCCGTGCACAATGTGGCAACACAGCACGGAGTTATGTCCCCTCATTTGCGCGAAGGTCAACACGTTATGTACACTACACGTTGAACAAATGTTAGGACTGCGCGGGATTTTAACCCGTGCCCATAATATATGGCCATGCCAGTTTTAGTACGATATAAGTGGAATGCAGGAAGGTAGTAACCCCGTGCTGTGTTGCCACATTGTGCAAGAAAGAAGTAATCGTTCGACGTTTTGCCACAAACATTTTCGTCTCCATTTTAGGTCACGATTCACGTGGTGTGGTTCTTATGCGCGCGTTCTGGGACATTCTGTAAAAAATGACACTTTTTTCCGGGGAAATGCTCTTAAACTGCTTGTTCGTATCCAAGGGAGAAGTGGAGGAAAAAAGACAAGAATCTCTCTAATTGTTTGCGGTGTGTACGACTTGGAAACCGCCTGCTGGAGTGGCGGGTTGCCTATAGCTAATTATACGAGTACGGCGTCATCTTAACGCACGAGTAGTTTACTACCTTCTCGGCGCTTTGGCTGTGCTCCTCCTGTGTTCGGCAGACTTAGCCATACACTCGAGCATCGTCGATTAATAACTCGATATTTCTGATACCTACAATTGTAGAATGAAGACACGCGATTAAATTCAAGGAAAATTCTAAAAAGAAATTTAATATCTACTGAAAATTAAACTGAGCTCCGTACAAACAAAATACGGAAAATCTCCGAATTTTCTGTAGCTCCTGGTTTGCGAGAACGAAAAACATCGAGTCTACACGAAGCGTTCTTCACCTCTGTAACCACAAAATATTAAAGTTCCTTCTTTATTCTCTTTTTGGGGCATTTGCGTTACTTAAACGCATTATTTCAAATACCAATAGGTAGCAAAAGCACCAGCAACATTTGGCCACAATTAAAATAATCGGACATCACTATTAACTGAAAGTTAGGCCTACGTGCGTCACCTTCCTGTAAGAACATGTTTATTTTATAAACAAACTGTTGCAAGAACTTGTTAGGTGATAGTTAGAAGTCATGGACTCTAGAAATTTCAAATCACATTCATGTAGATAATATATCAATTTTACCAAATTTATTTTTTATACTTTCTAGAACATTAGCAAAAACCCAACATTAAATTTCGCTATCTGTTTTTATAGACAGTAGGTACGGAACAACTGACTAACCAGTTTACGGGAAGGTTCTGCAATTTCACGGCAAGCGGCAAGTTCGAGATATACGGAAAACTTGTTGCTAAATATGATATTTTAAGTATACGAATATTTCAGGATTTTCAGGATTACCAGCACTTCTTTGTGATTTCACGAGGATTTATTTAACTGCGTGGGTGTGTATAATATCGTCGTTACCAAGGGTAGGAGTGTATATCCAGTGAGGAGGGTTATTGAAAAAATCAAGAATTCCCCTTCAGTATGGCCGTATGCATGTGTGAAATTTCATCTTCAGCTGTTGAAGTTTCTGAGAATAAGAGGGGTGGGGATTTTTTTGTCTGTGTTTATTTAAANTTTTTAACTGCGTGGCTGTGTGTATCGTCGTTACCAAGCGTAGAAGTGTATATCCAGTGAGGAGGGTTATTGAAAAAATCAAGAATTCCCTTTCAGTATGGCCGTATGCATGTGTGAAATTAAATCTTCAGCTGTTGAAGTTTCTGAGAATTAGGGGGTGGGGATTTTTTTATCTGCGTTTACTTAAACGCTTCGTTACACACGCGTGTCCTTAGTAAAGCGATTTGCATGTTCGAGGGTGGAAAGGGGGAGTCCTAGTGTAAGCTCAAGGGATAGGGTTTACAAAGTAGAGTCGATCCAAAGTAGTGATGGAGTTAAGGTACCTGATCAATTGTGCTTTTACGTCCCCATCTAAATATAGTGTGTGATTATGTAGGGAAATATTCAGTATTTGTAAAAGGAGATCTTACGGAATTTCGAGCGTGTAATGTTTTCTAAATTGCCAGAATGACATGTGTGAGTTTGAGTGCCAGAATTTTGAAACTCGTTTTGAAGAGTGTAATATTTTCGCTTGTAGGAAGAAATTAGTAGTATGACCATTTTTATTTTGAATTTCTGCAAAGGAAAAATCTGAGAACAATTTTACTACGACTAACTAATGTGTTAAATTTTGATGAAGATTTTCGGATTGTCGATATTGTGCCTGTTCACATAGATAACCAGACTGGTAGAATTTGGTAGGAACAAAAGTAAGATGTCAGCCACCAGAACTAGTGAGTCAGACCAAGGCATTGCTATCTTGACCACTTGCTTGCATTTATGAACTCAGGAGGTAAAATTCATACAAGTAATTAAGTTAAGGTTGACTGAAAAATAAGTAGGTTGTGGTATAATATCGGAATGTAGTGCATGTCTGATCAACTGTTGCATGTTTA
Source organism: Clitarchus hookeri (assembly GCA_002778355.1). Classification (NCBI taxonomy): domain Eukaryota; kingdom Metazoa; phylum Arthropoda; class Insecta; order Phasmatodea; family Phasmatidae; genus Clitarchus; species Clitarchus hookeri. The sequence goes on from NQII01002347.1 coordinate 122,230, forward strand.
AGCGCTAAGAAAGAAACTTTATGAAGGCGCTAATAAATCGTTTTGCTCTTGATGAACGTGGTTGATGATTTTGCGTAAGTATTTTAGTCCCTAAGTGTTCGCTTTCAACACGATGTCCGTAGACCACAGGGCAACGATTTACGTAAAATGTTTTGGCATGTTCCGTAGCTAAAAATTTTTTTGATAATTTAAAAAAGTAAATGCAAAATATTATAATAAATTGAAAAAAAATTACGAACACTGCTATAAAGTGTAAATTTATATTATATGAATTTTTTTATTGTTATTCCAGCCTTAAGTCTGAAATTTGTGAGAAGTTTTTAAAAGTCACGCACTTTAATATTCAACTTAGTTATTTACTTTGGTAAACAAGGAGGACAAAATAAAATATTTGCCCTTAAAAAAACATTTTTTGGCAGAATGAAACAGCTCAACTATAAAATACTGTGCATTTCTGAACACGACGAACTATAAACACTAGAAACAAGAACTGTACGTGAAGCTGGCCGCACTCTCTAAAGTCCCTGTCACACTCTCTAAAGTCCCTGTCAAACTGTCAAATTTTTCCGTCAAATTGCTTCCAATAAGGTATGTCAAATAAAAGTGGACGATTATGACGTCATCTAAACGTATTAGACGCTGCCATATTTGTCTGAGGAAGTTGGATGGCTTTAGTTTACATCAAAACTTTAAGATTGGACAGGTTCTAAATTATTTTTTATGGTTGACGGTCTCAGCCAATCCGAATTGTGCACGACAAAAATCGACTTCAAGAAACTTAAAAATAACGAACAATTGCTGGAAACGAAGTAGGTTATGAAGATAATTAATTTGTATGGAATTTGTCTAGGCTTGAATTCTATTTTAAGTGAATAATTCACAAAAAATTGTGAACTCAGAGGCATTAAATTTCATTGTGCATGAAACATCTCTGATAAATAAAATTTTGAATTTAGTAAAGAAGCGAAAATAAATAACAAAATTCCTTCCATTTCTTCCTTTAATTGAATGCATGGAAAAACAAAAACAATATCTCACTATGAAAATAGTTTTGAATAATAATTCAAATTAGATTCCCTCAGTAAAAAAAAAAAAAAATCATCAGCGTCAGACATTTTCAAACACATTCAAGATAAGCAGATAAAACTTGGCGAAAGGAAAAATTTGATGGCCGTATTTTGTCTTCAAATTTTATTGTCAAATATACTTGAAGGCAAAAATTTGACGGTGTGACAGGAGCTTAACATGGCGATCAAATAATATACATTTGTCGTTACAGCTGGTGAACTTCGAGTGGGCGAGCAAAATGGAGACGTGACGTAAATAAAGTGCAACAGCCAGTGAAGTGTTCATGTCATCACAGGCTCACATGGATGATTCGCACCAAGCCTGCTGGAAATAATAGTTTCAGCACATACTTTGGATCAGTGTCGAAACCATTAAGTATGAATGTGCTTTGCAAAGGCATCAGTAGGGATGTACGGACTGAAGTTCGTTAGTTTCCAGAGAGTTTAGTGGCTGTGTTCGTTGTGGTCCCAAGAAAATTTTAACGACCTTTTAAATGTATTTTGAAACGTTTATTACGTTGTAGATTACAAAGTTGTTTATAGTTTGCCAATTATTCTAACTGCGTAAAGCGAGTGCGTAAATAAGCTGTAATTTAAAAAAAATTATTATTATATTACGAAAAATATAGCATCTTATATTGGAAAACTGAGATGTCATACAACTCCGTTTGCCCCGCAGACGCGTTAACTATAGCCAGCCAGTAGGAACCCGACATCTTGAAGGATATCGTTAAGGTGTGGAATTTTGGTTTTTAAACCGGAGATCCAGATGATTATTTTCCTGAGGGAGGGATGAATGGAAATCAAGGGGTGGAAGAGGCGACATTGTAATGGCGAGGAGGAAGGGGACAAAGCATTTGTCATTCTCTGCGCACTTTCCTCCAGGACCTCGGGCCAGAGGATTGCTTCATCTACGCACATTCTTCCCGTTAAAGGAGAATGGAATTGGAAGAAGCGTTGAGAGAAGGCAAGGATCCTTCATTTCCTTAAAAATAAATTTCTTCCCGGAGATTGGAATGGCTTTTTTTATTCCTTCCGATGAATGATAAATCAGGCGAAAGGATCCCCACCTTGACAAACTTTTACCGTAGACACTAAGTTTAATGCCTTTTTGCTACCATATAGTGTGGACAGCGTATGGCTGTGTAACTTGCTTAACAAACACATTATCATCCTGGTTTTTTTTCCTCGTAAACTAAGGGTCTTACGCATTTTTACAAAAGAGTATTTTCTACTTAGTTTTGATCACAAATTCGTGTGGTGCAGTGCGTATCCGTGAACTACGTGAGTTTCTGTAGCGTAGATTTTTATGTATGTTCATAAAAGCATCCCCAAACCTCTTGTATTAAGGGTGTGTACCTACCTCGGTAATATCGCAAAGCAGTAAGTCGTATTATGTTTTTCGTGACACTTTGTATAAATAGTGACATTACAAATTTGTACCATTTAGTCTGCAACAACCTGCATACTCTGACATACTATGGCAGACCCAGTAAACAGGCCAGTTTTTGTAGCATCGCAAAGACATTCAGCCACTGAGAAATCCTGTGTTACAGGAACACACATTATATTTTATTTTCGTGTAAATACCTGTTATGCGTAATAGAGACGATTTGAAACACTGAGAGATACAAAATTTCAGTTTTTATTTCGCAATAAACATTTACATTAACAAAGAGTAAACAAAATCACAGAGTCATGGATAACTAACATGGTAAAAAACAGATGACTTAGAAACTACAAGTTCACTTAAAAATGTAACTGTATTCAGTAACATTCAGTGTCAGAAGATTGGTCATCCATAGCATGCCTGCAATTCTGCATACGTGACTTTCAGTTTTCCATTTTGTCTTCTATGCTGGATATTTTAAAGCCCTTTACTGTTAACAAGCCCCTTGAGATAACGCCAAAATACTTCTGGCACACAAAGACATAGTAAAATCATACTGGTAAAAGTATTGGTTCTTCCGTTTTGATTTCAGTAATTTCATAGTTAATTTTTGTATTTTATGATGTTATAATTGGGCTACTATAGGCATCCAATCGAACATGCTTACTGGTTTCTGAGCTTAAAAAACGATAAAGAGTGCTTATAGAATAAGCAACAGAAGTTCAATGTGTGTCTGGAGGTAGAGAATGTAGCCTTACGAATTACCAAGGCATTTATAGGTCTCTTGTCAATGTATATTTAGTGTAATCACGAACCCATCGTTAAGTCTTTACTTTAACAATACATAACTCTCTATCGTGGATATCCTGATCACAATGCAATACGCAATGTCTAGTTAAAGAATATATGCAAAATCGTTTAATGAGAATTGTCAGAGTTTACATTTCCATAATTATTATGGAATTTTATATCAGTCCCCATACCCATGGTCGTCAAAGTGTTGTAGGAATTGTAATTTATGTATTAAACTGTTTGGATTGCATCGTAGCCGTGGTACATTAAAATGAAATAGAGTAATCATTTCATGAATATCTCGGCCAGAGAACTGAAGTAACACAAGTACCCATTATCAAGGATGTATTCTCACCAGATGGTCTTGTAATATTTTCCCCTTTGCAGAGTAACGTAGTCAAATGCTAAGTAGTTAGAAAATTCACAAATTTTCATCTGCTTTAGTTATGCAGAGGAACAGAACTAAAATAAAATTTTTGACTAAGTAAGTTGTGAAGTCCGTCGCATTAATCTGCTATGAGTTTACATGAAAATGGGATATATCAGATTATCGTTTTAATGATTTGCTATGTGTTTACCCGANTTAATCTGCTATGAGTTTACATGAAAATGGGATATATCAGATTATCGTTTTAATGATTTGCTATGTGTTTACCCGAGTATTCTAAATGGTTGACCAAACTTCATCACAATATACATTACATATCTCTGCTAAATCAACATTATAAATGTTTACTTATGTCTAATGTGATGCGGTTTACATTGAAGACACACTACCGTGTTATAAAAAAAATAATGCTTTTCGTTACAAACATTTTTCTAGTATCATTGCATTTACTACTTTCTGCAAATTACGTTCAACATAAGTCAGCGAATTACCTTAAACATTGGTGTCTTCACAGTAAACTACATGTAAGTTCTACTGTTTACATTCGTGACAATTTCACACATACTGTAACTTGGTGTTCAAAATTTACTTTTCCAAACGTACTAGTAATTTAACGATTATCGCTCTAACACATTTACAAAATTATATTTATATAACTTATGTTGGCAATGTTACTTTCTCATCCAAGCTTTAAAAGACTAACTATAATCATTTAGAAATTGCTTGGCATCCATGCAATGAATGCTGTACTGGAATACCAATACTAAGAATAATTGCACAATTTCTGCAAATGTTATTCACAATCCCATGTACATTTCTGTACGTCACCAACGCCTAAAACTGGCAGACTTAGGTTCTTTATGAAAGATAGTTATGAAAACAAATATACAATCATAGAAATACATTAGTTCCTTAGGAGAGTATGTCCTTTTGAAGTTGGAGCCGAAACAGCAGTTTATTGCACAATAAAGAAATCATTTAAAACTGGGAAGTGAGTGACTAGTGGCTGTTTTGCCAGAACAAGCAAAGTTCTAACAAAGACACCATGTAGTCACCGAACTTCGGAAAAAACTGAAACGTTTATAAATTTGTTACACATGAAATTGTAGAAATTATGATTTTATCTAATATAATCACACATCTACATCTGATGATGTCACAAGGTCGACTAGCAGTGTACTGTTAAACCATTCTTGCAAAATCACATATCGATTAATTATAAATACAAAACCATAAAGCACTTTGTGATAGAATCATTTAGACACTATTCTATCTTTCGTTCACCTTCTTGTGCAAGTAGTTTGTTTACATTAGCGATTTATAAAGTTATGTAGTTCTCGTACATGTAATTATGCTGATATTTTTAATTTGAGAGTATAAAACAGATTTTAATTCTGCTTAAGCGATTTGTTAGGTTAGTAAATGTTTGTGTGTTGTGGTGGAATTGAGTGTCAGGCATGCTGCAACATGCAAGTTCTGCTACTGTGTGAAGTGTGTGCATGGGACTTGAATACAAGAGGGTGTTCACCTTCTTGTTCACAAAGTATGTTCTGTCTGTATCAGGCTTTAAATAACGTGTAAAATTCTGCAGGTGAGTTTCTAGCTCTTTCTAGCTCTACACGCTAGACCGAAGACCATTTTCCGTTGGCTTTACCCTCCGGCGGATACAGAAATTTCTACCTGACTTGGCCTCCCACTTTCAGGTATGAATTTCGGTATCCACCGGCCACCCAATTTCATTGCCATAAGTATTGCGTTCATCATTTTCAAAGGCTGCAACCTGCGGCTTGCCAAAAGTATAATGGATATATTTTACATTTCAAGCAAATTTATATTATATTCAATAATAATTTGCTTCGCAAATTTCTATAACATCTAACAACTTATATAAAAATATAACGCTTTAAATTTATTATTACTTAATATTTACAAATACATTTTATAACTTATTTATTCATAACTTTTGCCTAGTACTACTTAAAAAAAACCCTGTTTTATTGGTAAATTACGTATGATTTCAGCAAAATTTATACTGCTTACTATGTACACATTAAATTCAGGTTAGTTAAAATAAATTAAATTTACTGGTACTTTATTGACCCCGTTTCATTTTCAAACCAGCATAACAAAATCAGAGTGAAAGAATACAACTGGAAATGCACTGAAGACATGTGCGCCTCATATTCTGAGTGAAACTGTCTCCAACGTGTCCGACTCTCGTACAGACAATGTTCTAAATAAACAAATGTAACCTTTAAAAAGTTTTAACTTCAAAAAATTTTTATTTTCCAAATCAAAATAAGTACGAATATATTGAAAAATGTTAGTAAAGTTCTTGAAATTGAAAAAATATTATTTTTCGTTTCATATGACATGTCTATGACATACAGACGATTTTTCAATGATTAATTACCAAGATTTTACTTATTGGTTCGACCTGAATTCGCACAAGACTTAAGCACAATGAAATATCTTTTATCCAAAAATTTTGCTTGCACAGTGTTATTCAAATTGAATATAAACGTTTATACCTATCATTTCGGATATGTGCTTTCATTTCACTCTCTTTATTCAACGAGAAAACATGTCGCGTGACAGTGATTAAAAATATGCATTTCAATAAATAAATTGTTCCTTGCTAGTTATTACAGTCTGCGTTAGAAGTTTTTTTAAATTCACAAGTATTTTGTAATATTGAATTACCTAGAACTTTTTTCTTCTCATCTTGCTTCTCGTGCCAATGGTTTTCTGTAAGCCTAACAGCAATAAAGAGCTACAGTATTTTGGAAAATGTTGACAAATGAAAGGAAATTGTAGTCGTGTACACAATATATTGAGCAATGCCACATTAGTGATGTCTTTGCAAAAAATAAGAACTAAGAAACCATTTAACTATTTTTGTAACCAGCGGACAATATAGAATTTTGTCATCACCAGACATCACACTATTTTACGAACATTGTGGTTAATATTTTGCTGAATATTGGTAGCAGTTCCAGTTACCTGACAGTTACTTATTCCTTGTGTTTACTTTAACACGTTTAGTTTTTGCAAAAGCCGACAGTGGTTGCGTGTATTCGTAGCTGTTCAGTGCTTAGTAAAATTAATTCAAACGCCTTACACGTTACTAAAGATAACTTAGGAATACATTTTTGTAAGTTTGCACTGGAAAATGTCAGTTAAGTTCCAGTATAATTTTCTACACTTTTAGATTAGTTTATTGTTAAATATGTGTTTCACTTCCATGAAATCGCAGTTGAGATGAAAGTTTATTAGTATCTAAAATACGACCATACGACTTCAGCTATAATACGAAAACTATTTTTAGATTTTCTATTTATGGAATTGCATTCAAAAATATGTTAAACAATAATATACTTCTCTTAAACAGCACCCTATTCTTACGAGTACTTAAAGAGCTATAATTTTAAAAGTTAATACCTTAATATTGGCGGTTACAAAGTTACTTAAAAATTAACAGAAAAAGAAATATTTCAACGAGAAAATGGCACAGTTCACAGTATGACTGCTACTTCAAACTAAGAAACACAGCAGATTAATCACAAGTAAGATACATCATCACAATTTACTGCAAGTAATACACACTGTACGTCATATATCTGAGTAGCTGAAAGACTGTATTGTTTACTGTAACCATAAAAAATTACCAAGTCAATTTCATTTCAAGACCACTCGATTTTATAGAATTTATTAAAACGGTTTCTTCACATAGCCAAACCGCTTTAAACAGTTTTTATTAGTGAAATGCTAATGAAAATCAGGGCAACTTGAGTTCAAGACAACTTTATTCCACGGCTACTTGATTTTAAAGCATTTATAAACAGTATACTCAAAGAGCATAAAACAGTCTTGGTTAGTAAAATTCTAACGATAATCAAGGCAATTTGACTTCAAGGTTACTTGATTTTACAAAATGTATTAATACGTCTGCTTTATGCAGTCTTACAGCTTAAAACAGCCTGGTTAGTAAAATTTTAACAATAATCAAGGCAAATTGATTTTACAAAATATATTAATACGTCTGCTTTATGCAGTATTACAGCTTAGAACAGCCTGGTTAGTAAAATACTAATGATAATGAAGGCAACTTGATTCCTAGGCAACTTGATTTTACAAAATTTATTAACATGCTTTCATTATACACTCAAAAAGCATAAAACTGTCTTGGTTAGTAAAATACTTATGATAAGCCATACAACTATACTTCAAGGTAATTTGACTTCAAGGTAACTTGATTTCAAACCAACTAGATTTTATAATAACGTCTGACCTACACTCATATTTACAAAACGAAATGTCGTAGAAACTATCTTGCTTAGTGGAATGATAATGATACGTAAGGCAACGTAAAATCAAGAAAACAGAAATTTGATTCAATTATTAGCACAAGCTGTATAATTTCAAGGCACAAAATTGTATAAAATTACCGAAATCTTAATATTTATCAAGGCTATGTGGTAATACAGTTTATTGTAATACATGCTTGTTCCATAATTCGTGGCATAAAAAATATCATTACAATTAAAAATAGTTGATACAATTTACTAAAATGACGCAGTCACCCAAATGGGATGAGTGTCTCTGATATGAAATCAATGACGCCGGCAACACCTTCCAATTTCCATTGTAGTTTTGACGACTCAGGTGTCTCTCTTCTCCGGAATACGCAAGCTGAAAACAGCAGCAAACCCGTTTGGGCGCAGACGCTTATAAACACGTAGAGAGAGAACAAACAGGCATGGGCGAGACTTGTCCATAAAAATAAAATGATGTCTCAGGTCTGCCGACAGTCAGCAGCCAAACAGCGGTTACACCAAATACTTCACAACGTCATTTTGACCGTGATTTGTCTTGTTCGAGATGCTTAGACCTGCGAATTTCGTGTTAAAATTTTATTTTTGCAGCAGATCGGGAATTCAGACTTACATAGCGCACTTATCTCTTTTATGACTAAACCCCAGTTAGCACAGAATTCTGGGGAAATTATGTATTTTTGTGGATAGCTGATAAACCCGAAGACCGTATTCACTAACCGAGCAGCGTCACTTAGATTGTGAAAAGTGGACACGAAAGAGGATCGATGTATGAATTTGCAGCTTCTGCCTTAGCGCTTGCGTAATTTAACTCATAGATTTGTTTACAATTTAACAAGTCTCTTGTCGCCATGACGAGGTTATTAATCACACTAAGCAAAAGACAAGACAAAACATTAATAATGTAAGAACTTATTATTAATTACCGGTACACGCCAGCTATCAAAACATTTCAACCATTAGTACCTCCGGAAAAACTTCGGTCGCCTGTTAAAACGATTACCATGAACCTTAGTATGATGTTTTGCTTGCAGAGACAATAAAAAATGTATTTTTAACGTTGGCTGCAGGTAAATGAACGGTAAAGTGGCCTAAGTTGTTTGAAAATTAAAATCGATTTAACTATTAGACAGACTAACTTATGCTGTTTCGTATTTCTGCGTTTTTATATAGCCAGTACGTCTGCCAGCCGTGTAGGTATGTTGTTTGCGAAGGTGAACCTCTATCGGCACAGCACGCAAGCACACGTGCAAAAAGCGCAATAATAATAGGACGGGGGTCCACTTCATCAATCAAAGGCTGTCGGCGTATACGCGATCTGATACCAGATGATCTGACAAACACCAGCGACTCGCCTCAAGGGCGTCTTCCGCCGGCCTTGCCTTTCAAACGTTCCCTCCCATGTTGGAATCTTCCTCAAGCTCGCTAGCCATTCGATTAGGTAACGTCAGTGAGTTGGAATCGTTCAAGTATGTACGTTTTGATTCAGGCAGTTTGGAGTTGGCAAGCTGACGTAATATTGGCGATACCCGTGACGATTAATAAAACACAACGGGCCTTTAACTTTTTGAGGTAGTGTGGCACCTAACCCATACTCGCTGATAGTGCAACAATTTAACGACAGTTTATGTTCGCTAGGATCTGCTGTATTAAACTTGTAATGGCAGCAGCTACCGTCGTAATTACTGATCGCGCGGAACAGCAGTATTTGCACGGGTTTCATTAAGGCACCCATCCACCTGGCGTCTGGCCTTGGTCGCATTGTGTTTGCAATACACGTTTATAAAACAAACTGCTTCGCCCATGCACAAACTGTTTGCTCACGAAGATAAATAACTATTCAGACTAGGCTGGAATACAACTGTTAACAGATCACGCTTACTGCACGCATTATTTCGAAGCTCTTGAACATAGTCAAGAACGAAATATTCACACTGTCGTGGCTTGGCTGAATTACTGTGAAACTGAAGCGAGCGTTGCCGTATTGTTTCCGCTGGGGAAATGGTAGGGTCACCGCTGAAAACCCGATAGGCATGTGCAGCACGACAGAACACTGCACGCTAGTTCAGAGCCATGCGCGTAGCGGAAACGCGGCACTTACACGCGCTTGAAAATCTCGTCCTTATCGCTCCCGCGCTTCTCGACCTGTAAAGTGGAAAAAAAACTCCAGGTCGATGGGCCCCTCGAGGCGAACTTTCCCCCGTCATATTGAATATTCGATTTTTCTAGCCCAACCAGCTATTAACCTTACGCAGCAGTACCGACAAAAGCAAACTCGTATTTAAGTCACAATGTTAAATTTGCCATATTTTGACAGGATTGAAATCGTGACACAATTATGAGTTCGTGGTTACCGTAACTTGTACGTGCTGCAGTGTATGGTCAATATATAGTAGGGGTATAGGGATACATTAGGAATTTACTATTTTTAAAGCATAAACGAGCTACGAAGAGGTTGTGAATCCGACGTTGATGATGTTAAGTATAGGCCCGCGAGTGTTGGTACTGCGTGCGTTTCGCCCAAGTTCAACGACCCGACAACACCACCCGAGGCGCGTGGCTGCCGCAGAATGACACGCACGACACTGAAGTAAAGCCGTCGAGTAGACGTAGCGGCGAAGCCTGCTGCTGACACCAGGAGAGTGGAGGCTCCCCCACTGGCGAGGACGTGCGCGGTGTCAGGGGGAGCGTCGACGCGGGGCGGCTACGCAGATATGTCCTCCAGCAGCAGCCCCTCGGCGGCGGCGGCTGCGACGGCGGGGGTGGACGGCTTCTGCTNCGGGGGTTGTTCCACCTCTGCACCTCGCCGCTGCCGAACAACAGGAACACCAGGCACGACGCGAACGAGATGCCGGTCACCACGCCGAACACCGCCCGCCACTGCGCCATCGACGACAACTGCGGCAAGCGCGCGCACACACACACTCAGTATTTACACTGTGGGCTGATTACCTAAACTGAGCACTTTAGAAAGCCCTACTTAGAATCTACTTTTACACGTATCGTGTATCCATCATAAGTAAAATTAAAACTGCCGTCGGCCTGATCACTTATTTGTGCGTCGATGGAGCGAAACTGTGCAATTATTAGAAAAAGAAAATATTTTACAAATGTGCTTATTCTTACATTAAAGTGCATTAAACTAAGCAGGAGGTGAAGGAAATAATTTCAGTATTCACAAATGTCTACGTTACGCCTTTAATTCAACTTTAAGACATGAAACTACTTTCTCTCCACCGTCGCCAACTTCACTGAGAACATAACATACAGAGTGCTCGTTAAAATATATGGAGCCAGGGGTTGTGACATTTTTCAAAGGTTTTTAAAAGTGATCGATTAACCGCGAACTGTCTATAAATGTATGAAGTCTCGGCATATAAATATGTTTTAAGGCTACTCTCTGAAGAGCTCAATTTACATTGAAACAGCTATAGTTAATGCCTGTTTACTGTACAGGCTGGATAATTTTCGTCACTTTGATAAAGAGTACAATTTGTTGACTTCCGGTACAAAATACGCTAAAATGGTTAATGGTGAATTTCGTGCTAGCACTGGCAATCTAGCCTGATGATTTTTTTAAACCCCTTAGAATAAAACATTAACATGCTAGTTAGTACTGGACATGTTTTACCTCTCGCCCACAGGAAAATAAACTTTATTATTGCTATATTCTGAATATATTCTATTTCATATACGTAAAAATGTACTGTAACATATCCATGCGATTTTAGATGTCGAGGTCATTCAAAGTAGTTGTAAATATATTACATTGTGTTTAAATGTTTTATGGAAATACCAATTTAGAAATGTTTCGGGTTGTTCATTAGTTCAACTACTAGCTCCTAAAAATTCTGTTTTGTTATAATTTCATGCGAGATTAAATGGGTTCATCGCAGCTTAGGTTTTTATAGGCCTATGTTCCTGCTGTAACTTGTAAAAAACTGACCACTGTTCGAGTGTGGAAGGCATTTGAGAGTTCACCGGCAACGAAGTAATATCGGAAACAGTAGTATACCTCGCTGGCCACTAATCCCGCCGTCAAATTCCCCTTTACCCTCGCAGAAATTGTACTGGTATTAGAAACTCCAATATTATGTGGCTTCCCAATGCCAGTAATTATTTACACGTTACCTTTCCTATTACAAGTGGTGACTTCAAGATAGACACCTAGGTGTGACGTCATGAAACAGTGTGATGTAATTGCATGTTTCTGGGAGACTGAAGCTTCGGGAGTCATCACGGAAAATTGGGGAAGGAATTAGGAAGCTGTAGGTTCCCAAGGATGCCGTTCTGCCATTTTGCAGGAATGGAAAATTAATCTTATTTCAGCTTAATTGCGCTTTAAAGTACTAAATATCCCAGAAGGAAAGGCCTCGTTTTACGACATCCATTAATATCGGAATTTCAGTTACTTACAATTTGTTTCGCCGTAGCACGAGTCCTAATGTAATCCATGGGTGACAAAACAGAATGCGTAGTGTAAGTAACCCTGCTGTCATTCAATGCTTTTCCTGCACTGAAATAAACAATGATTCACTCTCGGTTTCGATCTGTTTCCTTTTTTCGAAAAACATAGAATCTCCGAGCAAAATTATCCACACATTTCAGCATACACAAGTCTTCTTTCCCGTGAATGAACTTATATATACAGTTTGTTCACTCCTTGCTGGTGCCATAGCCTTTACTCTCCTGGGGAGGAGTCTGAATCAGAATTGACATCCATACTTCAACAAGACCAGTAACTATGTAGGCGACGTTTTTCAGCTGTTTGGGCCTGGCCAAGAGAATACCGTTGCCGTCCATTCCAAATGTTTCAAGTGGGTGTGATTAAAGGTATTTGTGAATTTTTATACGTTATTTACACATAAAAACATTATTTCCAAATATTTTGCTACGTGGGTGGAAGCAGAGCCATTTTCGCTTTAAATAAATACACATTTAAATATTCCTACAAAATAACTCGATATTTGGACGGGATATTTGGACGGGAGTGTTGCCGTTTTGACTATCATGATGACCATCATTCAACTCTTGACATAATAACGTAAGCCCTGAATCCTCAACAATGTCAGTAGAGGCTGCAGTAATTGAGACCCAAAACTACCAAAGCTGGCCAAACCACGAAAATTGTTCCTAAACATCAGTACCAAACTTCGCAGTGTCTGGGCGCTAATAATCATATACAGTATTTTTGAACCTCGATACATGTAGAACACTTCTCACTAGTATAAACATGTAAAATTCATGTAAATTCCCAGAAAGGTGTAACACACATTTAATTCTTATATTATTACGCCATTGAACCAAATAGCAATTGCTGTTTTATTTTTGTATCACTGGTGAAATGATTAAACATGAGAGACGTTGATCTGTTTCAAGGCCAATGCTACAACCACGAGTGCAAAATTTATTGATTGGCCAACGGAAAGAATCTTTTGTGGGATACACCAGTCATCTCGAGGAACTTCTCTTACATACCATAGCACTTTTGGGTTTTACAGTTGACTGCTCTTTATCATGATGTTTTAATTTTTTTCCTACTGGAATTCAGGCTTTCGAAGCCAAATGACTAAATGCTCAGTAACCCTAATTCTTAAATTACTATCTATTGCAAAAAAGTCACAGTACCTCACCCAAAACAATTAATACGCCTATATTGTGACGCCTCTGGCGTCCCTATATTTTATTCGTCAGAACACACGCTCTGGCAAAGCTCGCAGGCGGACAACGACAATAAAGATTAAGGGTTAGCGGACGTGCCGGAAGAGTGACGCCAGGAGGGCGCGACCGCAACTCGCAGCTGCTAAGGCGTGCTACCAAAGGTTTCTGCACATGCAACTGCTCCTGCACGTGCAGACGACATCCGGAGACAACGGAAGGCACCAGGGCGCGGACACAGCTGCATTTTGCAGCTGCCCAAGGGACACCGAGATCCCACCACCAGCTGCGTCTGTCCCGGGCTTGTACCGCAATAAACCATGAGAGCTTTTAGCGGGCATGCGGGAAGGAGAGCGGCCATATCAGGGGACAGCGGAAGGACTATGTACGAACCCACGCCGGACCCACGTGCGCCAGAGTACCACACACGTGTTTTATAACCCAGGGGGACGACAAGCACCCCGGGCCACGTGCAGAGACAGGGCAAGTTGAATATGGCGATGGAGCCTACATAACCACGAGGAGGAGGACCAAGCATGGCAGTCGGCCGACGGAAACCGAGGAGGACGGAGAGAATCCACGAGCAGACGACAACGGCAGCCGGCCGTCGTCAGACGCAGAGTACTGCGTGGACCCGAGAAGGAGGAACTTCGAGGCCAGGCGCCGAGACGCCCACCAAGTGCGAGAGCAGTTCCAAGTCGCCAGCCGAGGGAAGACAGCGCCGCAGTGTCAGATAAGTAGTTCTACACCAAGTGTGAAGAATCTTCCCCCCCCCCCTCCCCCACGATGCAAAATCGCCGCGCCAAGTATCACGTTATCTACATACAGAAAAGGGAGGGCGTTGTCTCGTGAGTTCATGTACCAGTTAACCTGTTCAAGCAACAATAAAACTCGAGTATGTGAACTCACAACTAAAGTGTATTTTATTAGTAAATTGGACCTAGAGACAATAGTGTCGACGTATTCCTCCGCCCTATCACTGAGGGCTAGCATTAAGTGCTGGCGCATCACGCCGAGGAACAGATTCAATACCTATTTGCAAACTTCAGCATTGGCGGGTATCAATTGTTCCGTGGTTACGAGTTGTATGTCTGAGAAGGTGCATGCATTATCAATAGAATCGTCAGGGCTTGTGGCCTAAATTCGAAACTTATCATAATGCTGCTTTCTCACTTAAGTCATTCGAAACAGCACTCGTCAAGTTGGGGGGGGGGGGCTAATTCTTAAGGCTACTTACCTACAATAAACTGATATTTTCCCTTGATAAAAGACCACACATGCTCATGGTAACTCCTTTCGAAATCGTTATCCCCCTTTACTTTCAGTCCCTTGATATTACTGAAAAAATAGAACTTTCAAATATTTCTCACTGTGGAGTTGTTTTCGCTCGCCATAAATAGAAAATTCTTTGAAAGTCTGATATAAATTGCTTCACTCTCGTAGCGCCATTCCTTAAGACTTTATTTTATATCAACAAGATTTTACCAAGGTTCTACTCTCGAGTGAAGTATTGGTAAGAAAAGGAACCTCAGTTTATAGCAGTATGAATATCAGCAAAATTTGTTTACCGTACTCAAATATGAACTGTAAAAATTATATAAGGAACAAGTAATTACAAAATTTAATTTTCTTTACCTGGTGGAGTTTCAGATGTAAGTTTTAATATTTGACTGTCAAGTATAGACAAATAGTATATTTAAATACTAATTATGCTTTCCTTATTTCTAAAGGCAGTTACACAAACAGGAAATTATATTCTCCATACCAATAATGGCCTCATGCAGTCGGCAAAACCGATTGACTTACGAGTATTCAAAGAGAGCACGTTTTTTTATTTTTCATACGGTGACGTTGAATAGCAGATTAACAGTTTCTTATGTTAGCGACAATGTTGTATTTTGAACGGTGGCTTAATGTAATGCCCAAAAATGAATTCACATCACAAATCACAGAAATGAAAAACTTCCGATAAGTTTTTAGTATAGGCAGAATTAATTCGACAGAAAATATTTTTATCATTTTTCTTATTAACATGACGAAAACCATGATTCAATAAATTCCCATTCTTCGAGTAACGGAGTTCTTCATAAATTCACTTCAGATATATTCATTAATCGCCTGCTGTCAAGCAGTTAATATTTAATGCTCAGTCTAACATAATTAGATGTAGATACATATCTAGGCCTTAAGAGAATCTTTACTTCAATGGTATTTTTGTTTTCTGCTTATTTCATTATGTTAATATTAATAAGAAAGGCGAAAATCAAATTAATTTCCGTGTATAATATTTTCCTGTAGGAACAAATACAATGATGTATAAATGAAATGGCCCGTTAAGATTTAAAATAAGTGTTCACCATTCTGCTGGCATCACGTATTGCAAAATTTTTTTATAAACTTTCAACAAATAAAGCGAAACATATTGGCAGTAAAGAAACTTATTTACGTAAGCTGCTCTTGAAGAAGGTGTTCAACAAAAGAAACATGGTCTCCTTAAATCAGTCAATTGAAATTAAAGTATTAGTGATCACCGTAGTTCTCAGTTTAATTCTTTGCAATTCTTTAAAGAGGACGTAATTCACCCGAAAAAATATCTTTGTCGCAGTGAAATCGAATCTAGCTTCTGTTGGCTTATAGAAAATCACTGTAACTTATCCTATCCGACAACACAGTAATGTGGGCGGCTGCTGAAAAACTTGATTTCTCGTAAGAAGTGAAAAGATCACATATAGACTTTCTTCGAGAATTTCCTGGCAGTAAGACAAATATCAGAAACCCAGTCAGGAAATGCTCATTTCTCAACTATTGTTATGACAGTGTGTGTGTGAGAGAAAGAGAGAGGAACGACAGTTGTTCAACTAAAGGTTTTTTATCCTTTCCAACGGCGCACAATAAGTAAAGAGCGCCGAAAAGTTTAAGTGATTTTCTTTTGGATGAAACACATGTAACTACGAATGTCACGTAGTCTTTTCGCTACTAATGTATACACATATTACGTAACTGTAATTGTTTATGATGACAATTGCAGTAAAGTGGAGTGGAGAGATTTGGGCAGCTCTTTACATCGAGGTCTTGAGAGTCGATAAGTGTGATGTGAGCAGCGCTGGAATACTAGGACGGAGGGAACGGGATATCCCCGAGAAAACCCGCAGACCAGCATCATCGCTCGGCACGATTTCAGTGTGTGAAATAACTGTCAGAAATGGATCCCCCTGGAACATTTGCAAGATTTAATTGGAAGTGTTTGAAAGCGATTGAAAAAATATTTCTTTAAAAGTCAGGTAGGGAAAAATATGAGTAAGGAGCAGCGCCGGAATGCAAGGGTGGGGGAAACGGGAGATTCCCGAGAAGACCCGCCGACCAACGGCATCGTCCGGCACGATTCCCACATGCGAAATTCCGGGAGTGACCCCGAATCGAACCTGGTTCGCCTAGATGAGAGGCGAGTAGTCTAAACACTGAACCACCGCGGCCCCACAGTTGCAGAAAAACCCTTAATCACAGACACAGAGTAGATAAATATACAGAGAGGGAATGGCGTGTCGGTTCCTTTGATGTGGGCGAACCCATTCTCTGATTGGCTGGGTTAAGCTCTGGGAACGGGTCTTTGGTCTGATTGGCTGCTGCATGCTGCGAAATGTTCCCTGTTGGCTTGGCTGCTGGATGGCGCGTAGGTTACCAGGCGCTGATTGACTTAATGTTTCAAACATTTTGCTTGCTAGTGACGCCATTTTGCTGGCGTTTGTGGCTGGAGTTAGTGGAATGTCACAGAACAGGTACTTACACGAAAGTTAAATATCGTTGCGAACCTTAGAATGAAAGCGTACTCGATAGTTATTCGCTGCGCGAGGATCTCTGGTTTTGTATTTTGTTAGCTATGTCATGCTGTAATAAATTCTCTGGATTATGTTATGTGTTAGGCTATCGTCTAGCCAGTTCATGATTGGCGAAACGATGTTATTTCTTTTTGCTAATTAATCACGTCAACTTATTGGCGCGGGTCTCTGAAGTTCTGGATGAAAGTTGCCGTTTACTTTCTCAATGCGTTGGTATTCTGTGACTGAATGCTAGCCTGTAGAATGTATACTAGCCTGCCCGACTCGCATTTGGGAGGTAGTGGCTTTGATACAAGATGGTTCCATTGGCATCTGTTTTTTTTTTAAGTTGTATTTTATTGCTAGTTCAGACAATAATCTCGGTTCATTGCCTTGCTATATCCCTTTTCAGTTCCCCGTCAATTAAAATAATGACCCGGTTATCCTTGATGCGCGGCAGGAAGCGGATTGTCATGTAGCAAATATCATTACTCTATGGTTTATCTACCTAAGATATTTACATAACTCAGCTTCAACGCTTGTTCTGCTACTGGTATCAAAATAACGAGAGTTTTATCTCCGTTTGTATGTAAGTAGTTCAAGTGATAATCAGGCATTCACTTTGCAGCATGCTTACAGCTCTAAGCATTGGCGGCGAAAGATTTACACTGAAATAACGTTGATAATATATATTAGTTTTAAACATTCCATATCAGGTACTCTTGTCACGTTACAAAACAAATATTCAGAGACAAGTATTTTTAATTTTACTTATAAAATGTATTTTTTTTTCAATTATTGTACTTAATGTTAAGGTAATTTTCTTTTTTTTTAACTATTACATTTTTTTGTTTGTTAGTGTTGCCTATAAGTAACGATCATTTTCATTTTCTTTTTTGAGATTAGAATATATAACAGTTTTCTAATTGTCTCCGTTCATATTTCGTATTTGTGTATATGTCTGATGATCTTATATTGTTTACTTTTTAGGTACGTGCAATTCCTTTCAGTTTTTCTTTATTTGTCCTTGGTTCTTTTGTGCAGGCGAACGTTGTGTTCCATATAAGTACGCAATAAAACATTCGTTCAATAAAACACGTGGAGAGATACGTTTCCTGGAACTGAAAATGTCGATGAGCGAAAGGAAAGCACCAACAAGGGTGGATGGCAATGCACGGAGTTTGGAAGAAGTGAGTCCTCAGTCGCTGTGCTCGGTACCGGTAAATAGCAACGCCAACATGACGAGGAGGTCACATTTAGCTGCTCTACAATAACTCGGCACTCACTGTGACTGTCCGAGCATAATCGTGAGACGCAGCTTCAGTTACTCCGACGAAGGATACGACGCGCCACGCACAACGAACAGAGCTGGCACACCTCACGCCAATTGTGACTTGCTGAGAACGCAATAACGGGGTGAAAACCAGGACTTCAGATGTTTTATATAAGTGGTTCTCCAACGAAGAGCTAACTTGTGAGAGATATGTCGTGGAAGAACGCGGCCGGAGGAGGCGAAGACCTCGGCAAATTTAAGAAATGTTGGAGAGCATCGCCCTGCTTCTAAGGTAATATCGGACAATAAAGAAAGAAAAGTCATGCGCGGGTGTAGGAGAGAGGGGTTGGCGTTGCCTGCTGATGTATGACGCGAGATCTCGCGTGGGCCAAGTCTCGCTGACGCCTCTTACCTCGAGCGCGCATGTGTGCGTCTGTGAGTGTGTGGGCATGCATCACTTCTTCCGACCCTGCCGTCATATCAGTCACAATGGGCAGGCCAGCCGCGGTGATGGATTGGCGTTCGATTCGTCCAGGAGGTCATCCACAGGGGTTGGCTGGGTTCGCGAGGTGGGGGAAGGAGACAAGATAAATGCGTTACGAGGCAGCGCCCTGGACGCTCTATGGTGCCCTCAAGACTTGAGGTATTCTCTCCGGAAGATACCGCGGCCCGACAAGACTCCTGTCTCCGGCTCGGCGCGACGTTCCAGGATCTCAAGGTCGAGGAGAGGTTCAACACTTCGCGTGCTTCTGATGTAATATTATGTTGCCTGAATTTATGGGTTTTTTCTCGGTAAACTGGCCACTTTTAAAATCCCCACTAAAGATGTACCTGCATGCACACAGTGTATTCTACCACTGTGTGTAAAATTATTACCAAGGGCCTGACACCTTATATATGCGTCGGCTAAGCTAAACTGAAATATTCTTTGAAAAGTTACATTCTACAAATGTGTTAATTCTTATACTCACGTGCATAAAAATAAACAAAATGCGAAAAAACAATTTTATTATTCACAAATGTCTGCCTAGCATTTTTAATTCAACGTTAAGTCAGTCACTATGCCCGTTAAAATATATGCAGCTAGGCACAGTGACATTTTTCTAAAGTTGATATAACAAATGCTCAGTTAACCATGAACAGTCTATAACTTCTTTGTATGGCGTTGGCTGCAACGTTACGATATTCGCGTCCTTTAAAGACACTGTTGAAAAAATATGACTTCGCCTGTAGTTTCCATAAGGTTTTCTGCAACGTAATATGACGTCAGCAACACTAGAATAGTAAGTTATTCGAATAAACAGGGAAAGAACAGTTGATTGGGACACTTTAGACTCGGAATTATACTGGAAACGAGCCATTCAATAATGAACTTTGCTCAGTGTAGTAGCTAAGGGCTTGTTAGGGACCTGTGCAATGCACATGAAGGCAATACACGATACTAAGATGCAGCAAGAAGAAAGAATTCCCTCCCTAGTCACAGACACCATTATGTTAATTTTGTTGTTCCTTAATGTTTGTCTGTGATATTGGTAAAAATTTTTTTTTGTTAGAAACGCTTTGAATTTTACGTTCTGTATCGGTACCGTTGGTAACATATAATTATTATACATTCTTTTATGTTTATTCGATGTTTTTTAGCATTCTTTATGTATATTTCAAAAAATTTGTGAAGTGTTTATAGTTACGATTTTTTCAAGTTAAGTGTAGTTAAAAAAAAATGGTAAAATGGCAAAAAAAGTTTTTGACATGGTACAAATAAATTGTGTTTATAGAGATTTCCTGTGCTGTTTACTTCAGAGGTGAGAAAAACAGAACTTTACGTCTGTAGTTGAATCTGTAGTCTTTCAACGCACGTAATGAAGCCCCAACGTTACAGATCTAATTTGCACAGTACAGCGCAAAGACGGAAACGCTGCAAGGCAGTTCAGCGTCTCTCGTGTAGAGGTGACGGGGAGCTAGGCGCGGATTTTAGTGTCGCCCGCATCACCCCCTCTCTTCTGGGCTGTGAACGCATCAAAGAGCTGCAGGTACGTCGCAGTCTTTAGGATGTGAGTAGTGAAGAGAGATAGGCGGCTCTTAACGCGAGGTCTTACGAGCCGAAGAGGGTGAAGCGAGGTGAGTATGGAGCAGCGCCGTAATACCGACCAGCGGTATCGTCCGCGAAAATCAGGGAGCGACGCCGCCGGGAATCGATCCCGGTTCGCTTAGGTGAGAGGCGAGTAGTTTAACCACTAACCCACCGCGGCCCCCGCCAGTTCGAGAGCTTTCGCGTGGCCAATCAGCAAATTGGTACGCCGCACGGTATAATATCTGTATACTTAGCAATCGTGCGGTTGCATTGCTAATGCAGCAAGGGCTATGCATTCGTCAGGACGTGTCGAATATAGGACTAGGACACCCGGATGCAGGGCGGCGGGCGGAGGAGATGCGGATGTGGTTCTGCTGTACTGAATACCCACCTGGTTGCCGAGGATGGTGCTCACGGTGGGCGGTATGAGGAACCCCGAGCTCACGGAAACGAAGCTCACCATGCCCAATGTCACACCTGCAACCACACAATACACTCTCACGGTAGTACACACAATAAACTCTCACATTGTTACACACAATACACTCTCATAATGGTACACACATACTCTGTCACAGTGGTACACACAATACCCTCTCATAGTGGTACACGCAATACAGTCTCACAGTGGTACACCCAATACAGTCTCACAGTGGTACACGCAATACACTCTCACAGTGGTACACACAATAACTCTTACAGTGGTACACACAAAACATTCTCACAATGGTACACACATACACTCTCACAGTGATACACACATACACTCTCACAATGATACACACATACACTCTCACAGTGATACACACATACACTCTCACAATGATACACACATACACTCTCAGAGTGGTACACATGTGCACTCTCACAGTGGTACACATATACACTCTAACAGTGGTACACACAACTCTCACAATGGTACACACAATACACTCTCACAATGGTACACACAATACACTCTCACAATGGTATACACCATACACTTAGAATTTTTTAAAATTGCATTCAGTAATTTCGTGTCACCAACTGAAAATTTGATGTTGAAAAATTTTTTCGAGTACTATATATTGAAGGTTTACACCAAAATATGCGTAAAATTTACATCCACATATGCATACTTAGCAAATTAAAGCTTTTTGATAAGAAACACACAGAAATATCCACATAATAAAATATTTTTGTGTGTAGANCATACTTAGCAAATTAAAGCTTTTTGATAAGAAACACACAGAAATATCCACATAATAAAATATTTTTGTGTGTAGAATATGTTTCAGGTTGTTACTGTGGCGTATATTGACGCACTTGTTCGAGAGTATTTTGAATATCTGATGCCAGAGTTAATACAATCGTATCATTACCACTGATCATTATTTGCAAATTTTCTTAATTAGCAAAATTTTCATTAGCTTCACTTTAAGTTAGCAACAATTCTAATTCCTCTACAGTTCATAACTCGCTACTTTTCCATTAACTGACCGCACTGTTTACACGACCAAGAACATAAAGCATGTATTATTAAACATTTTAATGGCGTTTTTCTCTTTCACAGTACGTAGTACACAATTATGTTTCTGTCTTTATTCTTGACTTGTAATTTAGAAACACTTTTTGCATGGTATTACTAGGGAAAGTCTTACGCAATTGGAAACGTGTGCATGCATTCCTCGTCATTTATATATTTTATTGAATACACGCATTAAGTTAGACAAGTTTGTTCTTAATGGCACAGACTAAAAAACTCTAAAAGACAGATGGCGGGAATGTAGCCTACAGTCAGTATTAAACAACGACCATTAGAAATATGCCGTTTGGTGTAGAGTTACGCAGTTTCTCGTGACATAAAAACGTAACAAATTTGTTTGTTCCAACTTTTTGCCGTATACGTTTTGCTATTGGAAAAGTCTTAACCACACGGTATAAAGCTACGTTCAGAACAATTTTGTTACACGTTTAAGTTGTGTGAAACGTAAGTAGTTACACACAGTTATGGATGCGTGAATGTACCCGCTGGAAAAAAACAAATCTGCTGAAAAAAAGTAAACGTCTTGTCAGATGACTGTGATATTGATACAATTATTGGCAAACGGTGAGGTAATGTTTAAACGTGCAAAATGCGTGAAATCAGTGAACTTGGTGACGAGAGCAAGTGGCACGGCGTACCTGCGAAGTTGGGTGCGAGGTCGAGACTGTTGGCGAGCGTGCCGGAGGACGCACAACCTCCCAGGCCCGTCGTCACCACGAAGATGATGACCTCAGCTGCAGAACTGCAGCCTGTGTGCGTCAGCACCAGGCACAGGATCCCCGGCAGCAACAGCGCTGCACACACCATGCACGCACTCACTTCAAGAGGCTGTGTGAACCCTCACACAGAGATTATCAAATAATTTGGTGTTCAGTGCCATTGCAAGAGAGCCTGGGTCATTACTGAAAATGTTTCATTATAGAAGCATTACATTTCACGTTTATGTGCAAATTTTTGTACCCCCACTACCGAAATGAACTAAATTAGTAATATAACACATAGTATAATGCTGTTTGATTAGGTATATTTTTCATTAAAATTGTTATTTAATACTTCAAATTTTTTAACAATTTTATTAATCCTACTACTCTCCACTTCCTTACGCTACGTAATAAATACAATGTGAACGTGATGGAACAGCGAAACGGTACGTTTCTCGCATAAGGCATTAAAGTGGGTCCTGAACGTTGGCATTTTTTAAAAATNTGATGGAACAGCGAAACGGTACGTTTCTCGCATAAGGCATTAAAGTGGGTCCTGAACGTTGGCATTTTTTAAAAATGGGTCTCGGTTCACAAAACTTTGGGAATCGCTGTATTAAAAGCTCCAAGAATAATAATTACATTTGCAAAATTCACAAATATTTATAAATTTTAGAGTACCATACACTGTAAAAAAAACATAACTTTTACTGAGAAATTGTTAGTAATTTTGCAAATGTTTGTAACTGCACAAAAATATCTCAGCCGTGTTTGTAACGTACCTCAAGAAATATTTGTACTCTACTGACCCGTATCCACGAGCTCAGACAAAATGGCAGACACTTAACTACATAAAAACGTATAAAGCGTATCGTAGTTCCAGGCAGACTATAATTCAAACTGTAAGACGTATTCTCCTTTGTGACCTATCCATCGTTCATTTGAAACACTGTGGTTGTCCCTGAATCAAAGATATTTCGAAAGGGAATGACCACACAAATAAGAAAATTACTCTCCGTGAGAGGATAAAACTACGAATGACAATTACTCACATATGAGTAAGGAGGAGAGAAGTTTATCGATATAGGATGTTCACAGTAAAGTGAGCATTATTGAGGCCCTAGTTACGTTTCCCTTTCAACAATTCTTTATACTTTAACCATATTTTTAAAATAAATATTGCCTTGTATGTAATATACACAGTGTGTATATTTCACCGCACTCAGAAGTTAACATCTAAGAATAAAATAAAATATATTTTTGTTGACTGTTATTTCAAAGGAGAGGGTTTTCAAAAGTGCTCACTTTACCGTGAAAAGCGTATAAGCATAAAATTTGCTAACTGATATCAGTTGGTTGGTATGCAACCAAGATGAATGATGAGCACAATATTCTGAAAGAAAAGTAAAATAATACAGAAGTTGAGCATTCTTCAGGACACTATTTTTCAATATGTTACGCTGAGTTAAACACTTAATAACTTGTAATAAAATTTAATAAATAATTAATACTAGTCTAGCAGAAATTTTACTTCGCCACGTGCATGCATGCGAAAGATCAGCGTTTGGTGGAGTGGAAAGGTTCGGTTGGCTCTTAAAATCGGGGTCTTGAGAGCCGATGAGGATGAAGTGAGAAACGCCGGAATGCAAGGGCGGAGGAAACAGATCACCGAGAAAATCGCCGACTAGCGCCATGTACGGCACGATTTTGACATGCTAAAAAACTAATAAAAATTTTAACAACGTATCCGTCTGAAAATTTTGCAAAATTGATTAACAAGTTTTTGAAAGTTATTGAAAAAAAATTTCTTTAGAAGTCGGGCTGTAAATAACAGTTCTATACTTTAAAGGTTTAGATTATAGTATGGTATAAAAAAATTATTATTTTTGAGATGAAACAATTGCTATTTAAGACACTCAAGTAATTGTAATAAAACGATGTAGATAACTTTAAAAACTCGTGGCACTATTACACATGAACTGTTAATGTAAATGTTTCATAACTACACCGTAAAAAATTATTCTCATATTTACTTTATGAGTGTATACGTATACGTAGAGTGACAAAAGCGCGAATGGTAAAGTTATTTCCCATGCATTCTTGCTAGCGTTCCTGCATTTACTCAGGAAACAGTCAAATGCTTAGGAAACTCCCCCAACTTTGTATTGAAGCGAAGCTAAACATTCCATATTTGTAGCCAGATGTGTGGTATTATTTCCATACGATACAANAACACAGTCAAATGCTTAGGAATCTTCCCAACTTTGTATTGAAGCGAAGCTAAACATTCCATATTTGTAGCCAGATGTGTGGTATTATTTCCATACGATACAAGGATTAAATCCTTCCAATTCAGTTTAGAAAGTTTACCATAATTTTTTTTACAATGCACTCAAAAAACCTAAATAAATGCATTTATCTTATCCGAATAACTTTACTAATATCTTATAGGTATTTAATTCTAAAAAATGCTACCCCGACGTACGTTCCTAAAACTACATTTTCTGGCATTATAAAACTGAAACTTTGCAATTACGCAGTCCGCCTGCAGAGACTTAATGGCATTATGAAGCGCAGCATTTCTCTAATCCGTAACTCCAGTCCCTTCCAAGACGTGAAGTTGTGTTCTTTTTGATTAGTCAGTACCTCGATATATACAAAATTAACGAGCATCTCGTTAGTTAAGTTGGATGCGAGGTTAAAAGTGTGTTATCGTAATGTAAGGGACGTGGTTTCGAACGTCTGCGTAGGTGTGGCGAACTTTCATTTTTCTTTCGTGAATTATATCTATATTATATATATCTAGGGGCAATAATATTTCACGAAAAAATTTCGAGATAAGATACAGTTCAAAGGACAGTAGGATTGTCAGCTATTTTGAGAGGCTCAAAAATGTTCTGGCCTGTGTTAACTGTTTGCGCACGAATCACGAAAGTTCAGTGTCGGAGTTACGTAATTCTAAGTGCTTAGGTCAAATGCAGACATGGCACCAACAGCCAATAGAAATGCGAGAACAGCTGAGGTGTGTGTATACTATTGAAGTATAATGTGTGTACTCCGATTTTTACGCGAAAAATAACTGGCCCTATATATAGAGTGATTCTAAAATCATGGGACAAACATTGGGGGGTGGTAGAGCTCACTAAAAAAAAAACAATTATTGTATAGGAATATATGGGCGGGAGTGACGGGTTGAGGCACAAACACAAAACTAACACATGAAATTCAAAACAGTTTTTAATTACAACGTCGCCACTAAATGCCTTTTTACAGCAATGTTTATAATAATTTCTCAAATTTGCTACCACCGACAGTAATGCAAGCTTGGTAGCGTCGGTGGAGTGATGTTGATGCTGATGCAGCAGGTCACTGGCGCACCGTTTGACTGCCCTCAACTATCGCCACCATTGTCAGCCAATCACGCCATATGTAGAGGTCGCCAAGCATGCGTGACTGTTGGTGGATGCATTTCCAGCAACTGTTTTAACATTTTCTGTTCGGAATCACTTGTTACGTATGCTGCTAATGAACATTTTATGTTTCCGTTAATGTGTAATTTTTTGTGTTTGTGCCTCAACGCGTCACTTCCGCCCATATATTCCTATACAATAATTGTTTGTTTTAGTGAGCTCTACCACCCCTCAAAGTTTGTCCCAAAAATAACATGGTTTTATTAGGAAGGCACATGAATAAAGTGATCAGACCCATGGCAATACTAATTTTACTAATGGCGGAAGGATACGGGGCCACGGTGGCTGAGCGGTTAGCCTGCTCGCCTCGCACCAAAGCGAACCTGGTTCAGTGCCCAGCCGGGCACCTCCCGGATTTTCGCATGTGGGAATCGTGCCGGTCGATGCCGCTGGTCGGCGGCTTTTCTCGGTGATCTCCCGTTTACCCGGACCCTCTCATTCCGGCACTGCTCCATACTCACCTCAATCACCCTCATCGGCTCTCAAGACCTCGCTTGTAAAAGTGCTGAACTAACGGCGAACAGCCTGCACGTAGGCGAGGCTTACCTGCGGCGGTGGCGAGCTTGCGCACGCTGGTGACGCTCCAGCGACGGGCCTTGAGCAGGTGGTCGGCGAGCCAGGAGAACGACATCGCCACCGCGAACCTGCTGAGGTTCGGCAGCCCCGACATCAGCCCGTTCTGCAACAAACACAACCCAGCGCGCTGCTCTCTCACTCCGCAACTAGCCCCAGCCTCGCGGCCCTGCTCTCTTACCCCCGGCATGCTTTACCCGTCCAGACCCGGTGCGCACGTGATGTATGCACGCGCGTGTCTTAACTTCTGGCACGCGCTGCGAAGCTCGATGACCGACGATCGTACCTGCGGGTAAATGATTCGCAAACCGCCTTACTGGTCCAGGTCGTAATCGGTTCACACAACTGTAGCCAAACATATCGCCTTCAGCTACGTAGGCTGTGGCAACGGGAAAAGTGCCCAGAAAAGATGTCGTACTGTCGCTATGGTTCTAAACACTGTTTCACGGAAGAATAAATATCTTAGACAGAGAGCTACTTACAACGAAATTTGACGACTAACACTTTTCAACGACCACGCTTGTATTTCAATAACAAAATTTATGAATGGGCAACAAAGAATTAATTTTGATTCCTGCCGTAAAAGAAGATTTACATTGAAATAATACATACCTTAAAAAAAATTTCAAACATGTATGACTGCTTAGAATGAAAGGCATGGGACATGAACCAACACTATAGAGTTTAATAGTATTTTACCATTTTATGGTAGTCAATAGAGGAAAACTAAGAAAGAGAAATCCTACAGAATCAATTTCACTAACTATGAGAGCAATTATATTACCAGAATTATGTATTTCCGTGGAGCTACGTCAACGCCGTCAATGTTTGTATTTATCGAGGCGCAAGATATTAGGCGAAATAAATACACCAATATTGCAAAACAACGTCGGGAAATATGCATAACTCTGCTGATATGTATGGAATTACCATGACCTCTTGAAGAAAGTTTTATTAAGAAATCCGGGTTAAAATTTTGTTTCTGAATGCATCATTTTAAATATAACTTTCTCAGAAAATACTGCTACGTTGAAAAATTAAAAAAAAATTTCGTTTATACTTTTTTGTTGTAAAATTTATATTCCCATGTAAAATTTTAGAAATAAACGGTTTAACATAAAAAATGGCAAGATTTATTAACGTGCCAGTATTCCTTAAGGTCGTTGGTCACAAACAAAATTATTATTTTACATTTATACCACACACTGTTCAACTTGTAGAAATTATATGTAACTGCCTTTTCCCAGATATTTTTTTAAATAGCATAGATTTTCCAAACTCACATGTTGAAATCAAATTTTTACTGTTTTTATAATGTACAAATAATATAGACCGAACTATTTGAGAGAAAATTTAACAACGGCAACTAAAATGTCTTGTCTTAATTAATGTTAAGATATGCTTAGCAAAAGTCATATATAAAAATACAGAGATAGTCACAAAATAAAATATATGCAAGAATTTCCTTATATTCATACTTTATTTTTAAATTGCAAAACATTTCCTTGTACGTTTTTATTTGCGCTTTTAAATTAACTCTTAGATCATGTCAGTGTTAATGATCTAATTTCTTTTATTTGTAAATTTCTAAAACAGTAACATTGTGATTTTAACATGCATTTTTGCGAAACTATTAGCTCTTTTTTTTTTAAGTGAGGAAAGAGTAATTAGGTACTGATAATGTCTAAATGTTGAACAAAATGTATTACGAATGTAAAATAACAAATTTGTCGTGGCCATCCCTTTTAAGAAACGGTCTGAAACGGTTCTCCTTAAATCTGACCCATTGAGATGGTATTTCGTTAACATTGATTCCATATTTAAACTCTGTGACAGCAGGCGCGGTAGGAGCGCCTTAAACACTGTCGAGTGCTGCCAACGTAACAATAGCACAGTCAATAAGTTTGTGGACTGACCAGCGCCCTGAGTGTAGGCAGCCTCGCACCACAGCGTCCACGACCTCATTGACCACACTTCGAGTTACTTCGTCCGAATGTAACCGAGTTGTGCGGAATTTACCGTAACATTACCACGTCCGCACTCTTTGAAGACTTCGGCGATGAGATATTACTTCGCCAGCAGTGTTCGCAGTGTTCTCAGCAATGTAACACTCAAAGTGCGCATTTCTCGAACGAACGTGGTTGGTTGCTATATTACTCTACGCAGGGAAGAAAATTTGTTTGGGACACTTTCAACACGACATTGTACTAGCAGAGAGTTCAGCAACAACGAACATGTTTCAGTACAGTGAGATTATCCGTTGTTGTGCGAAACAATACGGCTATTGTAAATGGGAATAGGGAGACAAACGGAACTACAAAATACGTATAAGAGTACAAATATATTACAATTTAATGTTAATCACTGATCAACATTTTAGAAACTGTTCGTGAAGTATGAATTTGAATTTGTGTGGCTTTCTTGGGGCGCCGTTTCGTGTAGTTTTTGGCGCCCCCTTGTGATAATGGGGGAATGGGGTACAATTAATCCTTTGAACTCCTACAGTACACATTTTTTTGTCGCCCCAGGAAGCCACTGCACCGCTACATTCACGTACAGTGAAATCACAGAGTAAATAAGAATACAGAAGTGAAACAGCTGCTTATCACGCGAACTCAAGCCGCACACGCCACCAAAATGGCGTCACTAGCCAGCGACATGTCGGAACGTCGTTCGTCAATTAGCACCTGGTAACTTACTTGCCAGCCAGCAGACCAGCCAATAGGGTGCATATCGCAGAGCTCAGTGGTCAATCAGACACAAGTCCTGTTTCCAGAACTTCGCACAACAAATCAGCGAACGGGTACGTCCACATCAAATGAACCCTTATGAGAAAATGACGAAGCTTGTCCGCCATGTTGTGACGCCCAAAACATTGGAAACCTAACCTGCCAAAATTAAATTGAATCTTGTATCAGAGCATGCTGATATTCAGTCTAAAAGTTTGCACATCCAAATTTTACATGCGTTAAATAAAAAAAAAAACCTTCCTCAACATTTTCAATTTTTGGGGCGTCACACTGTGGCGATGGATGGATTTGCAGCTTCGATGACGTCACAGCATGACATCATCTGTTGTCCCTACATCCGTTACCGTCACGCCATCACGTCTCCGTGCACTCCGTGGCGGAGTGGGGGAGATAGTGCTCACCATCTCGACGCCGAGGCCGTGCACGTTCTTGAAGTAGGTGGGGCCGTACGTGAGGAAGAAGAGGAAGCTCCAGGTGCTGGCCACGTTGCCGATGATGAGCGCCCAGAACGGCAGGCACACCAGCATGTCCTTCAGAGGCACGGGCGGCTGCAACACACACCGGCTACAGCTCCACCACACTTCGCACCCTCCAGCAAGCACGCATCACATTCACTGTTACTTCAAACAGGAGGCCGCGGTGAGCTAGTGGTTAGACTACCCCCACCCCTCCCCCTCACCTAGGCGAACCGGCTTCGATTCGCGTCAGATTTTTGCATGTGGGAATCGTGCCGGGCAATGCCTCTGGTCAGCTGGTTTTCTCGGGGATATCCCGTTTTCCCCTCTGATTCATTCCAGCGCTGCTCCATACCCACCTCGCTTCACTCTCATCGGCTTTCAAAACCTCGATATTTAAAGCAGCTTAAATCTCTTCACTCACTCACTTCACACTTTTTGAATCAAACCTTTGAAAAATGACTATGAAGTATGGCCTGCTTGGTTATTTCCTAAATATTTTATCACAAGCGTTTTATACTTCTTTTGACATAACAGTATCTTAATTTTGGTTAAACGGCACTCTTACTTACAATTTAACTACAAACTATAATATTTAATTCGTAATTAATATGAATAAAAACCGCGCAAATAAGTTTGTTGGTAATGCCAAATAAGAAATAGTTCTCATGCGAAATGTTATTAAATTGAGTGTGCAAGAGTGTGGTGTGTTGTCCCTTCTAGATTTCGTTAAGCTTTATTCCATGGAGTGGAGGAATATCATGAAAGTAGATCTTAAACAGGGCTTGAGAATAGTTGGAAGCTACCATTGATGCACAATTAGAGGTACGATTAAATTCTACTCTATCTGAGAAGCTCAATGTTAATAGTTTGCCAACTGAATACTTTCGCCGCCAGGTAGCATTGGTGTTGCAAGTATAACTGATTTGTATGTAAAAAGATAGAATTATTGCAATTTTCATAAAACAAGTGTAATTTTTGAAAAAATCTTGGAATTTATATAAGTGTCACAACTTACGTAAATAACAAACTAATTTTTTTTTTGGAAATTAACGAAATATGATCATATGTTTTCAAAAATGTGTGGTCGTAAAATAGATTTAACAAAACGTTGTATAACACAATCAATTTAATTACATGTGACAGCTGAATCGAAAAATTCCTTTGGTGACAGCTGTATTTATTTCGCTCCTAAAATTCTTCAAATTTTTTCACTTAAATAAGTGTGCAAAATAAAGTCGTGTTTTGAATGATTTCTCTTGCTAACATCATTTAAGCGCTTAAATAATAATCACAAGTATATATCACAATTCTAGCTGAAATCTAACTTTTACGCACAAAATTATAAACTCCTCAATATACCGCCAGTTTAAAAGTGGTTTCTTTGGAAAACCAGCGCATCTTTTAACGGGAATTTTCCATGTTCCAAACTCTCCTATAAGGAATCTCGTTTTGTTCCCAACTTGAGTATAATAAACCTTAGTACGGTAGTAGGCTATTGACGATAACGCGAGCACTTTGGAAATAATCCTTTGAAAAAATAATCACTCTCCGTAACTGCATAGAAGCAACCGTTTACATTGGTATGCAGGCTTCCTGTCAAGTTGGCAGTGAATTAAGGGAAATAATTCCAAGTTTTCACTTTGTATTGCCAGTGTAATGCTTAAAAGAATGGCAGATCATGTTAGTGATTTTCTTCTGCTTTATACATACACTAGAGTGCAAAATTATATTAGTAAAATATTTATGTTCGAACTATTTCACGTTTTCACTGAGCTGACGCACGAATAATGTCATTAGGTCGATGGGAATGTAAAATTGACATATGGCGGAATGATACAAAAAGAGGATACGAGTAAAGTATATCTTAAAAAGGGCTTTCAAAAGTGTTCATTTAATTCTAGACAGTCTGTACCAGGCACTCAAGCCAAAAATTATGACATTCCCTCTGGAAAAAAGAGGTAATTTTCTTAAAATGGAGGACAAATAAAAAAAACATTCTCTCGGGAAAAAAAGAGGACATTACCTTAAAATGGAAGACAAATTTATTTCATTAGCTCTAGAAATTATTTATATTGGAGAACCATACATTCGTTTTTCTTTTTATTTATGGTCAAATGTTAATAAATTTGAAATAAATTGTCTCGTAAAATTATTAGTATTCAAAGAAAACATTTCTTAAGTATTTAATTAATAAAACAAAACAACATTTTTATCATCAGTTAGTACAACATTGTGAAGTCTGAGTACCAGGAAAATAAAATTGCATGCTTAAATTTATTTTACACATCGAAACATTTTAATACACGCATTGTAGTAATAAATATTTATCTCAACATTATTCAATTAGGAGAATAAGGAATTATAAATAAAGGTGTTGTAGACATTGTTTCAGAGTTTTTATATGATCAAACAAGTGTTTGTTGACCGCACCACTTAAACATGTTTTGATGCACATTAAATAATATAAAAAATAATCATATAAATAGGGACTACTTTTTCGTGTCCAAAAATGTCGGACATCAGCGTGAATTATCCGGCCGGGATACAATAAAAAAACTTAAAATGGAAAACATCTTCCTTTATCCCGGACCTCAGATAACCATAAGTATAATGGGTCCTTTCACATGGATTCATCATGGTGGCGACACTGAGAAATTCGATGGCGCAACCACGGTGGTGGGTTATAATTTACTGCAGCACATAGACACGGCGCCAAAAGTGGGTCATGGTGTTGTAAAAGGCAGGAGGGCTATTTTTCAGTTTTACTGTGAAAGAAAACACCATAAAAAATGTAGATTGCGCGTGTACCGAAATGTTAAAAGACCGATCAACGAAAGGTATTTTCTATACTTTGTGTGGTGACACTCGTCAAAATGTCGGGATGTTTTTTTTTATGCTCTCGCGAATGAGCGTGGTATCTTTTAACGAGGCGCTACTTTTTTTAAAAGAACAATTCCGCGGCGTAGACATTAATATGACAGACAGCATACCGCCGGATGACTGAGCAGAAACGTCTAGTTGCCCACTCCAGTTTACGCCTCTTGTGAATAGCTGTCACGAACAAGTGTACTTTTTTTTTACAGTTCTAAAAGTTGTCTTGTTTAAATTTTTTTCCTTGGCAGAATATTTCCCGTTGACATACTGGGCAGATTGACAGTCAGCTGAGTGTGTTTATGAAAACATCGCATGTTGCAGGGATAAATGGTCCATACGGTATAAGAAGGCCACTTTCTGACAATCAGTAAGTGGCAATTTGACATATACGAAACATACAAAGTGCCATTTACAAAATCCTGTAACAGCTAATGCACGAACGAACAAAAGTTAAAATTACGTTGGCTATTCTGAGTGCACTGCCGATGCACATCAGAAAACCAGAAAATACGCGGATAAGAAAGAGTTCTTAGATTTATTAATACATTTCATTTTACAAGGTCACAAAACAATGGTTGTTATTAATTCCAAAAGCATACAGAAATATTATCTGTGGCCATGGCAAAGTCTGTTGACACGACTGCCTTCAGAACTGTCAAAAAAGTACGCTCCTTCGCGAGACAGGCTATATAAGAAGCTGAGACGACGTGGCCACAGAGTGTCCAGGAATACCGACGCGGAACAGCTTTTATTCTGCAGACTCCAGCAAAATGGCGTCCCTGAGCAGCGGCATGTCGGAACGCCGTTAGCCAATCAGCACCTGGCATCTCGCCTGTCAGCCGTCAGACCGGCCAACAGGGAACCACTCGCAGCACGCGATAGCCAGTCGGACTCGAGGTCCATTCTCAGAGCCTCCATCAGCCAATCAGCGAACGAGCGCTCTCACGTTGAAGTAACGAAACCGCCACACCACTTCGTCTCCGTGTCTTTATGNACCACACCACTTCGTCTCCGTGTGTTGATGTACTCTGTGCCTTGGCGGCTCATGTAGTCGCGGAAAGGTTCCATTTAAACCTGGACTGAAGTGGTGGTGACGTCATGGCGGCGCCGTGTGAAAGGACCCTAACACGTGTGTACAAAACCCAAGTATAGACCGTTAACGGTTAAGTGAGGACTTTTGAAAGCACATTCATTTGGAATAACAGTCAATCAAATATATTTTATTTCAGCCTTAGACGTTAATTTCCGAGTGCGGTGGAATATACACACTGTGTTTATTACTTGAATGGCAATATTTATTTAAAAATGTGATTAAAGGAAAAAGTAACAAGGATTTCAAAAGTGCACACTTTACTGTGAACAGCCTTTAACACTTTTTATTCTATTTTAAGATACATAACTACTTTCCATCCATCGTTACCAAATGTACTGGGTGCATGTTACTCAGTGTGCCCGTTAAAATATATGCAGGCAGGCGGCAATATCTTTATTCTAAGGTTGATTACAAAGTGCTAACTTATTGTGAACAGCCTTTAAAGTGAATTACTCTTTGTTTGTGACAATATTTGAATTCATACTAAAAAAAAGTGTTTATAAACAAACAGAATCGTGATTTTGGCGCTAAGTTAGTTTATTATTTACTGCAATGGCAAAAAATTTAAGAAATTTTGTTTTGTAATGTTGCATTTTCATTCTATGCGCACCCCGACGAGCCTGATACGACGAAAAGTAGAAAAATAATCTACTTTTGTCTGACTGATGTCACAGTGACAATGCTTTACATTGGTTAACGGGACTGTCGTGTCGGATTCATTGGGTTATTGTCACTCCATAATTAGCGTATATTCTATATCCTCTTGAAAGCGTGGTTGGAAAATTTAAGGAAGGTAAACAACCAAAACATTGCAAAAAATAGCCATATTAATTATACTAAAATATTTTTATAAATTACAGTGCAGTTGTTTTCTACGCCGCAGCGTAGAACTATAGTGTTGAAAAAGAAGAGACTGGTTTATATAAGTGTTTATATGTGCTGTATTACAAAGGATAGTGTATATGCTTTATTACAAAGGACTGAAAATATTCGCAATAAAACGACTTTCTACTAAGGTCTTTGCTGCATAAAGCAGATAGTTCTAATGTTGACTATGTCCGACATTATTTAGATCATCTATAACACATTTGAATGTTAACACGGCTTCAAACTTTCAGACCCTTACACCATGGGCTTATCATTGCAACCAAATAGGCATATGCTACTGTGAAAATTTTTTTAGAAACACAAATAGGTTTATATTAAAATAATTACCACTCAGATGAATTCTAATATAAATAATCCAATTCCCCATTGCAGCTATTTCGAACAGCTACTTTTTTTTTTAGCGAGAAATGTATGCTATCAGTTATTGATAAATATGTAGTTTTACACGTTGCAACACACTTTTTTTTTTCGTAACGGAACAAGTATCATTATAACGCTCTCTCATATATTGCGACCAATAAAAATGAGTTTTCACTTTATATTAATAGCAGCAGCTTTTAATGAGACAACGGAATATAATATCAACCACGAATTATATCTGTCATGCTTGAGGGACTTCACTTATTGTAAGATGTTTCTGCTATATGCGGTGTAGATAATCAAAGTTACCTCAAGTGCAAAGTTAAGGACGTATGATGCTTAAATGCGTACGAAATGCACTCAAGGGCACAACATTTTTATTCGAATTTTGATTTATAAAATGTTTAATTAACCCTTTCCAGTTACCGATAAACACACGATTTTACTTATTGCAAATACCAAATGTTTTGTTCCGAACTGTACTAGTATCATCATAACGCTCTGTCATATATCGCGATCAATAAAATATGTTTTTTTTGCTTCAAGTTATTGGCAGCAGTTGTTTATGAGGATATCGAGTAGTGTCTCAACAACGAATATTTGCCACACGTGACGGAATTACCTAGCTAGATACTGTTTTCTTCCGCGTAAAGTGTACATCGTCAAAGTCATCCTTTGTACAGATTGGGGCAGAATTCAAGCGACAAACTTCGTGAGGTGATTCCTTATGCAAAATCAATTGGAAAATATACAGGACACTTTCTACACAATACAAATATAAAGTTTTAACTGTATTTTGGA
The DNA here is from genome assembly GCA_002778355.1 of Clitarchus hookeri. NCBI lineage: Eukaryota > Metazoa > Arthropoda > Insecta > Phasmatodea > Phasmatidae > Clitarchus > Clitarchus hookeri. Next base: position 158,511 of record NQII01002347.1, read on the forward strand.
AAACAATCAGAAACTACGCGAGATTTCATTATAATTATTATACAGTCGGTGTGGTTCGCGATATACGCAGGTCGCTTCTATCTGCCTTAATATTCTGCATAAATATTACTCCCCGCACGGTTCACAAGTAATGATGCACATCACTTTACAAAAGGGACTCTGAGATAATTTTTATCCCCCATACATAAATTCCAAATCGAATTACGTAATTCTCAACTATATATGGCATATTCCGAAACTAGTGCGGACAGCCTAGACGCATCATGAATTGGACGTAAGTGAAGATAAATATGTACTAACAGATATTCCGTCTTACATTCTACTCGCAGTCTGGCAAAACAGAATGACGTAGCATATCCGATTACAAGGAACGCCTAATTTTGGCGAAAAAAAACTTAAGACACATTATCACAGATCCACTTTCAACAATTGGGTATTTTAGTTGCTATGCGTCTTAAGTATCTTCTTTCGCATAACAAACGTTTAATAGCGGAGCAAATAAGTCAACGCCCAAGTCTGATTAGTTCATTGAAGTAAGAATATGTCTTTTAGCAAGTACACGCAGCCAGTAACCAAAGGAAGATTGTATGTATTCACGTAAGATATTGAAATCTAGCGTCATATAAAACTTTCTGCGAAAATAAGTTGTGCCTAACGACTACGTCACATCATGCAAAGTGTTTTAATTTACGTAATATATCTCAGTTTAAAGAGAACGAAATCAACGAGTAAAATAAATGCAAAGGGAAAGCAAAGAAACATTACAAAAAAAATCGGAAATTATAAAGGAAATGTGATTATCATTAAATTTGAAAGTATTATGAGGTCAGAACGCCCTGGGTGTGAAGCAACAGTAATTTCAGAGACTAAGGTTATGTAAGATTATATCTATGAAAGTACAGTATGCTAGTGAAATACCCTACAAATAAATCGTTCACTGTAATTTTTATCTGAGTTTAAATCCTGGATTCACGTGGTGTAAGCTAGGAGCGGTAATTTTGAGAAAAACGTATTATTGCAAAACAGGATTGTTTTAAAATATATATAAAAAGAGATTGTTCGTTTTGTTATATTGAAGAAAAAAAAACGGTATGAAATAAAGGTCTGATAGTTGAGAGCGACTGAGAGAAAGAGAGACACATTGAAAAATTTGTTNTTTATCTGAGTTTAAATCCTGGATTCACGTGGTGTAAGCTAGGAGCGGTAATTTTGAGAAAAACGTATTATTGCAAAACAGGATTGTTTTAAAATATATATAAAAAGAGATTGTTCGTTTTGTTATATTGAAAAAAAAAAAAAACGGTATGAAATAAAGGTCTGATAGTTGAGAGCGACTGAGAGAAAGAGAGACACATTGAAAAATTTGTTTTTAAAATCGTATATGGTAGTTAGTGATGTGATTTATTTTCAAGGGGCTTACTTTTATAAACCATTATTTATGTCTGTAACTGAATAGCGTACCTGCATTTTTGTAGTAATACTTAACCCTTAACGTAAACGAATATTAAAAACTGGATTTATGAGGCTGTCCAATTAACAAAAACAATAACCTTGTGAGGCTATTTTAGTATCTTAAAACACAATACCTCCAACACACTACGAATAAAAAATTTCCGACTAAAATATTATACAGATATGTTAAAATTTTAAAGAAACTCGATCGTGGCACCCTCCATCTATAGCACCAATAATCGTGATATCGAGAAACAGAACAGTCTCTTTTTCACGCAAGAGATGGCAGTAAAAACGGTTAGGCACTTTACAGTTCAAATTTGTAGAGCAGATAGCGCAGCGGTAGCATGGGATTTTAGAAGGTCTAGATCCTGCTGCAGGATCTGACTCTCTCCATTCTTTATTTGGTATGCGGCCATATTTTCGTAGATTATCAACACCTGGCAATTAATTCTCTGCTACAGTTAATAGGTTTTTCTTAATTATTAATTTGCAGTGTTACTGTTTCGCGGGAAATATATAAATTTCCCATACCGCAGAAAATTGAAAGTTAAAATAAGTGTATGGCAATAAGAGAGAACTATTGAAACTTTGATTAAATACATATTATGGTTCTTTAAATGACTCGTATTTAATAAACTACCAGTAAAAATGTGGCTTGTTTTATGTGTATAATATTAAATGTAACAATTATAAAATCCAGAGTTCTGAAAAACGCTTTAGAAGTTACTCCACACATTATCCATATTGACCACGAGGTCGAACGAAAATTACAGACACCATGTTAATGTTTTTGTGGCAATGTGCACGGAATCACATACAACCAATTAATTTTCTTTCTTCTTCATGGTGCCCTCGGTGACGGATATCATCTTCAAGGGCATGCTCAGTGAATGGTCAATGCAACAACTGTAAAGGGAATTCCATACCAGGTTTGTCAATATCCCGCTGTGCCATCGCGTTCTGTAAAGAAGCGAGTCCTCGCCAGTGTTATATTGGTGTGGGGACTAATGATCTTAAGTGGTGTTCAATTGGAGGCCAATCAAGACATATTTTGTCGGGTTTCGTAAAAACTATGGTGATAACCCTGTATCCAGTCACAGTGGAGGTGTCGCTGACAAAACCAGTGGTGTGTATGACAATATTGACGGTAATACCCGCTGCAATGCAAGGCTCGTAATTAAGTGTTTTAAGGCGAGAGTTGTTGACCAATGGATTTGCAATAAGAAGATATACCACCAGGAATAAGAGGTGATGCGACAGCTGTTAACCATTTGTACAGGTTATAGATTTCAAGCAGTCTGGAAAAAAACTATACACAATTCTTTAGGAAGTCGTACTGTAACACAGTACACACACAAGTTTTCAAGGACATTAGAACAATCAATTTCATTTATATTTAATTAAGAACATAAAATCCTCTAATCGAGGTACTGGGAAAAGTAGACTGAACAGTATGAAATGTTTGGTTAAAATATGCGCTGCACATTTTTTTTTGTGGCGATAGCCAACAGTGACCACAAAACCATTCGTGGTTACAAAAAAATGTTTTGTTTTGTTATCACGAAGATACAGTTTTTTATAAATATAACATTATTTTTTATTCATCACAAACGAGATGGTAGAGTGTAATCCAAAAAACGATCAAAAACTTTGTTTTAACGTTTAGATACTTGATCACAGGCATTAAAAAAAATATTCTCTCCCGGGGTTTTCTCATGAGTAAGAACCCGCCATAACACACTGGGCACTCGAGTTCGCAGTCATAGCTTTATACACGACACTAAGAGAATATTCATAATCCTCACACATGGAAGCTGAGCACTGAACGTAGCGGATGACAACGTCTATTGGTATTCTAGATTGCATTTCTTATTTACTGCATTTTTGAATGTTTTATTTAATTTTTTGAATAGGATAGGCATGAAATACACTGTCACTTAGGAATGAGTTCTAATTAAATTTTATGTATTTGTTCTGAAATTTTTATATACGAATGTTAATATGCAAGTCATAAATAAATTCCAGAATTTTTAAAATTAATTCTTTCAAATGGGTCAAATTTAATTCAGTTGGTTTTGTTCATTACCCGAATAGTTATAGTCAAGATCAATCTCAACATTACGCATACGCGAATGTGTTTACAGTATCATATTACTTAACACTGCTGCAGTGTTAACCTCCCTGTATCCAATGATTTGCCTGTAGACAATAGCTCATTAACAGAAGATGGATGAAAATAATTATATTGATTTAAATAACTGTTTCAGATTTAGAGTGTTCAATTACATTAGGACATGAGCTAGATGAACTGCATGCAAAGATAATGACACATTTAATTTTCTCAGTTTTGTTAAACATTGTTAAGAATGAACTCTAGTTAGGAAAACCAANCCTGTAGACAATAGCTCATTAACAGAAGATGGATGAAAATAATTATATTGATTTAAATAACTGTTTCAGATTTAGTGTGTTCAATTACGTTACGACATGAGCTAGATGAACTGCACGCAAAGATAATGACACATTTAATTTTCTCAGTTTTGTTAAACATTGTTAAGAATGAACTCTAGTTAGGAAAACCAATCCACCTCTAATTAATCTTACTACTCCAATAAACGACTAATTATTTCTACAAGTGTTCTGCAGGTGCCATATACACACCTCAGAAAAAAGTTTTCGCCACCTGTAATTCGTTTGCTGATTAACGATGTTTGCTGGGAGAGTGGGCGCATTACAAATACACATCGGAATTACAGGCGTATTACTCTGTACATACAGCGTGTATTTTCATCTCAAACTTTGTCTTGAGACATAATGCAACTGAGTAAAGACTGTTCACAGTAAACTGAGCACTTTTGTTTGCACACTGTGTACTATTACACAATACGTAAAACTAACATTGCCTTGGGCCTGATCATGTTATTCATGCGTCGGTCAAACAAAACAGAGAAATAATTAGGAACGTAAAATATTTCACAAATTATATTCCCATTCTTGAGCTTCTATGCATTAAGAAAACTGTAAGCAAAATAAATAATTCCAGTATTCAAGAATGTTTACCTATCGCTGTTAATTTAGCGTTATGACATGGAAGTATTTTTCCCTCCGTCGGTACCAACTTTACAGAGCGCATGCCAGTCAGTGTGCCCGTTAAAATATAAGCAGGCGAGAGCAGTGACATTTTTCAAAGGTTCATTTCAAATGTTTTGATGTGTGCACATCCAGTAAACGTGGAGCAGGGACTATATAGCATATTCGTGGCATATCCACACTTTTTGAAACAAAACATTGAAAAATCACCCTATTTATGACGTGTTTCTCCTACCTAAATATGAAATGTGTCACAAGCGTTTTATACTTCTGTTAAATTGGAATTTTCCTTGAATTGTAATACATATATTAATTATAATTAATGCAAATAAAATAAGAGATAAGATAGGTGCGTTGGTAATGCCTAGTAAGAAATAGTTACCATGCAAAATAATAAACTGAGTGCGCAGGAATGCGGTGTGCTGTCCCTTCAATACAATTTTGTTATTTTATATTTGTATCATATGTTGTTCAACTTTTAGACATTATCTGTGACTGCCTTTTCCTCGAGTAATATTTTGTTAGATTGCACGGTTTCTGAAAAATTACCTGTAAAAGTCAAAATTTTACTGATTTTGTAATGTACAAATAAAGTAAACTAAATTATTTGCATAAAATTTAAAAAGGGCAAAATAAAATAGCTTGTCTTCATTGATGTAAAGGTATGTTCAGCAAAAATTATTTTTCAAAATATTAGTGGGCAATCACAAACCAAAAATGTGCAAGAATTTCCTTATTTTCAGCAATTTTTCGAAATTTCAAAAATACTGCTTTGTACAATTTTATAGACGTCTTGAAGAAACCCTGGGGATTATTTTTCATTGATAATTATCTCACTTCTGTACGTAAGATGGTTTTCATTATTTGTACATTTCTGAAACAGTAAAATTATGGTTTTGACATGTATTTATGCAAAAACTATGATCTCAAAAAACTTTTTTTCGCGAGTACATAGTAATCATTGATAATGTCTAAAAGTCTAATAGTATGTGGTACAAGTATAAAATAACACAATTTTATCGTGGCAAAGTGGAACTTGAGCAGGGCTCCAAGAAAGCTGTAAGTGGGGACCGACGTAGTTTACCTGTATCCTGGCGAGATGAGGCTGGACCTCGCGCTCTATCATCTCCAGCTCCTTCCTGGAGATGCGTGGGTGCTCCGCCGGGGAGTCGAAGACGAGCACCCACCACAGGAAGCACCACGTGATGCCCAGCACGCCGGGCACGTAGAACGCGTACTCCCAGCCGAGCTTGGCGATCAGCAGGCCGCACAGCGGGAACGCCGTCGCCGCCCCCACCGAGTTACCTGCGGCGCAACCGACACCTTAGAGGCGCGTCCACACTTGTGTCGCGCGTCGCGTCCCCGTCGCGTGTCGTGCCGACGACACGATACGACGTGACTGTCCCTCCAGTGTCGTCGGTCCGCGACTACTGGCGACTGTAGAACTGGGACCCAGCGGCGCAGGACCGCCAACTGAGCGAACACGCCGTTGCCTATCACCGCCCACATTGACACGCGACGGGGATACGACAGGCGGATACGCAACAAGTGTGGACGCACCTTCAGAAAGCGTCATTCATCACCATGGCAACTGCACTTACAGCTAACAACAAGATTTCTATGCACACAAGGTTATTATTATTTAATGAATGTTTGCGCGCGTACCAACAGCTGTAACGTTCAACAGGATTGTCCTGAACTCAGTCACAAACTTGGCGAGATATTCTGTTATAGAAAGTAATGTGTGTGTGTGTGTGTGTGTGTGTGTGTGTGTGTGTGTGTGAGGAGGTTAGCAACCTAAAGGTTGGTTGGAAACCTAAATAAAGGTTGGTCGGAACCAACGCTACAACGCTGGAAGACGCGTCGCGACCAAGGCAACTAGGCAGGATGATACCGCGGTGGTTTTCCATTGGCTTATGCGGGAATGGAGCAGCGCAGGGAATGCAAGGGCTGATGAAACTGGAGATCCCCGAGAAAACCCCGCCGACCAGCAGCATCGTCCGGCCAGATTTCCACTTCTTGCGAAAATCCGGGAGGGACCCGGCCGGGGATTGAACCCGGTTCGCCTCGGCGGGAGGCGCTCGTGCTAACCGCGGCCACCGCGGCCCCCATAAAATAAGGTAGGAAACATAAAAAGATATATGAAGTTACGTAATTATTAATAGGCAGAGAGAGAGAGAGAGAGAGAGGCACATCCTTAAAAATGACGAATACAAATTAGTTATTTACAAAATGCCAAACTAGGCGAAATGATACAACACATTCGTGAATATAGTGTTAGCCTCCCGTCTTCGAAGGCAGGTAAAAACGTCCCCTGTCATTAATAAATTAGACGGAACCATGTTATTAACCAACAAAAGTGTTTTATAGGCTGTTTACGGTAAACTGAGCACTTCTGAAAGATCTGCTTAAGATCTACCTGTATGCACATTGTTTATTCTTACACCATGCCATGGCCATAGCCCTGATGACTTTATCCATGTGTCGTGTCTGTCACGTGAAACTACGAAATTATAAGAAAAGTAGACATATGCAAACTTTACATTTCTTACACTTATACGCATTAAATATAAACATTAAAAATAATTTCAGTATTCACAAATGTACTCCTATCACTTAAATGCTATGTTAAGCCATGTAGCTTCATTCCCTCCATTCTTACCAACTTTACTGGCTGCATGCCAATTCGTGTGCCCGTTAACATATAAAATGCAATAAGTGGCAGGATTTGAAAGAGCTAGTAGATATCAAATATGAATTACACTACTCACGAATGTACTGTTTCATCTGACGTTGTTAGACATTTTGTAAATAACTAATTTTAATTCACAATTTTCGAGAGCGTATCACTCCCTTAATTACCCAGTAGTGTTATAGGGCGTATTACGTTTTCTGCCTTATATTCCACAACGAATTATCTCACAAAGTTTGTATATAATGGAGCTCACGGCCATACTGTATAAAGGAGGCACAGTTATTAATACAAGAACACGAAATAACTCCGGTAAAATAAATTTGCGTACACGCAAATAAACATGCATTACAAATAAATAACAAACAATTATATAAAAATGCAATGAATAACCTTAATTCCCTAAAATGAGGATAAGCGAAGAAATCCAGCCATCGAGCATTTAGATCAGGAAAGGTTGTCATAGAGAGAATATTAACATTTAGAAAATATCGTACTATTAAAACATACAAAATAATGAAAAAACATAATAGTCTCCTAAGCTAGTATAAATTATCTTCTAGGATTCCGAAGTAATTTAACACTACATCATGCATTTCTTGATTTTAAAAATCATGAAAATATATATAATTGATAAAATTTGACATTTTTATATTGGTTGTTTTAAAAACTAAACCTAACATTTCTTAGTCGCGTAACTTGTTTGGATCTCTGAGGGTAATATTTTGAAACATTATGGTGCAGTAAACGTTATCGTAAATAATGTACTCAAAAATGCATAAAAAATGTTTATTTTTAATTGCTAGAAGCTGTATCTGCAAGTTCTAGAAAACTGTCTTACTCTACATAACATACAAAGTATAATCTTCCGCACCCTGCTGAGGTGTTGATGCTTACAGTAAGCTGACAAATCAGAATTATGTTTAATTCTTTGTTATAATATTTCCTTATTAGACTATTAACTAAGTCGTTTATGTTACTAAATGGCGTTCTCGGTAAACTGAGCAATTTTGAAAGCAGCGCCAAGATCTTCTTGCATCCACAATATGTATTATTCCACCATATGTAAAATTGATATTGTCGTTGGCATATCCACTTTATTCATGCATCTGTCATGAGAAATTGTGAAATTATTAGAAAATCAAATAATTTACAGATATGCTCATTCCTATATATATAATATATATTAGAAAACAGAAAGCAAAATAAATAATTTCAGTTTTCAGAAATATTATTCTAACACTTTAAGTTCAACTTTAACACATGGAAATACTTTCCCTCCATCGTTACCAACTTTACTTAGGGCCAGCCAGACAGTGTGCCCGCAAAAATAAATGCAGGTAGGGACAGTGACAATATTCAAAGGTTGATTTCAAATATGCTCAAATAACCGTGAACAAAACATACAAGTGTTCAAATAAAAGCAGTGTTGTAATTATTTCATTGCCACTATTTGAAATATACCTGGGATTACAGTAACTCTCACAATACAACTGCACTAAACCGTTTCATATTTACGTTGACCTAGATCTGTCAAAATATAGAAGTCATATTTGATTTGGTAATGTGTTAAAGTTTTCTCACTTATCAAAATGAACACATCTACAAACATCCTCAAATTTAGGTGTGCAGTTAGCGTGGTCGAAAACTAATTCCTTACACTCACTGTCGCTTTGGGCAACATCAGCGAACATATCATGACGCAGCACTAGTGCAGTAGCCTTTTATTTCTTCAAACGGCAAGAGTTAGAAACTCGTATTCTCACAGAGCTGAGTACTTCTTTAAAAAGCGCCACGTTCTCTAAATGAGCGAGCGTGGAAAACGAGCGCAGCTACCTTCGTCACGTAGACACTTCGTACCAAATACACGGTGTGTACTTAATTTTTACCCTGCCCTTCCATCGCGCCACCTTAGTGAAGAGAGAGACTGTTGCAGTTTCGTTACATGTGTACACTTGTCCATCACCCGTTATCGACAGTCATTGTATCTGCGGAAGCAATACGCCATTCAAATTCAACTTAACGTTTGCGAAACCTTCCTTCAGGCCAGAGCACTTAAAAAAAAAAACGCACGAGAGTTTTTTGAAACAACTTATTGTTCCTTCTATATGCTTATGACCTAACTATTGAAGCAAAATTTGCAGATGGCACCAGCATCATTATTAATTAACGTTATCAAGGAAATTTAATATTTTAAACAATGAAACCCTTAATTAACTACTATTGGTCCTATGGCAAATAAATTGATTTTGAATATTAATAAAATTAAAATTCATACATTTTAGTAAACACAGCATTATAAACCTAGAAATACTACCATCAGATAACACAATGGAAGTGGTAAAAGTAACAAACTTTTTGGCTTAAACATTGACAAACGTTTAACACGGAGCGAACACATTGCAGCTTTAGAAAATAAGCTCTCTTCAGTCTGCTTTATGTTGAGATTACTAACAGCAATAGTAGATGTAAAAACTTTGAAATCGGCCTATTTTGCACATTTTCATTTAATGAGATATAGTAGTGAGTTTTGGGGAAATTCACCAGAAAGAAAATACATTTTCTTAGTCCAAAAGAAATCATTAATAATTTTAGCCGGGATTAATAGAGTTACTTCTTGTAGGAAATTATTTATAGTTAAAAAAAGTCCACTTTATAATTAAAACCTATGCAATACGTGTACTTCATACAATTTGTCAAGAAAAACGAAATAAATTTTTAAAAAGTAACATATGCATGACCATTTTACAAGAAATTCTCACAACTGAGAATTAACCAACTAACCAACACTCGAATGTACTATTTAAAAAAATGCGTATTCCACTCTGGTCTATGTCTCTTAAATAAGTTATTTTAGAAAATGACTTGCAGACATTTAATAAATTAATATGTGATTTTTTGAGTGCACATTGCTTTTATAATATAACAAAAATTGATTAATATATTTCACAAATGAGAAAGCAGTGATATATATACATTCCTAAATGTTGTGAATTTACTTTGTAAAACAGTGTTATACAAAGTGTAATGCCATGTTATTATATGTAGAATTGTACTAACATTCTTAGTTAGGGTAGTATGTAATATTTTGTACAGTTCGTATTAAATATTGTTTTGAGAAATCCTATACTTAAGACTATATTTTCTAATGGATCACATGGAGGCTTCAAATACATAATAAATAAATAATACTCACAGCTGAAAATGTAAAATAAAATTCTCAGCTCTCTTTAAAGGCTGTGAAATGTGCAGTAGATTTATAAAAAGAAGTACTTCATTGCCAATAAAACATGGTTTTATTGAAACCTGTTTTAGTGAAAAGACCGTGGAGTGATCATACATGTAAGATTATTACTAATGTCATGGGTCATAATGTTGTTCGAATGAAGCAATTTAGTACCAGAGTTTGGATAAGAATGAAAGACTATGCAGGAGGTAGAAAAATGTAAGGAAATGAAAAAGTCTTTGTAAATTTAGAAACAATTTCCAAAACATTGATTAATGGAGATGCATATTGTCCCCCCCCCCCACATTTCCTCATGGAACATTCAAGTTGATGCTGGGGAATTTCTAAGAAAATAAATGTTCTGATAATATAGAAATCCGTGCTTTAACGTGCAAAACAAGGAAACCTAACTTCGGTAGCCATACATTTACGTATTACACTCTCAATACAATGTCAAGTCTCAGAAAGTTTTTTCTATTAATTCCCTGCGAACTTAACTGGGAACCTGAATACGAGACTTGAGTGTATAGTAGCATGCATTTATATGCCGTTCACTGTAAACTAAAACACTTTCGAAAGCCCTGCTTAAGATCTATTTGTATGCACCTCGTGTATTATTCCGCCTTATGTAAAATTAACATTGAATATGCCCCATCACTTTATTCATGCGTTGGTCAAGTGAGACCGCAAAATATTTTTAAAAGTAAATATTTTACAAATATGCTAATTTTTACACTTAAATGCATTAAAAAATGGAAAGCGAAAGAAATAGTTCAAGTCATCACAAGTGACTACCTAAAACTTTTTATTTGACATTAAGACATGGAACTAATTTCCCTCCATCGTTACCAACTTTACTGGGCGCGTGTCACTCAGTGCGCCAGTTAAAATGTATGCAGGTAAGAGCAGTGACTTTTCTCCAAGGTTTATTTCCAAAGCCCTTACTTTACCGTGAACAGCGTTTAGCTGGGTTTACTGGACTCGCTTGTTGGCTCCTCCGCTGGTTCGACAGAACCCCCTGCGTGGTCTGTTAGCTAACGCCGTTCGCCGATGCTGGCGCTCCGGACGAACAGTAGTGGTAGAGAGANCCCGTTGAATATATACACCCGTCGCGTGTGCTCACTTTATTCTGGTAGGACGTGGTTGTTTCTTGCTGCATGGCACATCCTGTCACGTGCGGCTTCAACAGGTATGTGGCAGTAATTTTTTAAACACACGCTTTCCCAGGAAATTTGTATTTTCATTACGAATGCAACACTATGATTTTGCGGTGATAAAAGTTTGGGTTATACGATATTAACGGTAACCTGTTGCGCTTGGCATTTTCTTGCAATTTTATAGTGACCAAATTATTAATTTATGTTAACGTTGCTATCCGGGATTAACATCCCAGCGTTGGGTAAAGACGTTCTTTATATAATTTTTGTCTCCCGTTCGTGCTTTCCCGTTGATATCGTTCTTTTCTTTTCATCATTTTTCTCATGCGATTAGGTTTGAAGCCTTGGCTTTGGCCCAACGACATGTTGAATTTGAATGCAGTATTAGTCTCACCTAGCGTTCTGCCTGTAATTTCGGCCACATATTTTTAAGTTAAAGGTACGTTTAAATAACCATTATTGAGTGCCCCATTTCACCCCTAACCAAGCCCGCCAGATAATGAGTTGAGTATCTGTGATCTTAAAATGATGTGTATCTGAGTAACAGTATTGCTTTGATGGTGCGCATTAGTTTTTGACTTTGTCGTGGGCCTAGTTGAGTAAGCGTTTATTTTGTTTGCGCCCATATATATATATATATATATATATATATTTTATTGTATGTAAATTATGAGTTTCAAGATTTTCGCAACTTTTATTAGGTGTCCTTTTATTAAAATATATAGGAAGATACGCCTGCAATTTGTGCTGCCGGAATTGGCATTTTTTATATTTGCCACTAAGTAATAAATAAAAAATAAAATATAAAAGAAAATACATAACGCAGTTACATACTTCCTTCCATAGTGTCCTTGAACGTAAACTAATTTTATTCCAACCTTTTTTTCCATCTTTATCCTGTGCATTTTTGTTCACGCACAATAACATTTAAACTGGTGTAAAGTAAGTAGTAAACAGTGAAATGTTGGGAAAGAAACATAGCAATAAAAAGTAAGTGGTTATTTAAAATTCGCAATAATTTAAGTACATGTGGCCAGAATTAAAACAATGATACAGTCCAGATTTTGATTGAAAGTAATATGGGTGAAAGTAAGTTACACGAAACAATAAAATTAATGGGTTACGCTACAATTCGCTAACATCCTTGCTTAAACTGAATTTTTTTTAAAAATTGAATACGTCTTTAAATTTGCAGCCATAGTGGGCAATCCAGAAAATTTAATGATAAAATAGGGGGATGCAGTTTGGCATTGCAGCTCCGAATCTATTGCGTACATTCAGAATTAAATTCTACCATCGATTGCCAAAGGATCAAAGAATTTGTTACGTTGAGTGAGGACTGCGAAGCGTCGCGCGCGGCGGGGGTGGGGGCACCGCCATTTTCAGTTCGTTTCGCCGGGTCTCATAATTTCCGCGTAGTATAACTTTTGACACGGAGTAGCTAAAACACTCGATTAAGTTTTAATCAACAGCTCTCGTCGAGATCAATCGATTGAGTTTATAAAACNAAAAAAAAAAAAAAAAAAAAAAAAAAAAAAAGATGGAAAACCTAAAACAATGTTGGCCTATACTAGTCAAAAGCCAAGTCGAAATACAAAAATCGTATTCAGTTGGAAAGAACATCTCAAGAGCAATCCAGTGATACCCATGAAACCCCACATGATCGAGTGAAGCGGTGCCGGGAACGCAAAAACGTAGACGTATTCACGCAAAACAAATGGCCGTGTCCCCGACACAGCCACACCCCGTGTTTTTGAATTACATTTTGGTATAGGAATAGTAACAAATTAGAATAACATGGCCATGTCATTGTAAAATATCGACATGTGCAAGTCAGTTGGTACTGATTAAGCTGCACGCAAAATTCGCTATCAGCAGACATTATTCTTACTGGCTTCGTACTGGCCACCAACTAATTGTTTACGAGACATTTTCTTAAACAGGCTTCGTTCAAATTACATAATGAAGGGTTTTTTCACACTTAAAAGTACGTGAAGGGCGAGAGATCCAAAGTGAACACGTTATCCATTTTTAGGGGAGTGTCAAAAGTTAGTGGCATACAGTGTGATACAGACAGCGACGACTGTTAACATCCATGAAACAACGGCTGGTCATATGACACTCTGGTAAGAATAAAANGTGTGATACAGACAGCGACGACTGTTAACATCCATGAAACAACGGCTGGTCATATGACACTCTGGTAAGAATAAAATGTATTTTAATACTGATATGGCCTTTACTGCATGGCTTCCACCAAAATTTCCACAAATCTGTTATTTAAATAATGAAGTATTTATATCAATAACATGTTTTATAACCGCATTGTATGTTTATCCAAACAAATCTCATACAAATTACAGCATCTAAGTAAACTTTAAACAAAATAAGAACTGTATAGTGCATTTTTATGGCTTATGACTATGTTTTATTCCCACTATTTCATTGTTTATTATTTTTTACGTATCACCTTGAAGTCAGTAAGAAGGCTTCGGGAAGTACTATTTTAGAGGTCAAATTCATGAAGAGAATGGAGGTGGAACGTTGAAATCCAGAAAAAATCTTTCAAACGATGACGTGATGCCGACTGACAATTTTTGTGTAGTCGAACAAACCATAAAGAAAGGTTTTAAAATAAATATTTGGCATCTGTTCCTACGAATGCTGTGATATGTAACTAGAGGATGAATAAAAACTGTTCACTCTTTCTCGTACACGGAATAGTTTAATGCATAAAACGTATACTTAATAGCAAAATTTAAATAAAAAAAAATGGAAGAAATTGTCATTAATTGTAACACACACACAACTACCGTATTGTAGCTTGAATACAATGGCATAGCAAAAAGGAAAAGTAATTTATTCGATATGGTCTCTGATGAGCATCATTATCTTTAATCGTTTTGTTACACTTATTCTTACAATGCTTAACTCAATATAAATATTCTCGTTTCACAGAAATTTGCTTTTATTAATAAACGAATAATAAATTCCGTAGTATAATTTTGTTAGAGTAAATTATACTTTTGTGAGTTCAAGTTACAAGCCACTTTGACTTAGTCTTGAATTACTATACAGTCGATATGAAAATACATAACAATGAAGTATTTTCAAATAATTTTATATGGTAATATATACCAAGTAAATACGACTGGCTTATGACGATATCCTTGGCCACACCATTTATGTATAAACATATGTATACATGTATGTACTGGACTAAACAAAAAAGTTTTGAATTAAAATTAAATTCTGTTTTTAAACCGTTAAGGCCTTTTCACACAATAAAATTTTTCTTCAAATTGCCTTCAATTATAATTGAATACAATTAATTGCATGCTATATGACGTCACGAAAATGTCATAATGGCGGCCATTTTTTCTTCAATTTTTTTAATGTCTCGTTTTTTTTCAAGATTTTCGTTTGGAACATGTTCTACATTTTCTGAAATCAAAATTTGCAATCGCTTATCACAGCTTTTCTAACAGCATTAATTAAAGAAGTCTAATAATAATAGAGTTGTGTGCACAAATTTAAAGTTTCCATAAAATAAGAATGAATATTTTTTTTAAAAATAAAACGTACAATAAAATGAAGGGAATTTCTTGGGGTTTCACAAATTATTTTTGTGTGGTGCACGTGTCATAGATGATTCTAAAAGTTTACTTTCGGTATTTGTTTTAACTAGTTTCATTAAAAAATTTGTGATAAATTTTTATTTGGAGACTTCAGAGCTTATTGAATCCAATTCATTGAAAAGCAAATTAAGTTATTTTTAGTTCAATAAATTCAACTTGAGTAATAAAATAAAATAAATATTACAACGTGTGAAATAGCATATACGCTTGAACCACATCACTTAATTAAAACCTGTTATGAAGCAGCTTGCCACCAATAGTTCCACAAAATAGGTAGAATTACAGGACAACTAAAGCCATTATCTTGAAAGTATTACTTTACATATTTTAAAAGAAGAGGCATTAAACTATAACTAGATGGCCAGCGATAAGGTTCTTTTCTTTTTCAGATTAATCACAGTCGTAGAGTGTCAGAAGTATGAGTAAAATTTGTGTGTGTCCAATTTTTATTACGAGAACAGCACTCGTTAACAAAAATTAATATGCAGACTTGTGTTTTAACCTATGAATCTTTGTGATTTTCCCACTAAAATGTAGCGCTGTTAATGATCAATCAGCTATTTGAGTGCTGATATGATTCAAGTGTTGATTTCTTAATTAATAAGTATCGTAAAATAATTCAATTACTGATTACTGTAAAATGAAACTTAATACATTTTAACCTGGACAAAGATGTTTTCCTTCCAGATAATAGTGATTACGTTAGTTTGAATGACATTAACTTTAATTACAATGCAAATATTTGTAAAAGTTTGATCATTATTTTGTATAGGCTAGTACTGAGATAGGACACAACGTATGACAGATTTTATAATTGAATGATACGTTGAACTTTTTATAACTACTTCTATAGCTACTAAAATAACCTATAAGACACATGGTTTTCCTTGTCGCTGAGTGCTTCGTATGCTCTTTACCATTATGTAGTCAGATGTGTTTTTTAAACGATTACTCGATAAGTTTTTTTGTCCCTTTTCGTTTTCGACTAGACGTTTTAGTTACATATATGTTCAGAGTTCCTACATTTTTTTGACTACTCTACTTTTCATGCCAGCTGCATTCACTTAGGGCAACTGGCTTATTCTCTCCAGTACCACCCGTGCCATGCCACTCGCTCTGGTCATAAATGCACGTATCGTCGGAAACAGCACTTGAGGTGTCCTTGAAAACGTGTTTTTGATTTGGGACCATGCACAGTTACGTTCCCTTGCACCTGCAGCCTGTTAACGTACTTAAAATTTTAAAACAATTCTAAAATTGGAAAAATAATTTTTCTTGTAAAAAAAATTTGTTATAGTTTCGTGACATATCGGTAATAACTTGATAATAATACATTTCTAAAGTGTAAATACGTGTAGTTTATCATTAAATAATATTACGTGCAACTTAAAAAAACTTTGGTTTCAGTTGAAGTAATTCTTGAAATAACAAGTGTTGCACATTGCAGTTTCTTTGAGACAGGACCCCCGGTTCNTTTGTTATAGTTTCGTGACATATCGGTAATAACTTGATAATAATACATTTCTAAAGTGTAAATACGTGTAGTTTATCATTAAATAATATTACGTGCAACTTAAAAAAAGTTTGGTTTCAGTTGAAGTAATTCTTGAAATAACAAGTGTTGCACATTGCAGTTTCTTTGAGACAGGACCCCCGGTTCACGTTGCAGTAAAGGTTTAATCTCTGGCTATCCTGACTTTAAACTTTACCTAAAAAGTAAAAAATTGTGATACGGGAGAACTAAACGGCAAATTTTTGATGAAATATTATTGACATTTTGATGACAAGGACAGTTATTTTGAGCTCTAGTCAAGTCACGTGTTTTATTTTTCACGCTATTATTTTACAGCAGCACGAATAAAAATATATCATATGCTGTAAATGTAGGAAATAATTGTTATACCCTTGAACGCTTTTAAACTGTAATACGCGACACATGGCAGGGCTCTGCCATTATTTGGGTCCAAAAAAATTAATTTGATCGGGGTAAATGTAACGCGGCGAATCAACTGCGCGAAAGCGCTGCTGGTCAGATGTTAGCACGAGTAAGGCAACGTGTTCAGAGCCGTTATCCTGCCTGACTAGGGGTGCCAGGGGGNGTAGGTCATACCCGGTCAACTGTGACCTCGTGCCTGCCATCGTCTGGTCAGGAGGACCGGTCCGAATGCGTCAATGGCCACGCGCAGGCGCTACGGATGACGCAGGGCGAATGCGCAATTCGCTGTAAAAAAAAAAAAGCGGTCGGTGTCTCGAGTGCAGGCGGGTAGGAGGGCGGGCAGGTACTAGATGCTTCTCGCCGATCAAATCGGTGATTTCCTGGCGCAACCGGTCCTGGTGCGTCACGAGACGCCTTGCCGCCGCTCGACACGTGTTTGGAAAGGGGGAAAGTGGGGCGGACCTGCGTCATCGGATACCTGCAGTAGCCTCGAGGACACGACTCAGAGAAAGCAACTACAGGCTATTCACGGTAAAGTGACCAATTTCGGAAGCCATGTCTTTTGGAATAATAATCAATAAATATATTTAATCTTAACCTTAGACTCACTCCCGAGTGCGGTGGAATATACACACTGTATTTGTTACTTACGTGGCAATATTTATTTTAAAAGGTGGTTTAAGGATAAAAAAATGACTGAAATAAAAAGTAACCACGCCCTCAAAAGTGCTCACTTTGCCGTGAACGGCCTATGCATGCTAAGAACGGGAAGGATTGAATCCCACTTTCGAAACTATAGAAAATATTTCCACGAAAGAAACTAAAAGCAGCTTTTTTTGTTTGCGCTATCAACTGAACAATTTTCAAACCCCTGCGTTGGTTGATCCTTTATGGTATTTGTGTATTCCTGCGACACGTAAACTCAAGTGGAAGTGTGAAATGGTTGGAAAATTAGTTCTTTGCATCTGCGACAATCCTGATTCTAATGTTTATAAAACGTTTTACACTTTTAATGTGACGTTAAGTTATTAAGCAAATGTATTTAATTACTTCAGTTTGTGTTTATCTTAAATATATTTGAAAATACAGACAATGTTAATTTTAATGTTTTTTTATCCATAGAAGGTACTCAATTAACCGCCTTTCAGGTCNATTTGAAAATACAGACAATGTTAATTTTAATGTTTTTTTATCCATAGAAGGTACTCAATTAACCGCCTTTCAGGTAATACTGTCTCGCCGCAAATTCATTTTAAATACTGAAATGGAAGACAACGTTTTGGAATGACAGGATTTTGCATCAAAATCTATTGAAATCGGCAATAAGAATGATCCCAGGACACACATTTATTTATTTGATCCTGAGCTGCGCAGTAATGTGCATGCAGTTCAAAATAAATGACGACCGTGTTTCAGATCGCATTTTGCCATAGAAATAAGGGCAAAGGGAACAGGACTATTTTCCATATTAGAATTAACTCAGAAACACTTGGTAATATCTCGGTGCTGAAATTATGGGCAATTACATATCTGGATCTTTAAGATAAAACAATTCGCGCTCCTTTCCGTTTGAGAGAACACTACAGCATTCAAGTCATCAAGAATCCTTACATTTCTCTTTTTATAAATTGAAGATAAGCACCGCTAAAAATAATAAAGTTAAGAACTAATTACGAATAGTAGTGCCATGGTGGTCTAACATCATTCTGAAAGTGCATTTTTAAAAATGAAAAGCACTGGAATAGGTTTTTATAAGTAAATTTTTTATAAACATAAGAAAAGGATACACTTTATAAGTATTGTGATTGTCTTTAAGCAATNATTTGAAAATACAGACAATGTTAATTTTAATGTTTTTTTATCCATAGAAGGTACTCAATTAACCGCCTTTCAGGTCATACTGTCTCGCCGCAAATTCATTTTAAATACTGAAATGGAACACAACGTTTTGGAATGACAGGATTTTGCATCAAAATCTATTGAAATCGGCAATAAGAATGATCCCAGGACACACATTTATTTATTTGATCCTGAGCTGCGCAGTAATGTGCATGCAGTTCAAAATAAATGACGACCGTGTTTCAGATCGCATTTTGCCATAGAAATAAGGGCAAAGGGAACAGGACTATTTTCCATATTAGAATTAACTCAGAAACACTTGGTAATATCTCGGTGCTGAAATTATGGGCAATTACATATCTGGATCTTTAAGATAAAACAATTCGCGCTCCTTTCCGTTTGAGAGAACACTACAGCATTCAAGTCATCAAGAACCCTTACATTTCTCTTTTTATAAATTGAAGATAAGCACCGCTAAAAATAATAAAGTTAAGAACTAATTACGAATAGTAGTGCCATGGTGGTCTAACATCATTCTGAAAGTGCATTTTTAAAAATGAAAAGCACTGGAATTGGTTTTTATAAGTAAATTTTTTATAAACATAAGAAAAGGATACACTTTATAAGTATTGTGATTGTCTTTAAGCAATTTGTGGCGATTCGGCAAATAAACAGAGAGATGATACTCGGACGTATTTGACCGCGGCGTTATTTCTAGTCATAAAATGAAACATCTCACAAATAAATTATCAACCTAAGTCTGTAAAATATGAGTAGAAACTAAACATTTTATAGACAACTTATATTCTGTAACTTAAACATCTAGCCCAACTTATTTTTTACTATCACTTTCAGTATAAAAGGGATTTATTTAATTTTAAGTGGCATTTCCAGTTATGTCATAATTTTGCGATAAAAAATTCACTATATTTCGCGGATACATAAATTCGTATTTTCTAATGAAATTCCAGGTGCACCCAGAATATGAAGGGAGGGGGGGATACGTGGGTACACTCTGCCCTGGGTCCAATTCCATAAGAAGCACCACGAGGTGGAAATTAAAAAAAAATATATTGATGTTACTCTACTCTTGTGATAAAACACTATGCGCACCAGAGTTCATTGGCTGACTTCACCATGGCAAGCCATCTTTGACAAACAATCACTGGTAGGTTGTCCTCTGATAGACTGTGTGGTGCAGCCCCTTACATAGATAGGAACAATGAAACCACAAACCAACACTCGTCGGTAGGTAGTGCCGTTTGTCGCACGGGCACAAGTGCACAATTTATTTGCCAACAGACAGTCAGTGCAGCACGACTTGAGATCGTACTAACAAAACGGCGCCATAGTGTGAACCGTGTCGCTTGTCATATTTTTCTCGCGAAGCCCCGGCAAAGACGCCAAAAGCACAACACAAAATTGGTACGCAATTTTTGCTCTGTTTGTAATCCATATTTTTGCCTAATGCTCTTGCATTTAGTGATCACATCTAGTTGCAAATAATGATTATTAATGATAAAACATACAATCAGTGGTTAAACGTATGGCCTGTCTAAAAAAATATGACAATTAAGGCCGATTGTGGTTAATTTTTTATGCTGTAATTAAGTCAGGTGAGTATCTTGGAAAATGACAGTTCATCATTAAGTACAGCTGTTTGTAGTTAAGATATCTGGCATAGTATATGCNAATTTCTTCGGTATTCTTGAAATTTTTTTGTGGATTTCTGCCTTGTCGTGTTGAAATTGTCTTTGAAATTCTGCAAATGAAACTTGGTAACTAGTATATGCATTTAATTACACAGAGCAAGCCTAAAATTCCTCACCTAAGCAGTGAAACATCCCCTCATTTTAAATATATTTTTGCTTGTAACGTTTAACAACTTTTTTTTTGTCTGACGTCTGAACATCGTAAATGTATAGTTTTTCGTGCATTTGATTAATTAATATAGATATAGTACGCAATGATACGTAATGTTGTAACTCAACGATGATATAATTTACCTATTCATCTAGTGTCTCGTTCGACGTATCTAGCTTGCATAGAGAATATAAACAGAATTAATAGAATATCTAATTCTGATTTTAAAAAGTGATATTTAGAGTTTATTTCATGTGATACTTAAAAAAATATGTGTAATTTGCAAGTATGAGTTTTCAATACAAAATCTATTAACTAAGCATTATTCAGCAACCGCCGACCTTGCAAAAAGAACCACGTCTTCTGTGTGTACTACTCACAATTCACATGTTGAATTCCAGCCAATGAAAACTCTTTACGTTATGTTAATAATTAGTCACCAAACATTACATAATAAAACTAGAATTTTGTCACATTGTGTGTCAAAGATTGTATTTTTCCTGGCAGAGACTTTTCTCATTGTTATTTCATTTTTAAATATGATAATTAACAGTAACGTCAATTTGCCCCTTTAACATTTCAATGCATGCTTATAACTGCAAATACCACTGTCTGGAAACAACACATACTGCCATGCAGATATTTATGTAAACTGGCAATAACTTTGTTCCTTATAATCAAAATTGCAATACCGAGTTACTTAATTTTGATNGACTTTTCTCATTGTTATTTCATTTTTAAATATGATAATTAACAGTAACGTCAATTTGCCCCTTTAACATTTCAATGCATGCTTATAACTGCAAATACCACTGTCTGGAAACAACACATACTGCCCTGCAGATATTTATGTAAACTGGCAATAACTTTGTTCCTTATAATCAAAATTGCAATACCGAGTTACTTAATTTTGATTTTATTTCTAGAACCCAGACTCTTATAGGTAATGCATTTAATAATTGAGTAAAAGAATTATTTCTCTAATATTTTACTGTTAACTTAAAGATGCTCTAAATGGAACAGCTGAAGAACAATTATTCACAAAACCATACCACGTTGAATCGAAATAATTAGCTGGCTGTATCTTGTGAAGTGCTATAGTTACCGAGTGGCATTTGAAATAGGCAGGTAGGTATCTGACAAATTTTCTCTAAATGATAATATTTTAAAGTGTTTAGATAGCATTGTGGTTCGGGCGAAACAAAGGCAGATTACATAGAAAAAAAATTAAATAAAAGTTAATTTATGCTATAAGGTTTGACATTAATTATGGACTACAATTGTACTACATCTCAAGATTATAAAATAAACCCGGACTTATTTAAAAAAAAAACCTGTGTCAGAAATTTCGTAATGAATGGGCTCCTATTGCATATAGCATAGCAGTTGTGTACATGTTTGAGTACGGTTGTGTACAGTGTAGAGTCTACGTAAACCAAATTTGCAATCGTATTATTGCACTAAAGTATTGATTCTGGTGAATATTATGGGAAGGTGATTGAAATTTTTCACTGAACATGTAGGTTTAATTCACTGTACTACATATCTGCAAGCTATTTACAACATCATCGTTATTGTGTTGAGAACTGGGCTAGTTGAATATGACAACAAGCCAGGCCCATGCACGGATAATTAACATTTTAGTTGGAAAACAACAGAAATCAAACTCAGAGGCAAAATTACATCTTTTTTTTTATCATTCTGTTTTTTGTGTCCTCTTTGGTATTGCATATGCTCGAGATAGGCCACAAAGCCCAATCCTCGTCTGGGACCCTCCCTCCTTATTTCGTAAATAGGGCATTTTGGCTAGATTACAGGAGATTAGTGTTAAGATACCCTGGTTTCTGTGACAGATATAAATTTTGGGGGTCGTGTGCCGGGTACTTACCTTAAAAAAACCACACCATGCTATACTAATGTTGTTAAACTTGGCCAACAATATTCTTTTTCGAAGCATATCATGTTTATGTGGGAACTTTTAGTTAGCGAGTTGGTTTACTACTGGAAACAAACATTTATTCATTTCATGATCTTATTCCACGATTATTTTAATGGCCTAACACAGTACTGTGAGTATAAATGAGAAGGATTTAAAATACTGCCACGAGGGAAGAACATAATCACATTTTCCCCTTTAAACAATTTTTGTCCTAAAAAGTTTATCTTTAGGTTATGTCAAATATAAAGTGAAAACCAGCGTTCAGGAGGGAATGATCAGCTAACACACCCTGGCCACCAAGTCACGAGAAGAAGAAAAATATTATGAGGGAAGATTTATTATAGTATGTGCGGTCCTTGGGCACAAAAAAAAGTTAGAACTTCTGTGGGAATATCTTTCATAAAAATAATTTGTATCCGAAAAACTAATGATTTAACTTTATTTATTTGTTTCTAAAACACTTATAAACAGGAGTAGGTAATACTCTTTTGTTATTTAAACTTTTTAACTGTAGTGTAGCTTGTAGTATGCAAAACTTTTAAAAATCTGCTCAAGGACTACAAATTGCAAGGACATACACCATAATACGTTTTCAGTCATAAAGGAGCTTGGGGAGGTTTCAGATGCTCTATAATTGCATATGGGATCTGCCATTACTGCCACAAAAATTGGTAACATTCAGAGATACTGAGGAAGAAAATGCAGGAAATCAAAAAATAAGTTAATCAGTTTATGGTACATAGTTTAACCAGATTGCATACAATACACTCAAACATAGGGCACTTACACTAAATACAAAAACCTTTTGTGTTGAAATCACCAAAATGCTGGATACCAGTATTGCCTTTTCGTTGGTGAATAAACACTTAATTCTAAAGAATTTTGGAGGGAAGCAGATCCTAGTGCTTTAGTGTGAGTTATTAAGCAGAGTCAACCTGTTCAACACTTCCTCAATCTGAGGTTTCAGTTTTTAAATTTTGGTACTCCCATTAAGTGGGAATTGTGTTAGCTCCAGTAGGTGGTAACATCTTGGGATGTAACTTTCTGGCAACTTACGAGGCCCAAATTTGTTTCAGTAGTCAGAGACACCCAAAGTTTGACTATATCATCCTGCCATATGACGATCCATGAAGGTTATGCCCCGGAGTGAGACAGCCTTTAATAACATCACCTCCTCCAAAACCACTGAAATTCTGAAACAATCTCTAAGGCACAATAAATAAAAACTGAAACTTTGTTAATAACAAGGTACCTTAAAATCACTGTCCCACTCATTTTGATTTGTCGCAGTGAAAGAACATGGTCAATTAGTGCTTAGGTGCCATGAGAAATTTGCTCGAGAGGTAAAATGATGTCGGATACCAATATTGGTGCTTAACCACATACATTTTGTATGATTGATACACTATTTTGACCCCATTAAGTGCATTGGGCACAGGCGCAGACTCACATTTAGGTAGCCAATAAATCTAATAATAGGGAGTTTTTCACTGCGTAGATAACGGAAAATTTTGAATAATTCTTAGGCGACGATATGTGAATTAAATAGGAAGTTGGACAATGTTTTTACGCTATATGGGATGGAGACGTTAATGAACTCGGACTGGATATTAATCCAAACCATTTACCTATTCAAAAGGAACAGACGGTCAGTCTACCGCAGTAGAGATAAACTTTATTTGGCTGCAAACTAAGCCAGATAGGTCATTCTCACGAGGAGGCAGTGCGTAATCATATTGGCTACAGCCCTTTAATTTAACCCCCGCCTTATTGAGTGTCCCTTGGAGACAACCGCTATTCCGGTTATTGCTGAGGAGCACAAAAAAATGATACTGCATGCTCTTTCAAACAAGTTATTGTTCTCCTGTTTTTCAAAAAATAATAGTGGATTTCTTGNTCGCTAGAAAAAATAATAGTGGATTTCTTGTAAGAGTTACCAAATATTTGGTTAACTTTTAAAGGACGATAGTTATCCATTCTCTATAATTGTTGATTTGCTCAGCCACTGACTGCCACTTAGTAATTTTGCCATCTGGATAGAAATTATAGGTAATACTAGTTTGTAACCTGCAGAGACAGATTACGAGACAAATCTCATTCGTGATTTCTGATGGAATATTATGTTATTATACAAGATTGTTTGGCCATAAAATGGGCACGTACCCTCAATTTCTCAGAAATATGCGGACAATACGTCAGCTAGTTTTAATTTAGGGATATGTTTCATGTACTAAGACGACTTTTTTTCACCATGTATTGTTTAGAATGACATTTTGAGCGATTTGAATGTGTATTGGCGCGATAAAAAAATTTTTTCACACTCAAACTGGTGAAATCGTACTTTTTTCATCAGAAACCTGAAGTGTTGAGGCATGTTTATGAACAGTGATGGCATTAAGAACCCATCCTAGGAAAGTAATGACAGTAAGTAAGTTTTCTATGCCTAGAAACCAGAAAAACATTTAAGTCCCCTGTAATTTCTCATGTTTCCATTATTATTTTTTTAAATTTCTTAACTACTTAACAAACTGTTAAAGAAAAACCATCTTTTTATGTGGGAAGATGATCTGAACAAGCAATTAATTACTTTACAAATCTAATTGATCATTATTCCCACACTAATTAATTTACACGACAATCGACTTAATGCAACTACTTTGTTGAAAGATGTTCTTCTGGTGCTAAATATTTAAGGTAAACTTAACCCCGTGAGTTCTGCAAGCCACAATATCACACCACAAGAAAATAAGTACTAATTTAGTTGTCTTTAATGTCTGGCACTGGTATTCACTTAGATCAGTTCCGACACTTGATTCTTATTAAACATACTGCATCGTCTGTGCAGTCTACGTTACTTCGAGAGAGCGACATCTATACTTGCGGTCGGTGGCGTACTGCCTGTTCATGCTCGGGATCCCCTCCTTCGTTCTCCTTTCACCCACCCTCCCCCTCATTTCCCCTTCCCCTGCGCGCGCGTCTTACTCTGTGATTGGCGGAAGTCCTGCGCGTCCTAGTTACCCTAATGCTCTCTCCTGCGCCAACTGCACTTCACTTCGCTTGCTCGTGCTGCACTTTCACAAGAATGATCCTATGCTGATTTCAATCGACGACAACATCCAGTCGTTGTTTCAGAGCGACGGGGCAAAGCACGGCGAGTCGTGGAGAACGTGTGTGTGTGTTTTGCGGTAGGGTTTCAATGGTTTTGTAATTTTGTGTGGCATGTGTGTGCAGTTGCTTGGGTGTGCGGAAGCTGCTTCTCATTTGTAAATTTGGTTTCTGGTTGCCCTTCTTAAATATGTTTAGCATTAACTACGGTGTCGCGTCTGATGTGCTTCTTTTTATAACGTGTCGCGATCGTCACTGGTGCACCGCCCAAGCTCAATAACTTATTTAATGTGCATTTTCCGTTTCCACGATTCACTTCTAAATTTGTAGCCTTGGTATTATAGCTATACATTTTGAACGGCAGGAGTTTCGGAGGGTCACTTTGACCACCTCCCACAGTAACTTTATTTTATTGTAATTTTTAAAAATAATTTTATTGGATCGTCGGCTTCGATGGGTTTAGCGACTGCCCTCCATTCTTTTTCTTTCAGCAAATGAGTATTTTGATTAACGTTTATATTTTATCAATTTTGGTGATCTCAAAGTAATTGTTTTAAATACGTGTGCTGAAAATAAAAGCTCAAGGTAAAGCGTAGGTTGTTTATAATTGGTACAAGTTAAAATATATATTGATATTATTTTCAATCTGTGTAAATGCAACTTCTATATATTCACTTCGGTAATGTATTTTCGAAACAGCAACGCTGTATGAGAACATTATTAAATGCTGACAATTGTGGTTTAGTATTACGCTACGTGTTTATGCCTTGTGACAATAAAAATCTGTGCGACTTCTGCTCACGACTTTCTTTACGTCTGCTTTGTTTTGTTGCAAGAAATAGCGGAGGTGGCTTTTATGAACGCGTTCAGAAAAGAAGAATTGCTGGGCTTTCTGAGTAATCTCGGCTTGGAAGCTGACGACACCGTGACTGTTGCGGAGTGGCGGCCTGCCGCGGTTGACTCCTGGCGCTAGAGGCGTGCGATGGTGCAGCCGTCCCAGCCTGCGGTTCCGGCGAGTGTCACCAAACATCTGCCTACAGTTGATCAACTCCCCCTTCAAGACTTTCAACATATTGCTCCCTTAACATCCGTGTAGCCCGCCAGTATTTTGAACTTTTTTGTAGCCATCAGCAAGATTATAAGTTTACGTCTTTGTCCGGAGGATAATTTTTTTTGTAAACTATTGCTATTAAATGCGAAGGTTTTATATTACAGTTGCTTAGCGATGAAATCACGTCTTTTGATGGAGGTACGTTTGCGGGCTTTAAACGCAGGGTATTAGAGGATTTGATTCCCTCTCGCGTTAGCGTAGTTGTGAACTCGATTTTGTATACCGACACCAAAGAACCATATTCAATTTGTGCCTAACACGAGGCCCTATGTTTGAAACTGAATTAACGCTAACCAGTCAACGTAATTTTAGATAATTTTGCTCCGCATGTCCGCGCGCATTGCACGTTGGATTTGGCCTCAAATAATTCACGTGAGTTACGCCAGTTAGCAGTAGAAGTGCAGGGTCGTTTGGTGGCAGCAAGCGAATATCGTACGTGTTCTTTGCCTATGGTCCAAGCAGGGTGTGAAGAAGATACGACGCCGTTTGGGCACGTTTCCACTAAAGAGAATGTCGAGCAGCGCGGTGCAAAAATTGTGCGGTCCAGGGACACGTGACTAGAGATTGTATACAGGGCTGGCCTGCAGTTTCCGAAAGAAAGTGTTTTAGGTGCGGTGAGGTTGGGCATTTACGTAAGAATTTTCCTAAGGGGGTAAACGGACTTTGACTGGTAATACGCGTGGGTTTTCCAGTCGGGTGAAAGTTAAGCTACCTTCTAAGATAAGGAGGTGTTCTGTTTTGATTTATTGTGGGAATAATACGTTTTCCACTTTAGTTGACACCGGGGCCGCACACTGTGTTATGAGCTGTAATTTTTTGAAAAGGATGCTTGAACTTAAAATTGTTTCCAAGAGCCGCGTGAGGTGCTCGGCAGGAAAAAGTTTGTGCGTAGCAAATAGGGACGTCATCAGGAGTAATTTGGTCGTGCCCTTGCATTTCATAATCGCTACATTTTCGTGAATTTTTCCATTTTGGGTGTTTGCAGGCCTTAATCATGATGTACTATTAGGCCTTGACGTTTTAGGTCAGGTAAATGCGTCTGTTAATCTTGAATAATATTATTTATCCTTCGGCTTCGCTCCAAATATCAGGATTGCTCTTCAGGTGGAAGTTATTCCTGATATTTTTCCATCTTTGCACGACGAAAAAAAATGTTTTTTTCAGAGGAATTTAGTAGTCTGTTAGATCAGTTGCGCAAAGTGTTTAGTGACGTCATCAGTCATACAATATGGAAATGCGACATTCTTCCGTATAAATTCTCCCTCACCGACGATATTCCGGTGCGTGATCGCCATTTTAAACGCCCTTCACCTAAGTTGCAGGCGTTCAGAGAAATTATAAATAGATTTTTAGAAGCAGGTGTTATTGTTCCTTCAAATTCTGATTATTGTTACTTCAAATTCTGATTATTGTTCGCCAGGCTTTCTAATTCATAAAAAGGATAGTGACACGTATCAGCTGGTTGTCAATCATTCTTTAGTGAACAAAAAATTCACAAGTATCCATTTTCGTTGCCAACGATTCAGCATTTAGGAAAAGCCCGCGTATTTTCTGTTCTGGATTTAAATAACAGTTTCCACCAATGTTTACTTGACCCTTCTTGCAGAAAGTCTACCGCCTTTAGTACCCATTGGAGTCAGTTAGAATTCACGTGCATTCACATGGGCTCAAACGTCGGGAGTCGAGCCCTGTAAAGGGTGTTGGACATTGTGTTGTCCGAATTTAAATCCAAGTTTGTTTTTAATTATGTCGATGACATTACAGTGATGATCTGGAGTCCCACCTTTCACATCTGCGCCAAGTATTTTTAAAATTGTACGAGGTAGGCTTGACAGTTAATCGTACTTTGTGAAGGACGACTAATGATTGATCCCGATCGAGTTGCTCCTGTTTTGAATTTACATCGCCCAATAACTTTAAAGGCAGTTAAGACATTTCTAGGCCTGTTAGGTTACTGCTCCTGGTTTATTGAACATTTTTAGGAATTGGCAGTGCCCTTGAATTCATTAAAGAAGGGAGTATAGTTTATTTGGGACACGAAGCAAGAGACGGCGTTCACCGTCTTAAAACAGAAGCTGTCTTCCCCTCCAAGATTGCATTTACCGAACTTTCCCGCCAGTTCGTTATGCATGTCGACGCGTCATCGATGGCCTTAGTGGCAGTACTGAGTCAAAGGAAGGATTTAGGTTCTGCTCTTGTAGCGTTTGCTAGCCGTAGTCCTAGATAATTGGAATGTAAATAAGGAATTTACGAAAAGGAAACATCGGCTTGTACCTATGGCTTGGAAAAGTTCTCTTCCTATATAGAACACGATGAGTGCGATCTATATACCGTTAATCAAGCGCTCAGCTGGGTTTTGAACCATCCGCAGCAGTTGGGAAAGGTAGGTTGATGTGTTTGGCGTTTATCGCGTCTCCTTTTCAAGATATTTCACGCTCGTTGTTCCGACAACCAGGCAGCCGCTGCATTTTCGAGAATGTACGAACCTGTAGACTTTGAGACTGAGAATGTTTGTAACACTGAAGCATTTTTAAATATTATACAGGGCTTTTCCAAATTTTCGGTTAAGTTGCTTCAGGTGAACGATACATTATGTACACAGGTGAGAACGAGCCTGAGCGCGGAAGTAGTTCTCTCCTATTTAGAAGTGAATGGTATTTTGTATTTTACAAGATTCTGTTTTCGGCGGGCATTTGGGTTTGAGTAAAACCTTTAATAAGATAGCCCTTCAGTTTGCTTGGCCGACCTTAAAGAGCGATGTTTCTGAATTTGTAAGATATTGTGAACTTTGTCAAAAGTGCAAACAGGTACAGCAAACCAATATGGGCCAGGTGGTGAAGCAGGTGCCACAGGGTTCTTGGAGTTTAGTCCATTTATATATTTTTGGACCAATGATACGATCTAAGGAGGGTAATGTATGTATTTTGATTTTGTTAAACACTTTCACAAAGTTTGTAATTTTGTTACCGCTACGTAACACGAAGGCTTCTACTACTGTTCGAGCACCAAGGAGCAGTTTTGGAAGGTTTTTAGTGCTCCTGTGTAAATAGTAACAGGCAATACTAAATAGTTCTCATCTAACGTTTTGAAAATGTGTTTTCGCTGGGCTGTAAACATTTCGCCTCCAGTCCGTATTATCTGAAAGGGAAGCCGGTGGAATGGTTAAATAAGAATTTGAAAGCCTGTTAGACGATTTTTCTTATTGCAATCAGGATCACACTAAGTGGGATAAGGACTTAAGATTGCATCAACTTAGGGTTCAAAAGTGCAATTCATGATTCCACTCCATGACTCCACGGATGTTCCTCTATGTCTCCCTTTCCTTGGTCGTGTGTAAGAACAATGTTTTAGCAGCCTAAGGGAAAGATGTGCCAGAGAAACTAATTTCAAAATTTAAGGCCGTTTAATATCCATACATTTTTTGGCCCTAATACTTTACATATTGTTTTAACCAGCTCTATTTGCTCTTTTCGTAAAGCTCATGTGTCTCAGTACTGTGATTGATTACTTATTGTTTCTCTATTTTATGGCTCAGCTGTTATGATTGTATTAATTTTTGTTAACGCCTGTGTGTACCATTACCCTTGTTCGGTTGGTTCCCCCCCCCCATTTCTAATTTCCTTTTAATGTTCTGTTCCCCCACTCCGACCGAGACGTGCCGAGTTCGCCTCCCCGATGCCGACTGCTTGGGCGCCATTCGAGACCGCTGGATAAGGAGACTGTGTGCCTGTTGGTTTCGTCTGCCGCAACCCGCTCGACAATTGTGTGCAGCAGTTTGCAGTGCCCAAGAAGAGACTATAGTCGGTTCACGACGGGAAGAAACTTTTGAAAAAACACCCTAGCCGTTAGCTACATGCATATAACATTACAAACAGCGGCGAGCGCGGATACAGTTATGCCGTTAGGTTGCCAGCACAAAGAGAAGAAATAGTTCTAAAGTTTTAACGTAATTGTTAATTTATCGCTTACAAATGGGCTTCAAAAAGACTTGTATCTTATTATGCTAATTATTAATGACGTGATGCTAACGTACTTTGATTTCAATGTTTCTTGCATACTCACAAGATCACGCTCAAGGTGAAAGTAGAGCGGCCATTTGTTTACAAACTTTCGTTCCGTGTGTTGTTGGCGAGATGTGGTCGATACACGTGCCAGAGAATTGGTGCGATTATCTTGTTTAACCAATAATAATTCATTTA